>JAODKC010000051.1:2131585-2157239 GCA_026777985.1 Mormyrops attenuatus | reverse complement strand
AACCCATCACGCGATGCAATGCGTTTAGTGTAAAATCAAACAACCGTGGTTAAGAAAGCAAACAGACAAAGTACCATACCCAAAGTATCAGCTCCATCAGATCCAGGCCTGCGCGAATCTCTTACAAGCTATTGTGAAATGTTCGGACGGCACCTCACGGTATAGAACATGGAAAAAGGTCAGCTGCTGCTCCAGGGCTGCCTAGCTCGGCCATCTCTGGGCCCAGCGGAAGTCTGTGGGAGAAGTGTTCCCCACAGCATGAGACAGGGGCAGCTTGCATTTCACAATATCTGTCTGTTTCCAATAAGTGCTAATCCAGCTCAGGGTCTTGGGGATTCAGAGCATGTCACAGGAAGCAGAGGGTGTTAAGCAGGTTATAGGGAATGCACAAATGTGCTTACAATCACCAATTCACCTGAAATGCTTCAAGCGTGCAGCCACCTGAATATGATGGGCAGAAGGCATAGATCACCATGAGGTATGGACCAACAGGAGTGATGGACAATTGACTTCTAACTCCTTCACTGGAGGATGACATCAGGCACTAACTCCTTCACTGGAGGATGACATCAGGCACTAACTCCTTCACTGGAGGATGACATCAGGCACTAACTCCTCCACTGGAGAATGACATCAGGCATTAACTCTTTCGCTAGAGGATGACATCAGGCACTAACTGCTTCGCTGGAGGAAGACATCGGCCACTAACCCCTTCACTGGAGGAAGACATCGGGCAGTAACTCTTTCACTGGAGAAAGACATTGAGCACTAACTCCTTTACAGGAGCATGACATCGGCCGCTAACTCCTGGACTTAATACAAACAGCTGAAAACCACAGGATCGATAAAATAGTGAAGAAAGACGTAGTCAGCACATCATTCCCACTGAGAGTCAGGCCATTCAGGCTAGTGCACGTCTACCCTCTGCTCTGATCAGACCACAAAGTCTCAAGTGAATGTAGAGAATGGAGACAATGAGACAGCACATGATAAAATACCAGCATGGCCACATAACTTCAGCAAACCTCCTGTTTAAGGCCAGTAGACTGTCCTGCACTTAAGGCACGTCATAAATCATTTAGATTGGTCAGGATCTCTTTGACAGAAAGTATCCTACAGATGAGAAAGGATCTGAAAACAAATATGGTGAGAAAGGAACTCATTGCCTGTTACCACCAATACTAACCCTATTAGTGGGTACAATGATGACGTATAGTTGGAGAGAAGTGAATAACGTCATTCACACTCATCCCATCCAAGGTGTACCCTGCTCTATGCCCTGTGTTTGTGAATAACATGATTCACACTCATCCCATCCAAGGTGTACCCTGCTCTATGCCCTGTGTTTGTGAATAACATGATTCACACTCATCCCATCCAAGGTGTACCCTGCTCTATGCCCTGTGCTTCTTTTGATAGGCTCTAGGATTAACAAAACACTGTACTGAGCAAGTGGTAATGGTAGGATAATGGATGGATGGACGGACGGACAGACGGAGGCACCTGCAGCCTCTGAAGCTGTTGATCTCTGTACATTCCTGCCATCTCCCAATGCTTGTGTGGCTAAGAAAAAAGGCAGAGTTTCCACACTGTAGTGCTAGAGAGATTCAGATCATCAGAAATCAGTGCTGGAGACAGCAAAGCCGATTGGCTGAAGGTGATGAGAGTTGCGTGTGATTCGCTGCCGGTAAGAAAATAACATAGAGGTGCCAATTATTATACAGCTGGCTCTCTGTCCCGCATAGCCGTGCCTTACCCTCTGGTCTGGAACTCATGCATTCGCATACACACATACCACCACAGCTGCTCTCCGCTGCAGCCACTCGCCGGTAAAATAGCCACATGTGTGATTCAGCAATCTTTGAATCTGGCTGCAACACGGGAAGATTTAAAAATCCAGACTGTTTTCGAGATAGATGTTTGTCAACATGCTACATGTCCATCCACTAGCCACCCCTTCTCCATCTAGGGTCACGGAGAAGCAGAGCCCGCCTTGAGGTTTGCCAAAATACCTAAGCAGACAGGCCAATCGTAGTCCTCGATCAGCCCAGCAGCACGACAGCATGAGGAAATCAGGGCACCCTGCCGGAAAGCCGCGGGGGCATGCAGGGAACATGCGGTCCCGGCAGTTTTCAAACCCACCACCCCAGAGTTTGGAGAGAGCACCCTGCGCCTGCCGTGACTCCCTACCGACAGCGTTTCCGGAGCAGGGCGTTTTGTGGAAAACATTAGCTCACGAAGGCCTGAGCAGAAAACTGAAACGGAAATCTTAATTTGAGACAAAAACACGGAATTAAGGGCTAGCGGGAAAGTAAGATTGCTGGGATATTCATGCTACGGCTGGCTATGCGCGAGTGGATGGCAGCAGCCTCCAGCTGCGATTCTTATCTCTCAATCTTTTCGCAAGACACATCGGCTGTTTGTTTCCAGCCCTTGTCTAATTTACAGCACACGGCCATGTTGTCTTTGGCATTGGTGTTCCCAAACTTCCTTTATAGCCCACTTCCTTGTCCTTTCATGGCTTTCCAGCGAGCGGTTCCCCGCCATCACTCCTGTCGCCTGCAGCCTCAGAACGGCCCGCCTCGGCCCTTGTTTGCCTTCCGGAAGCTTCTCGTCTGAAGAGCGCTCACCCCCACGGCGTCAAACTCCCCACGCTTATCTTTGCGTACAGGCGTGAAGACAAGGGGCGGCCTTGCCGGCAGAAAGGATCGCTTATCCAGGGCCCGGGAGCGACGAGATCTGATTAGCGGGGAGCGCGTGATCGCTCGCCTCTGCGCGCCTTGCATTCTGCAAAACAGCCAGGTCACTCCTCACGCACACAGAGTCGCTTCAACTCAGGTGGGCGGGCGATGACTTCAGAATGAAAAAAATGGTTATTTCGAAGAGCTCTCGCTTTTACTCTCTGTAAGCTCTATCCTATTGTTGCCCCTAAGGAAAGGTTTTTACTCTCCTGTGTAAAATTAATTGTGCGAGTCTTTTTTTAACCCCCCCCCCCCCCCCCAAAATGTTAGTGACTTTTTATCGCTCTAAAGGTGAGAAGCACACCAGCCGTTTGCCAAAGAAGTCACATGCGCACCTCCTTTCGCTTAAATACGGTGTTCGACGCAGCGCTCCCCAGGGAGAGCTACTCACTGCTTTGGACGTTAATGGTGCTTGTTGTGTTTTCCTTCCCCAGCAAATTCTCCGCCACACATGTGTAATTCCCAGCATCCTCCAGCTTCACTCTATTGATCTGGACCCTGGAGTTTTTCCTGCAGAGAGACGGGGACAATCCTGGATCAAAATATCGCCCTATGTCTCTTCTTCCTCAAACAAAAGAAAAAATACATCCAAATAATTGCTCGGATTCAAATAGGACCATAAGACTTTATATCAGAAAACCTGATACCTCTGTAATGTGATTCTTACTCCTTAAAACATAATTATACCTCATATAGTGAAACACACAGGAATTATAGAGAAATATTAATGCTATAAAAATGCTACCTTCACATGCTTTTAAAACATAAAACTGCCCCCCAGGAAAAAAAACAACCTTTTCAGGTTGCTTTTGGCTTTGCCCCAATGACCATGTGCATTTCACATACCTGCCAGGGAAGTGTGGTGTAATTAACTTAAATGAATCGAATACCAGTATATTAACCCATTCAAACAATATGGGCTAGGGCTGCCACCTGTCCCTTATAACAAAGGACGATCCCCTGATGGGACGGGATGATGATGGCAATCCTAATATGGGCTGATGTGGTAAAATGCTGCTGCTCACTTGCTGGACTTTATTTTGATTTCCTTGCTCTTCTTAAGTTCACTGCCATCCTTGTACCACGTGTAGGCTGGGCTGGGGTTCCCAGTGGCCTCACACTTCAGGGCCAGCCTGTCTCCTTCTTCCAGTAGCTGGTTCCTCAGTCGTTTTAACCTCGGGGCGGAGGCTGGAGAGAGAGCAGGAGGAGATTTAGAGGGCAGGATGAGCACAGAAATGCAAGCTGTTCGTCACATCTTTCTGTTTGGAACCTGCTGGTAACAGCCCGCGTTGCCCACGGACTTACATATGTGCCACCCCCCCAGTGTGGAGAAGAGTATGGCCCCCAATCAGTAAAACCAGCCACTGGGTTTTCATCTGTCACCTCCGCAGGATTCAACATTTTGGGACGGTTTGCCAGACATCTTGGGTCCAGGCCTGGAATCTCAGACCATCCCCAGTTTGATCCCAGACCACCATTATAAAGGTAACAGTAAAACCATACAGAAGTACTCCACATGTTTCTTTGAGAAAATTAACTCTTCTGTTGCTACTAAGTAATTTCCCGTAAAGCACCCAGAATTCAATGTCGGGTCTTCTCCGAAACGTTTTCACTCTCGTGCAGATTTTACAAATAAAAGTACGAGTCGACTTGCAGTCAAGTATAAAAAAAAAAGAATGCTGAACTATGGGACACAACTATAAATCTTTTCATACTTGAGAGTTTATATTATTACATGCCGACTGTCTTCCTCACATGTAATACATCAAGGTGAGGTAAAAAAACACACAGACAATTTTTGCCCAACAATAGAACATCAGTCCAGCCCTAAAACATTTCCATAGGATACATACACATACAGCCGAACTGGAGTCATTGGCATAACGAAGAGCCGATTAACCCAGGGTTTCCCAATCAGGTCCTTGGGGTCGCATAAATGGCCCACATTTTTGCTCTCTCCCAGCTCCCTGCTAGACAGTCCACAATTCTGCTCCAGTAGGGAGCTGGACTGGCTGAACCTGGACTAGCTGAGAGTTCCTGAGGACCGGATTGGAAACACCGGATTAGTTTAACCCCTGCCCAGTTAATTGTTAACTTTGGTTCACACTTTAAAGTGTGTTGTAGCGGTTTCTTTTAAATCCTGATCATCCTTCTGTTCTTTTATGATGAACAAGAAGAAAAAGTGGTTGGGGGGGGGGATGAACAGCAGGGGCAGAAGGAAACAACGGCCAGAAAAAAAAAACATTTTAATAAACACCCAGCGCGGGCGGCATGGAGGCCCAGCGGGCAGCACTGCCGCCTCACACCTCCAGGGTAGGCGGTCAGAATCCCACCCCCGCTCTGTGTCTGTGGAGTTTGTGTGTTCTCCCCATGGTGCATGAGCGTCCCCAGAGCACGCTAGTTTCTGCCCACATCCATAGAAAGGCTAAGCTAATTAGCATCCGTATATTTCCCATGGCTTGTGATTGCCTGTCTGCCCTGTAATGGACTGGGATCATGTCCAGGGCGTTCCCCAGTGTTGTGCCCAGCCTGGGATAGTCTCCAGTCCCCCCACCTCCCCATGGCTGGAAGACAGATAGCTGAAAACACCCAGAACATGTGTATACAGGTGTCTTCCACTCTCAGGACACTGTTCCTCCATGTATCTGTGTCCACGAAAACAACAAGGAAACATTATGGCTTTAGACGAAGGCTGAGGAGTGAGAGACACAGGGCTGTACTTTGCTCTGCAGAGTGAGAGACACAGGGCTGTACTTTTCTCTGCAGAGTGAGAGACACAGGGCTGTACTTTTCTCTGCAGAGTGAGAGACACAGGGCTGTACTTTACTCTGCAGAGTGAGAGACACAGGGCTGTACTTTACTCTGCAGAGTGAGAGACACAGGGCTGTACTTTGCTCTGCAGAGTGAGAGACACAGGGCTGTATTTTGCTCTGCAGAGTGAGAGACACAGGGCTGTACTTTGCTCTGCAGATGGAACAAAACAAATATGTCATCAAAAGTCCATTTTTAATTTGATCACTAACCTAAATAATTCCAAGTACATCTTAACATGCCGTGTTCATGTCATGGATTTTATGGTTAAGTGCCGAAACATGCCTATTTTCCAGAAGACATGAAGTGCTTGCCATCATGGTAGGTCATGCAAAGGTCTGTCTTTTGTAATGCGGTGCACCTTCAGTTTTGCATAAATGTAAACATGATGATTTTCTTTACCATTTTCCATTGAATTGGGATGGGGGGGAGAGATCAATGTCCCAAGAAGAAAAACTTCTGTGCCCGTACGAGTATAGTGTGGAACAGAACACTTGATGATTATTCAACCACAAAAAATGTTTTTGTAACACTGTACGATAGATTATGATCAAGAACCTTGAGTGAGGCTGTGGACTGAACTCAAGACAACAAAGAAAATACAGTCATAAACAATAGGACGTTGTAGAAAAGAAGGCCTTCATGTGGCAGGAATGGACCGGGTACAAGTTATGACTGACACCTTTAATTCAGCGGCGGACACTGTTCTGCGGGTATTTTTGGGTTATAGCTTGATAAATGAATTTCAGGTTAGATTTACAGGATGGTGTTGGAAAGGGGGTCTATGGAGGCAAAATGCAGACCTCAGCACTGGAGTGGGAACCTGGGGCCCAGTTAGCTCTGATGGTTTCTGGAGTTTATCCGTACTGGTCCATACTGATATACCCTGTCATGCAGGGGGCAGCCCCTGATTCTTCATTTTGTCACAGAATCCTTGTTCCTTGGTGCTTCATAGAAATTGTGGATAGGAATTCCTTCTGTCTAAAAATAATAATTATTATAATAACAACAATAGCAATATCAGTTATCCATCCATTTTTACACTACCAAAATCCTGCCTTAATAAATATTAAACATGTTAAACAAGAATTTTAAAAGGCTCTAATTAATTTTTCAGAATGAATTAAAGAAGTTACTCTTCATGGAAGCTATGAAGGGTCTTAAACCCGAAGGAGAATTTGCAGAAAACAGAATGAAATCGCAGAATATATCTGGTCTTCCATAACTGCTTACCCAGAATCAATCTAGACCAGCCCACAAAGTACAGAGCACCCCAGATGGGAAACTATTTTGCACAATACCATTTTACGATGGTTCTATGATTGCCGTTCTTTTTTTCTCTTCTTATTCATCAGATTCTGAGTATTTTGACATTTCTTTCCACACAAAAAGGAAGTTTCGTGTAAAAATCGCCAGGGATGAAGAGGTGTCTAGGTCACACAAGATTCTCATCACAAGGTTCATCACATTGATTTTTTTCCTCAATAATATATTTTTTTTTCCTGCAAGCATAGCCAAATTACTGACTGGCACCCAGGGGTAATTATAAAGTCTTCTTCAGAGCCGTTGGGATGATCAGCAAACTGGTGCTTAATTGCTCCGGAGGACGTGTGAATCTGAACGACATGGAGAAAGCAGACCTCTTTCTCACCATTTCATAATGTGCCATTGAATGCTGCGTCAGTTCTGCATACCTTCACAAGCATCGCTTTCTGATGACATTACCTGGTTAGTTGATGTTTCCTCTTCCGATTCAGAGGGAGACATTAACTGGACACTACTGTGTCCTCAGGTTAGGCTGGTATGAAAAGAAGGTCACTACATAAGAAATTGAGCCACTGGGCATCTAGAATTTAGCTAAATCCAGAACTCACTGCGTCTCCTACACTGATGATCCTGTTAGCACAAGACTCTCACTGAAGCTGGACAGCTGTGAGCTACCACAGAAGCTCAGCAAGTGACTGATTGATTTCTAAAGAAGCCGTAACGGTAAGTGGCACACAGTCACTGGAGACACCAGTCAACGGCAATGAGAGAATCCAGAGCACTAGAAACTGCAGCATGGTGTCGGCGTACACAGGCTGGTTGAACTGGAAATCCCACATCCTCTCAGCACGTCAGGCCCACTGACAAGAGACGGCTCTCAAAATGCAGAATTTAATATTGCAGTCACTGGTGATCATCTTAGGTTTTGGAAAATTCCTACCTTCAAAACCAATTGATCTTTTAAAATTAGCTGTTATATGTATCTCCCACATATATACATATGTCTATAAGTATATATGATATGTTTATACATATAAGTGTTATAAATTACAAAACTGATAAAGATTGCATTTATTTATTCCATAATTGCATGACGGCATGCCAGTGGAGATCTGTGCAATTATAGTACTACCGCAGAATAATTAACAGACTTTATTATGTGTCAATCTTTCTCACAGTTTGGGCGCTATTCCTGATAAATCTTTTGGTTGTTGCAAGTCTCTGGTCTTCAGAATTGCTGCCTGCAGCTTTTTCATTGATGTAAATTAACTGTTACGCCACAGAAAGCTTCATCCAAATTTGTTTATGCAGAGCTATGTTTTGCTGGGGGACTTAATGGGCAGTGCCGTTCTCATGGTAAAACAGCTGACTCCTGGGATTTTAACCGCCCTCGGGTCAGTACAACCAGGTGAATAGGTTCAGCGCACTTGTGCTGCGAAACGCCTCAATGCACAAGCCCGAGTCACGCACATGGAGAGGTGTTACCGGATATTAAAACATTCATGTGCAGAGGCAGGCATGTACTGCACGCACTGATCCAGCAATGAAAGTGTTCTGCGGTGTGCAGCATCCATGCTATCTTGAGTATGCCTTTGACGCATTCGTATCATATTAAATAACATGTTATTAACATTTTATTGACATATTATTATACTATTAAATAATCCTAAAAGGGATTTCTTACATGTGCGTGTCACTGAATTGTTGTTAAAGCGGATATTTCTAACCACTTGGGATCTCCAAACCTGTGATCAGAACTGACACGCTTGGAACGGCAGTCTCATTTACTCTGTTACACTGCTTTCTCATCTCTTCTCCCCATGACACACACGCACACACACACACGCTGTAACGCGTCCTCGCCGCTACTCGCCTACAGCTGCCATTTCCCTCTGGTAATTACCCCGCACACTCATTTTCACTTCTTACAGTTTCTCTTGCCCGCCTCTGTCGCATGAAACATGCAGGGGCCTTTTCCATTCTTGTTTCTGCTGTTGTTTTGCTTAATGCGACGATTTGGATTAAGAAAGAACTGTTCTGAAATAACAGCTAATTGTCCCAATTTGAGAAGGAATGACCCAGTTGATTGCCCCAGTAAAGGTTTACTGTCTGTGCTACACAAGTCTGTTCCAGAAAAAGAGATTCATCTCTCAGTTATTTTTCAGGATGTCAAGTATTTAGGAAGGACAATTGGTGCTCAGTGTTGCCACTAGTTACACTGCTTAATGTAAACATAGGATCTTTCTTACACCAGTGAGTGTGCAGTTAGACTAATGTCACTGTAAACCAATCATCCAATCTTTCATTATATTGTACCTGATCAAGTGACTAGTCACATGTGCCATGTGGTTTCTGGCCTTCCCAAACTGATTTGAAGCAATATTTTAATATAATTAACATTCTCATCAAGATCTGAAGTGGATAGCAGTCAAGATGCCTTTTAAGCAGATAAAAGTAGCAATCCAGGTATTCATATTCTATATTACAGAACCGTAACAACAACTTGAATCAATTTGGAGTCAATATGGAGTCAATATGGAGTCAATATGGCGTTCTCCTCCCCAGAAGAATGACTGCCATGTTTATCAATCCCACTGGGGTCATAATAATAATCCAGCTTAGCAAATACCTATACCCATTCTATGGATCAACAACTAGAGCATCTCTTCCCACTCTTCTGTGAGACCAATGGATCTAAAAGAACAAAGACTAACAAAAAAAACTAATGGAAAACCATAAAAAACAGTTGAGTATAATCAATTCAAACGGTATGAAAATTAGGTGGATTGCATAGTCAGATAGCCATAACTCAATCAGTCACCTGATGTGATTTACGCAGACGCGCCTTCAGCATGACCCGACGGCTAGCTGACATGCCACATTCATAAGCCTTTTCTTCCTGATGAACTATCAGGTGACAGATAGTGGTGCAAGCTGGCCAAGTAGTTCACCTCACGCTAGGTGGGGTTACATTTCACTTTAAAGTTTGCTTATACTTGTTTAGGTCCTGAGCTGCTCTCTTGGAACAAAAAACACAAATAAGGAAACACAATACAGTTTATTGTCAATTTTCATTTCTAACTCAGGTCAAAAGGTCACCAAGCAGCAACGTCAAGGTTAAAGCTAAGACCAAGCTGAAACTAATCATGGAAAACAAGATGAAGAAAACCAGTAAGTTATTTAAATTGGTCTCCTTCTACTTGGCTGCCAATAGACCAGAATTGTTAGATGAAAACTGGCTGACAGTCTGGAATTTGTCAGATAAAAATGCAGAAAATCTGCAATTGAACAGCCATGATTTCAAATGATTACATTCAGTGTAAGTTACATACAGTTTGCCGTAAGCAACTGATAAATTTTCCACGTTAAATCAACTCAGACTTAGTCATACCAAAAGTTTATAAAAATAATGCTTGTTTTCACATGACCTCACATTTCAGACATACAGTACTGAACACATCACAATGGTTATCATTGTTAGTCATGGTAAAAACAATTCCCTTGAGTTAAAGTGATTAAATCAAATGTGTCTCTTGAAACCACAACAACATCTTGGAAATGTTGAAAGGTTTCAGCCCAGTGGAACTGAACCAGCACAGTCTTTGCCAGGAGAAAGAAAACCTTCATAACTGTTAACCAAAGGGATTCAAATATCTGCAATTTATTCATACTTACTTATCAGTTATAGGGTTATTAATGCTACAGAGCTGGGAAGGTGTGTGTTTTGGTGTAGTGCTAGATGCCAATAAATAGACAGGTGAAGGTGGTGAATTCAGCACTGACAGTAAAATCGAATGCGAAACAATGGCTGTTTCAATTCACATCTACAATTTACTCAAATTAAAACTATTTTCAGCATCAATTGCGCAATGGGAATAGTATTTGGTTACTTACTAAGAATACAAATCCGTTCACAGACACAAGTGTGCTCTTTGTGTCAGTTGGTTTTATTGAATTCAGCTAAGGTAGCAGAGCACATTAAATTTGCTATTATGAAAAACATCCATCTATCCATCCATCCATCCATTGATCCATCAATCCATCCATCCCTTATCCGATGCAGAGGTGCAAGAGAGGGGAAACACCCTAGATGAAATTCTAGTGTTTCACAATCCAACTTCTTGTTATTTAAAGTGTAGTTTACAGCTAATAATGAAAACATACCAACAGTAGGTATTTGTTGAAATCACCTCCTTTCCTATAAAAGTCCCCGACAGCAAAAATAGCATTGCCATATAATGGCCGCTGATGTCACCAAAGTATGTCCCTAAATAACATCAAACAGTTTGTAGTCATTGTTTGCATTATAACAATTAAAGGAAGTGAAGAGATACTGTTTAAATAGCATCACTAGTTTAATCTACTAGTGAAAAAAAATCATTAGAAATGATAAATGACACAGATAGCAGTATTTTAAAGCACTACCTGATACCTTATTGCACTGACGGAATACACTTATTACTACTTAAGTCACATATTAGATTATTTTTTCTTTTTATTTTTTTCCTTATTCATTGCTGTACGCAATGAAGAAGGAAAAGGAGAAGAACAAGCAAAATTAGAAGAAAAAGAAGAAGAAGATGAAGAAGAAGGAAAATGAGGAGGAGGCAAAAGGGAGGAGAAGAAGAAGATGAATGAGAAGGGGGCTAAACAGAGAAGAAGAAGGAGAATGAGGAGGAGCCAAAATGGAAAAGAAGGAGAAGAAGAAGGAGAATGAGGAGGGGGCAAGATGGAGAAGAAGAAAAAGAAGAATGAGGAGGGGGCAAATGGGAGAAGAAGAAGAAGAATGAGGAGGAGGCAAAGGTTAGAAGGAGAAGAAGGAGAATGAGGAGGAGGCAAACGGAAGAAGAAGAATGAGGAGGAAGCAAAGGGGAGAAGGAGATGAAGAAGGAGAAAGAGGAGGGGACAAAAGGGAAAAGAAGAATGAGGAGGAGGCAAAAGGGAGCAGAATAAGAGGAAGATGGAGAATAAGGATTCGGCAAAACAAAGAAGACGAAGAAGAAGAAGAATGAACAAGCAGAATGAGGAACAGAAGAAGAATACGAAGAAGATGAAAGGGGAGGATATGGCAAGCTGAGCTTTGGGATTGTGTGTCCAGCTCCTATGGCTGAGTGAGATCGGGACTAACCCCGAGATGTGATTATACATCACTTCCATCTGGTCATGTTCTGCGCCAGTTTGCTAATATCATTGCCATCAAAGGTCTAGGCACATGTGAATACCAAGGCAGTAAAACAACTCATCACAGGACACAGGAGCTTTGCATAACCCCAGAGAATAGTTTGGATCTCAGACACAACATGCCCAGGCAGTCTAATAAGACCCTTACCCATGGTAGGAGGCTTGAAGGTGCACCCACCGCTTGTACACAATGAGGGTCTTATAAAAGAATTACACAGACACCAGAATGTACACATACAGCAGGAAGAGGAAACCTGCTAAGAACCAGACCAGACCATCTAAGATCTACAATATTGTAAAAAAAGGGGAATAATTTACCACATTCATTCATCAGTTCATTTCAAGATAATAGAATACAACTGCTACCTGTCTCGTGAAGCTTCAATTAGAATTTACTGGGAAAATAAATAAATAAATAAAATCCAGTGTCTCAAACTAGAATGAAAAAGCATTAAGGTTGATTTTAAAGCAAGCCTGTTTTAAATAATTATAGGTAATATCTATAATCAGCACTAGATGGCATTACAGAAGATTAATATAAGGCAAAATCAACTGAACGAGTCTGAAACTAAATTAAACTTATATTATACAAACGGAGCATGCAATTTGAAAATGCGTCCAGCGTTTCTAAACTTCTTTCGGTGGTTTGTAACATTGTGCCTCCAGAAAAAAATGTTAAAAAAAACATCCTCATTTACACATGTCAAGACTCCGTTGTTACGTACGGACGTGTTCGCGGCAGAGCCCGAAGACAGTGCTTCTGTAAACTGACAGGAGGGCTGGCTGGCTGACTTACAAATTAAAAAAAAAAAAGCGTCAGTCCTTGTCAAAACAAAAATCACTTTTTGCGAGTTTGTCACTGCCATGCACTTACCGATTTCCGGACACAGCTTCACGTGCGCCGCGGACGAGTGCAGCTAAACGGCGAGGTATGGAAATGATGTTATGTCGTAATAATCCGCGAATATATTGCAATTTATCTATGAAAACTTAGGCATAATGCTTTATATATTGTCTCATTAACAAAGTACATTACAAATTAAAATCGAATTATAATTGATGTCATCATAATGGTATTTGACCTCAGGTTATTAAGAATCTTATTAAAGGTTAAAAAAAATTACAAAAACACTAACCAAATATATGTCCTATGTCCGCGAGTTGTGTTATTATTATTATTGTAAATAGATAAAAACAATAATAATGGTGATGACAACCACGGTACTTGAGAGTTTATTAGTTAGTTTAAACCGTCATTGTGAAAAGGTGAACCTGTCTTCTTAAAACACTGAAGCAGTGATTGTTCCCACTGACCGGGCTGCGTGCTATTAGGCGTCAGTGCCAGTGTAATATGGAGACCAGCCACACCTTATAAATGTATAGGAACAATACACAAGCTTTATTTGGGAGATCTCTCCTTGCTGTAGGCATTCCCTCAGAACAAGTATGCATTCCAAAGGGGCTGTGGCAAGTGTGTTCGACATGCCTCTTAAATTGTCCAGAAACACAGTTGCCATCTACAATATACTGCAGGAGGTATAATCAGAGTAAACAGTCAAATGAACCTATCGTCTAGTTCACCCTAAAATGTCCTGAAAAAGGAAGAAGGCCTTCATCTGGGAATTGCATTTCTGACCGACTGGCAGGGAGGGCACCAGAGAAGTCACTTTGGTAAAATATTTAACTATTTAAGTGGGTAAAGATGCAAAAAGTTATGTAAGCCGATTTGGACAAGAGTGTACCCCAAGCAACTGAACTATGCATTTACTATCATATCCAGCCACAGTGTAACCCCTTATAAGCATTTAAGCAGAGCCCTCTCAAAGTTTAAGACAGACTGAAGGAACATTTGGAATAAGTTCAAATAATGTCAGACTTGGAATAATTTCGCCTGTACTTCATCTACATCACTTCAGTAAAATATCCAGCGGTATAAATTAGCTACAACCATCAAGTGTGAAAGAAAAATCAAACTGGACTGTGATGAAGACGTCCGGAACGTCACCGTGGGCAAAGCTCAAGTTCAGCCTCTCAACCGAGTGTGAGACTGGAGGGCTTAAAAAGGGCTGCAGGTTTTCTTGCTTGACTCCCCCCTCCCCCCTGTTTCTCTCTCCACCAGACAGCCATTCACTGCGATTATTTGCGTCCCCCACTATGCACAAAATTCTTTGGAGATGATGGGGTTCCAGAACCACTCCTCTGAAACAGTGACATACCTGAGTACCTGAGTATTACTTGATTACTTAATTGATTGATTACTTAATACTTGAGTATTAATTCTAATTACTTACCATGAATTCAATTGAAGGAATAATTGTAGGTTCGTTTCACAAATGTCCCCATGAGGGAAATACCTCTGGAAAGTATATGAAAATGTTTTTTTATTTTGTCTGAAAATAAGATGCAATCTGGAGACAAATCTTCTGCATAATACTTGCCAAATGCATTGAGATATTTCAATAAAAAATGACTACTATGAAAATATTTTAATTTTTTACAGCCAATTACCAGTGTTTATATTCAATTCAAGACTTCGTAATGTTCCACCATTGCTTCAGTTGCATGTACTCAGCCAGTGAAAAATAAGCGCTCTTGTTAAAGTGCAAAACAGAAACATTCTTTGGTCTCTGGTATATCTGTCCCCAAATTTGAGTCCATCACGCTAAAATTGCTCTGCACCACAAAGCCCCCCCCCACACACACACTGGTTATAATTCCCCTATTTTTTCTGCGCTTGTCTCAAAGAATAGTAGTGTGTATAGTCATGCATATCCACATGTTCAAGAAGCATAGAACAGATTGTTCTAACACTGCTCACAAATGCACTTCACATAAATCCCTCTCTCATGGGCAGTGTGTGCACAAAATATGCTATTAGCATTTTCACTATGAGCCGTGTCCCCCTTTTCAGGTGGCCACCTCTAGTGCTCCAAACTTCCTCTTTAGAGACTGCTATAGAACAACATGGTATTGGCCAAGTTTGCCTGTGACAGAATGAGTCAGCCCAGAATACCAGCTAGATGGTGAGCAAGGCAGCCGACCCAGTATCCGACCAATTACCAAATTGTAGGTGGTCTTCCTGACCAGATCAACCTACTGACAAGCCCTGACTCGTTCAATACCAAATGCAAGAACAGTCTCAGGTCACCTTAGAAGCTTTCAATCACAATTTTCACAGGCCAAAGAAAACACATGCAAGGGAAGAGACAAGTCTATCAGGAAAAAACATATTTACAGTTATAGATAAAACAGAAGATATTCCCATCCTCACACTTAGTTATACACTCCAGCGCGATAAATCCCCACCAAACACCACAATCTGAGCTCCAAGACCAAACAATTTGGTAAGTTCATTACAATTGTAATTATGTGTGATACATCAACACAATGATGGGTCACACATGTTCCTCCAGAAGAGACTGCAGAGGCAGGAGAAAGCCCCTAAGATGGACTGTCATGCCCCCCTGACCCTGGGTGAGTAGAAGCCTTGCATACAAGGAGGGCGTGTTCAACAGGAATGGCACCACATCCCAAAAGCTGAAGCGCACCTATTTGCTGACCCTTGCTCACTTCTCTCTGTGTGATGAGAGGCAGCAATCTTGAGGTGATGCATTCTTTGACAAAGGCTACTCTTTCACTGCCAGCTCTCCCCTCAACCCCTATTCCTCCTTTACCTTCTTTCGGCTCCTTGTTCTCTTTCTTCCCCTTCTTCCCCATCTTCTTCTTCCCTTTCCTGTCCTTCCCCTGGCCCTCTGACATGTTAGCAGGGTGAAGAGTAATCCCAGTGAGAAGTCGGCGTAGTCCTCAGAAGAGCGTGCTATGAAATGCTGAATCTTTCCTACTAGTCCCCTCTATATAGAATAACACCCATTACACAGCAGGGATACACCTACTTTGAGCAATGTACACTGCAAGAGAAAGCAAGAGAGAGAGAGAGAGGAGGCATCTCCCATTGCAGCAGGATGATTAACCATTCGCTGCCTGAAATGGACAGATGAGAATTTCCTCTCTGACTCTGATAACTACAAGGGCCTCAGGGCAACACTGAGCAATTAGGTGTGTTTCCTGACTTCTTGCACTCTCAGCACCTTTCAGACCTTTCAGGAGTGATGGGTGAGGCTACTCGAACGACCCAGCGCGTCCTTGATCATAGGTTTTTCTGCTTTCATCTCCCCTATGATCTTTTTAAGCTATCAGACCCACCCCCCCAAACACACACACACACACTACCTCTCAAGCACATACCACGGCAGCTCATCACCAATGGACTCTCAATATAACCCGAACGGGACAGTTCCTACCTCAGACCACACCAAAAGAAGAGAGAAACGACCAACCCCCAGAAACGAGAACAGACGGGCAGGAAGAGTATCCATGGCCCGTTCTGCAGTCATATGTGTGATGCCAATTCACCGAAGCCCACAAAGATCTAAAATCAAAACGATCAAAAGACAAGTAACCAATGAAAGTGATCGGACATACAAAAGATTATTACTCACAGCATCCTTATCCTACTCTAACACCCGTTTTTACCAGGAATAATTCCACACTGCAGAATAATATTACATTATGGCATCCGAATTTTCCACAGCAACACAAAAGCTTTATTAAATGGCCATTTTTCATGAAACAGAATGTGCCTTTTTTCATTATTCTGGTAACAGAATGGACACAGGAAGTGACGCTGCAAAGGATGGTGACCAGAGAAGGACGTGGAAAGAGACGTGGCTTCGGCAAACGAGCCGGTTATTCCCACCAAGTGACATCTGGCTGGGCACGCGGGTGTCCTGTCCTCTCTCTCTCTCCGTGTCTCCCATTCTTTTAACCCCTCCCTCCCTCGACCAAAAGCGTGTCCCAGCCTGCCCCTGGCTGTGTTACCAGTGCTTTCTATCATTGCCTATACTGACAGTCAGATCACACGCAGGTTAGGATTGCAGGAAACCCCACCAGCGAAAAAAAAAAAACACACACACACACTGAATATTGCCATGTCTGTAATGCCATGCCTGTGCTGAGAAGCAAAATATAGTCATGCTGATAGAGACGTACTGTTTTACTCAAATCCACTTTTAATCCAGTGACAGCATGAGAAGCAGGCCCAGGGCCTCTATGAAAAGAGGACTCTCCCCTGTGACAGAGTCTAGTGCCGCTCACGTCAGAGAGCTTGGGATCCCATGCAGATCCTGAATTCTACCCTCGGAGCACAGGACAACACCTGGTCTAGAATTTTCTTACTTAACCCTGATACAGGTAACATCAAGGTGGTGGTGGGGGGGTCACAGAGAGGAGAAGAAAGGACGAGTGTAGCGCCTGTATGTATTTGTGACCAGCTTATGTTGAGCAGGGCTGACCAGACTAGTGGTCAGGCTGGGGGGAGGGGAAGCGGTGACATCATGGAAATTTAGTTATATAAATGGGAACCGACCAGCTGCGGTCCATCAGTTCCCTGACCTCTAATACAATTAAAAGTAGGGGCTAGTAAGACCAAAACGATTCCTCCATGTAGGGGAAAAGCAAAAAATAAACATCGATCACCGAGAATTACAGTTCAATATCGTTGTTATTGCTCATATTCTTAGTTATGGTTACTGACACAGTCCACATTTAAATATTGATTTATGTCACACTAATGCTGCAATATGATGAACTAGTGGCCGACTCTCATCCAAAAACACCTGCATGGTTGCGTAGCTAATTGCAGGAGCATGGATCGAGCATAACGCCCCACTGGGTAAACACCTGGGCCGGATCTCAATATGTGTACTTGATTGTCCTTACGTTCTCGTGTACCAGTTTCACGTCATTGCTGAAGACCAGTTCCAATACTAAGAACACAAGTACAGAGGACGGTAAAAATCCCCAGATGTTGGTCTTGCTCCGCCCCAAATATAAAGGTGCATCGGTTGCATCCTCACCAATCCCATGATTCATTGAACCCCAAGTTTGTTCTTGGAAGGCAGGTTAGCAAGACCGGTCTTGCCAAGACCACAAGTATGGTCTTTGCGTTCTTGGTTTTGAGATTCACCCCTGGCTACGGCAAAGCGGGAGCACCGTGGGAGCACCACGAGACCTCGGGAAAGAACAGGTGCTAACGGTAATAACAGGATACCAACAGAAGGCCAGAGAAACCTGGGTGGGTCATAGGCGCGTACACACATACACACGCACACACATGTATGGCGAGACACACAGATTAAAAAGGGAATTCCTGATCAGACAGATCTGACCTTTCAGACGATCTCCTTTACACAGAACCTGGAAAAAGACAATCTGCCCAGCCAACCAGCGAAGCTGAGGGGAGGACATTAGCCTGTTTGAAAGCCCATCAGCACCATATCAATACGAGGAGAACTTACACCCAAACACCTACTCACACCCATCACAAATGCAGCTAATGCTTGGAGCTCTGGGAAACCTCACACACCCTGGGAGACGGTGACCGAACAGCGCGCAGCCGACCCACTCATACCAAGGTACGGCGCACATCATGAGCAGCCTGGCATCACACTGTCCTGTTGGCAGATGCAGCACACTCATACAGCGAAAACAGTGATTTCCAGAACATTATTATGATTGTCAAACTGTTGAAAACAGGAACGATTTGAGAGATCCGATCAGTGTCATGATAACTGTTAGATCTTTCATTCAGCAGTTTCAGCGCAGCATGGCTTTCTGACTCTTTGTGAAGCCAGATGAGGCTCTCATTTTAAAACACCAATGAGAATTTAGGGTAGATCACTGTCTCGGCTGAGACGCTGGAGGCACGCCCCCTACAGAAAGAGGCACATCACGCCAAGCAGATTTGTTATACATGATGGAGACTTTGACTACATGGGATGACACAAGGCAGTTTACGTGAGATTTAAAATGGACCGGAGACGGGAGGGTATGGGAAGAGATCTTCTAATGTCTCCTGAAGATATAAAAATACGTGGCTCCAAATGATGTGGGAAGGATGTAATCCTTGTGGAGAAAGGTGCCATGGTGCAAGCAGATAAAGTCACTAAGTACATCCAAATAAACCCTTACAGGAATCATGTGCTACTGGTCGAGTCCACAGCCCTGAGACATGAATCCTACATTTTGGAGTGGAGGAAAAAACTAGAACTGTCTTTGTCTGAAGAATAAGCCAAGGGCTATTCGCAGGCTGTGTCACCTGGGGGGTTGGAGGGCATCTCTGCTTTTCCTTCCCCCTCGACGCCTCAGTTCGAAGACTGCCCCTCGGCATTCTGAGACGTAAAGAGATCACTAGGCCCACAAAGACCGGTGGGGACACACTTGCCGTTCAGGCACTCCCGTCTATGTAAATCATCCCCTACCCTAACCCAGTCACCGCCACATTTCAATACTGCCAACGTTTATGCCTTGGGGTTAATGTTTTTAAGAACACACCGTGTTCTTTGGGCTCTGCGGAAGGGGTGCTCCACAAGGCTGTGTTTTTTGGCACAGTCCCATGGACTGGACGATGCCTGGATTCGGAGCATGGTGTGCTGTGCACTTTTCATCCAGTCAAAAAAAATGCAACCATTTAGAGAGATAAAAATCACGCTGTCAGGAAAGGAGATTAGGATGCTGTGTGTTTCACATTCGGGGCAAAGGGGGAACAAAAATACATCTTGCATACATGCAAGCTCCTTCGCGCTAAATAACACTGCACCTTTGTTAGAAAGGCCCAAAAAAAAAAAAAGTGTCTCCTCAAGCACCCGCCACAACGTCCTATCCTAACTGACACTCCAAAGCTCGTCTTACACCCAGATAAAAATAAACTTGCGGTGAGTTTCTGCCAGTAAATGACACACCGTCCCCAAATCCGAGACCCTGTGCAGGTCAACTCAGCTGAGACGGCGGCGCCGCCAGCTCAGTCCCAGAGGGACTCCAGCAGTCCCTTTCAGACAGAAACAGCTGCTTCCCCTGCAAATCTTGTCATATGTTTATCATGAGGTTTAAAAAAGCTTCGGGAAAAAATCGGGGGTACGATCCGGGATGTTGCTTCTAGGACACTGGCAGGACGCCCTGGAGGAACAGAGCGAGCCCTGTCCAATCAGACGTGACGACACGGCAAGCCGTCTGCTGGGCGGTCTTCCCTCAAGGTCGACGGCTCTCCCGGGGCGGCACCCGTTCCTCGCATTGCAGGCACAGGAGAGATGTACACGCCGGATATCACAGGTTGGCGCACACGCATGCTGAAGAGCAGCTGAGCTCAGAAGACACCGCAGCACTGCATCGCAGAACACAAATAAAGCTACAAGATGCAGATAAACCCATCGCATGACCAACTGCAATAATGTTACTATTAACAATATTCAGTGCGTGTGTGTATGTGTGGGCGTGCGTGCATGCGTGTGTGTGTGTGCGTGCACATGCATGTAAGTGTGTTAAGGGAGGACGGGAAGCTCCGCTGTCTTGGTCTAGTCTCTGTGTCATTCCTGCAGCACGCTGCTGTCACCATGGAAACCACGCACGGAGCACTGCAGCCATTGCAGCTCAGCTGTGTCACACCAAAACGCAGACATCCACGAGGGAGCCGCCGCACAGCCTGCTGGGAAACATTGCGGGCAGTGGCCCCCAATCGGGGGGGATGAGGTACTGAGGCTCCGTGAACATCTCCCGATTCAGCAACATGACAGTTTTCAGATCACCTTGTAAAGTTAGGGTAGTAACTGCAAGCTGTTGCCTGAATGGCTGTTTGACCATCTCAGCCTGGATGCTATGATCACTGAAGACAAAGACTGGTCCAGAGGATCTACTTCCCCATCATCCATTCAGACATCCATCCATCCACAAATTTGTCTCTTTCAACTATAGGAGGAAAGTAAAGTACCTGAAGGAAACCCAAAAAACAGTGAGAACACCCAACCCTAACTCATTCCTCTTACAACCTAAAGCATGATACCATGTGGTCGATTTCCCGTCAGGAATGCAATAAGTCTTGGTAAATTCTATCTTGAGTGGACATTCAGGGTACCTGAGATTGAGAGGGACTAAGATCACCACTCAGGATGACTCAGGTCTCCATCTGATCTCTTTTCAGAGTGACTTAGGTCTCTATTCAGGGTGGCTCAGGTCACTATTCAAAGGGGCTTAGGTCTCCATTCATAGTGACCAAGGTCTCCATTCCGAATGACTAAAATCACTATTCAGTGTGACCGAGATCTCCATTGAAGGTGACTAAAATCTTCATTCTAAATTACAGAGTGAGTTCTCCAAAGCAGCTATGGAGACCTAAAGTTTTACTGAGTTAATAGCCAGGTGAACCAAAAATAGCAGTTACTCACTGGGATCTCTTTGATCTCCAAAGAGATCCCACCAACTTGTTCACCAACTTCCACTATAGATTCATTACTCAATACAGTTCAGTCCAAGACCTGTAGGAACATGCGTGTAAAGCCAGAAAAGTTTTGTCAGTTACAAAACATGAGTTAGTTTCCCAGGTTAAAGTATCCATCATCCATCTTCCATGTCACCCAGAACGAACAGGGCACAAGGCAAGGGAAACCCTAGAAGGGTGCCGACCAATCAAAGGGCACACGTTCACACAGATTTGTCCAAACACGTGTTTTCACGCTGTGGGAGGAAATGGGAGCCCAGACAAAACTAAAACAAACACAGGTAGAACAAGCAGACTCCATGCACATAAAGCAGAAGGTAGGAATCAAGCCCACAACCCTGGTAGAACCAGGGTATCATGTTAACAGCAGAGCCACTGTGTCCCTCTCTACAGTGATGCACAAATGATTATTTTCACATGAATAGTAATATGAATAATAATAATAGTGATACTTTATATACCTCCATGAGGAAATGGTCTTCATGTCTGTCCTATTTTGCTCTCCGTGAGACACACAAGACACACATACAGCTGAGCGCAAGTTTGAGGGTCACAGCACAGAGTCAATCAGAACTCCTGGAGCAACTGGGGTTAAGGGTCATGCCCTAGGGTCCACATTGCTTTGCTGGTCACCGGATTTGAATTGGAAGCCTTACTGTCATGGACACGAATTGCTAACCAGCGTAGCTACACATCAGCCCACCCCAAAGACCCAAAACGGGAACTGTGGCTAGCGCTGTTAATGTCTTATTCATCTTTGGCTTTGCCTTCCAAGGGGAAACTTGCCCTTTAGCGAGAGTTTCCCAGCATAAACGAATCCTTAAACAAACACACATGCACGAGAAAAACAAACATTAATCTGAGCCTAGTGTAACAGACACGCACCCATATGCAGTTTTACTGTGCATGCCAACAGAAATAACTTAGTTCTCATTGCCTGCTCAATGAGTCCTCATCTGACACCTACAGAATATACCGCACTGCTTCATTGCAAAAGAAACTCCTTATCATGTCTTGCAGCTCCCTAGGCATACTGTCCCAATCCAGGTATTCCCAGAGGATGGAAACACAACATCTGAGCTACACAAACAGTAAGACCCAGCATGTGTGAGCACAGTGGCAGACATGACTGACGTTTCCTGCATCAACACTGAAGGAAGACCTCTGGTGAAGGGAAGAAGCCTACCTTCTCAATCTCTTCATTTAGCCTCCTCTCAGTAGCCTAGCATGATGAATATCTCAATTAATACGTGCTGGACACGTTAATTTGAACAAAACCAGTAGCAAACGAGACATTCTGTTTAATGAGTACATGTTTACGTTTTATTTATTTTATAGACACTTCTATCTAAAACAATGTACAACTGACAAAGCAGGGTCACCCAGTGCCTGGGGGAATTGAGGTCAAAGGCCTTTTGCCCAACAGTAAAATCACTTTGTAAACCACGGAATTTTAACTGATGATCTTCCTACCATGGACACAGAGTCCTAACCCACTGTGCCACACACCACCCCGTGTACCAAGCACTCAACTAATTAAATTAAATGAGCATGTGAATTTACCCAATCTGAGCTCCAGGCTTCAGCCTGCTCTGGTGGACCTCCTGTTAGATAGGTTGCTGGTTCTGCTCTTTATTGCTCAACGGCACGACAGCTCTGCTGTTCGCTCTGGTAAACAAATACACTCCTGTGATGCTTAATTTCGCCCCAAACACTGCGAGCGATGACAGGAGGAGAATAAACAGGGAAACAGGGAGAATCAATCACTGAACCACACTTTACTCGGCCATGTTTCATCAGACACCTTAAAGCATTACATACTGCATCAACAGCAGCCGTATGAACCAAAAATGTCTTACATCCATTTTTAACTCAGACCTATTCCTTCTCAAGAGAAATACTCCACTTTATTCTCACTCTGTAGTCATACAATAAAAAAAAAACAGGAAATCCTGTGGTAAGAGAGCAATAAAAGTTTGTAAATATTTAATAGGAATAAATGCGTCACCGTGACATTAAGATGTTTGTTGATTCTGTCTGGAATGGGGGGTCAGCTTGTCATTCCTGAAGCACATCTATAATTTTGCATCCAGCATATGGGGGCTGCACCTGGCCTGCAAAAAGGGATGAGCACCTCCGTGTCGCGTCTCCTGCTCAGATGCACCAAAGTCACCACATCAATGGGTGATTGATTTGAGGCGACAAAAATGCTTCGCCGTTAGAAGTGAATCGCTTTGACCGGTTGGAATTGGCCCATTTATCAAAGTAATCAATTATCAAAGTAATTAAGTAAAATTAGTTTTGTGAGGCCTCTTTTAATCCTGGTCAGCAATGCAACTCATTTCCCCATTGGCCCAACCATATATAGACGCAAGTCGTAAAACCAATCATCACTCCTGTAACACAGACGACCTGGCTGTCAGTAAGCAATAGGTAAGGACTTAGGAGTCGCTTATGCTTTAATCAGGCAATAACTGCGAAGAGTGAAGCAGATTAAAATAGCTCTTTGGAGGAATGGGGGGGCTCATCTATCTTGGGCAGGAGAGTCAGGTGACTGTAATTTTGGGAGTTAAGCCAGTCATTTCCTGTGTAGGAGTAACTTGGTATGCCCTGTTTTGTTCCACCCTCAGTAACCCAGATTAAAGCCCTGACACCAGACTGACACTTGTAGGATGAAGATGTCCGTGCTTTGGGTTTCTTTTCAATCCCACTTCACATGCCTCACGCAATACTGATTCTTGTTTTGGCCTCCCGCCTTTGTCCCCAATGTATCTTCTTTTTCTTTCAGTGAGTATCCTCATGCTGTCCCAAATACCCCCGCACCCTAACTCAGCCTGGGACACGCCTGCTGGTAACAGTGACAATCTAAGCTGAGGAGCCGGGCAAGTGCCACGCCGCCATCGTGTGGTCACCAGGTCTGCTTTGCTGAAATTAACCCGCCAAACGACACAGAGGAACACCCCCACCCCACCCCGAGGCCCTGAAGGGATTTCTTTAGGTATGATTCCACCCCCCGCCTACAAACACACCTGAAGAAATCAACAGCAGCAGGTTGCTCTCACGCACAGTGTCGGGCGGACGTGGTGGGACACGTTTTCATGCCCTGTGAAAGATCTCCGGTGCACGCTTTCCTCCCTCTCTTTCCGTACTTGGGTTAACGGTGCCAGCCTTCCGCTCAGCCACAAGCGAGAGCACTGGTTCCAGAGGACCATTCAGCGGAACGTGTGTTTACCTGAAGTCACCCGTAACATGAGCTGCATCCATGCCAAACTGCGCACAAACACGCACCCCACCGGGTGGGATGCCAGTGGCTGTTCCGCTCATGTGGGACTGAAAACGAGGGATTAGTAGGGAAAAGCAGCGCAGCCAGAGGCTTTGTGGTGCCTGTCCCCCCCCCACTGACCAGTCTCGGTAATGCAGACTCCAATGACCCTGGAAAATCTTGGACCAGAAACACATTTCTGCAGATAAAAGGCACATCAGAGAGCTGCTGGGCTTGAGAACGGGTGATAGAGTAGCTCGGTCAAATCGTGTAATTACGTGCATTCATTTTATTAGCGTGATGGATGTGCAGGCAAGTGAAATACAAGGGAATGATGGGTAATGCTTTGGCCTGAGTCAGACTCTGGGCTTCCCACAAAGCGGCACGTGGGTGTAAAAATGTCAAAATGGTGGTTTGAATGACTGGGTGTCGACCCCTGGCAATCCACGGGTTTCTGAGCAAACAGGATCCGAACAGGAAGGAGAGAAAGGCGGTCCTCTTCGAATTTCCCCCCCAGGCTACACTCTCAGGGATGAGAAGTGGATTAATTATTAACAAACCGGCCGCATTAAGCACAGGAAAGAGAACCGGTGATGGAGCCGTGACTCCAAAGCAAGGAAACGTTCCTTCAAACGTGTCCCAAATATGACAAAATGGGGAAAAAACAGAGAGGAATAACACCGTGAAAGTCAAACTGGAAAGGATTAGCGGGAGACCTCTCCATATGTGCCGGGAAATTGCTCAGCTTGCCAAGGTATTTTCTCGTACGGGGCATGACGCCCGAGCGGCGTCCGCCCTCAACCGCCGCGGAGAGCGTGACAGTGCAGGGAGCCGCTGATAAACAGCTGATGAAGCTTCCGGGCACAAGAGCGGGGCAAGATCTGCTCCATCTGCCCCCCCTCCCCCCACCCCATGCTCTGCTTACTCCAGGCTGTGCACATGCATGTCTCACGCCCTCCCCAGCGTCCTCTTCCTGGGGAAGAGCAGAGACATGACATGCACACATCTCGCACGTACACCATTCAAATGTCATACATGTTTCATATAAAGATGTACATACATCTC
>JAODKC010000051.1:2115341-2131274 GCA_026777985.1 Mormyrops attenuatus | reverse complement strand
GGGGCGTTTAAAGCCCTTTCTTAGTCTCTGCTGTGACCTTGAAAGCCATTTAACCAGTTCCACGGCAGAAAAACATTTACCAGCTTGTAACACAAGCTCCTGTGCTCCTTCTGTGAGAAGGCCGGTACTCTGGAATAGGACATACCGTCTGTTACTACCGCTATCACAAGTAATGATACCGCCATTAGCGAGGGCTTGAAATGAAAGCCGTCTCGGGTCTTGGCAGATAAAAGACAGAGCTTTTCATCCTCTATTCAAATTGGACGTTCCATTTAAAAATCTAATTGGCTATTCAGCCAAGTCCTTTTATTAGCTCCTGTTTGAGAAAGGGGGAAAGCAAGACATCTTGGTGTTGTTTAATAATTAAATGGCAGGATAGACTTCGCTAGGTCTCACGCAGCAGCAGGACATGTCCCATGGTCAGAGAGAGCGGACAGGCAGGGGATGCTGTCGCAGGTGCAGGGGGGTGGACGTATTTAGCCTCGTGCAACCACAACTGATGAAGAATCAGGCTTCCCCTCTTCAAAAGATAGCTAGATATCTGATGTTTTATTGGCCCAGTCAGGAAATAGCTCATTATCTATATGCAAACACGACAACAGTCCTGCGTTTAACGCTGCCCAAACAGGCCAGGTTTAGCGGCTTCCACCGCTGCATGCATTTCACATGGGCACCACACAAGCAGAGCCTGGCAAGTTAAGTAAATCCGTCAGGCACATGACCGCCCCAGTCTGCTTTCCGGAGGAAGGACTCGACACTAGTGGGACAGGGTGAACCTTTCAGTCTGACCCGTTTTGTTTTTTTCTTTTTCTCTGGTGCCCTGAATCCTGTACATATGCTGCCTCTATGCGACAAAGAGGCTTCTTGCCTTCCTTTGGCCTGCGTGTCACTCAGCAGATGCCCGTTAAAAAGGGCCGGGTCCTAATTAATTGGATCCAATCTCATTAGCTTCAGAGAAAGATCTGGCTCGTTCCCCTGCTGACTAGTCAGTTTACAAAAACTGGAACGTGCCGTGGAGCCGTAATTTCAAACTCATATCAATCAGCCTGATAACAGAGATGGAAATCCTTACGCTACACATTGCTATAAGGAAAATACGGCCTTAAAATCAAAAGGTAAACCACTGTTTGTCAACAGATACAAACATCCACAACTGTAGTAAGTAGAAATTCTGGTCCAAAACACTGTTCCATTTTCTTCATCTATGGTTATGTAATAATAGGCACATCTGTTCAACATATCTTCTGCCGTCCACAACTGAGCACAATTAATCAATATACAAAAGATTCAAACCTAGCTCTATCTACCATATTTCTTGCATTATTTTCTTCAAATTATTTTGGGCCAAGTCATATTGTCCCTTTTAAATAATTGTGGTAATAATTATCCATACTGTAGCGCCAGAGCTGCTAACCTGTTCCTGCAGTGTCATTTCCATTTCCCGTCATGCAAAGCAACACCCTCTTGTGTTTAATGTAAATAGTGTTTAGTTAAAGTAGATTAGGGTAGAGTCAGAGTTCACTGCTTGGAGATAAAGTTCTGCAGGATGTTTGGCAAATGAAGCTAGGCATTTATTACAAGGAGAAGTCCTTGTCATTCAGCCTTCTCACCCCGCTCAATTCCTTCATGGAACATTTTCAGATTAAAGTAAAGTTTAAAGCAAGGATTTATCACAAGACCGTATAAAGATATGTTGGTGTTTGCTAATACTGTAGCCTCTATATTCTGACATACAGAGGAACTGCACAGAAAAGATATTCAGGAAATATCCGATCATCTCAGCATCACGCGAGCTTTGAATACGGCAAAACAGATGTATCACTGCCCGCTTTCGTAAGAGCATTGGTCAGATTATACCCAAGAAAGAAGTTTCCAGCCTGACCCTCACTGCAGGAGATCGGCCAAGATGATGCTGGACCACACAGCTATAAAGCCTGTGCTGCTTCACACAGCAAAACTTGAACGTAGTTGACAGGTGCCTGCGATTGGAGGATTTAAACTGTGAGCCTGTGAGTCTGGGCTGATTATCATCTTTACAGTATCTACGTGCCCAGACCAGAAGGGATCATCCACAGAATATGGCACAGATGTGTGTGTGTTTTTTTCAGGATTTGACACAAAAAACGAATAAGAACTGCTCAAAACGACATCGTCCTTATGGTGTGGGCCACACGCACTCCTGTCCGATCCCTGGGCCCACTTCAAAAAAAAAACATTTGACTTACAGGACTAATTAAGTACTACAGGACTAATTAAGTACTCACAGGACTAATTAAGTACTCACAGGACTAATTAAGCTTCCTTGCCACATGTGGTTGAGGTGTTTCCCCAGTAGTGCGTCCTGTCTCCTGAAAGCTGTGCCTTATCAGTTAGCTATTTATAACATTTTCATTCCCCTGTACAAAAAAAAGCTTAAAAAGTTCATGTGATTTTTTTCTCCCATTAACAACTGACTCTTTAATCCACTAACATATTTAAACAGACAGTCTACTTCATTTTTCTGTTAAGAATCGCGATGATCCGCTAAGTTTCGGAGCAAACACCTTGACACTAAATGCTTAGTCATACAGTAAAGAAACCATTTTTAAGTTATTCTGCGATAACTGCTCCCAGCGATGTATATTTTATTCATTATTTACCCCACGCGCCTCTGCTATACTAACAGTTGCTGTGTTACGCACAGGTACAGTCAAATTCCAGCACCATCTGTTGCCTGATGTTTTCTGTGATGGGAAAGATTTCCACATAAAACCTCTACGAATTGCTCAAACATTCCATATTGAAATATAACTACTAGTTATTTTACACTGCAATTGCCCAGGTCTCTAAGGCCTTTTGTTTTAATACTTTGCTGTGTCTTTCTTTCACTTTGGGTTTTACATAAACACCCTGCTTTTCACAGCTATCTCCGCGTCATTCTGAAAGCTGCCCCTTTTTCAGACGTAGTCACAAGCCTCTTAAACGTCTCATTCATAATGACTACAATAGCTGGCATCCCATCTGTGCTTTTTCTGATAGGCTTTAAGCTCACGGTGACCTGGCAGTGGAGAAACACAAGATGGATGATTGGGTAAAGACCAATTCATTCAAGATTGCCCTCATACTGTCACGTCCATTACGTGATTGCTGCTTTCGAATCTAGAGCTTTACAGCTATACATCTAATGAATCAACCATCACCTTTCAAGTCTTGACGTGCAATTTCTACTCTATATTTGTCCACAGCAAAAAGTTACACCCCAATGCAGAATAAGACTTAATTAAGTTTGGAAGTCCCCTCAGTGCTGCTGGTTCATGCATTCAGTCTGGTCTATGTTTATGTCTACACTCGCAGTCCTCATTTTATGACCTGTTTGGTTTTTTCATCTTTTTTTGGTTCCCCCCTGGGCTCCACCAACTGTCACCTTGTTCCAGAGCGTCCCATCCAGTCCGAGGCCCCATTCCTATTGCTCACCTGCTTCCTGTGTGGCTTGTCCTACAGGCACGGGCATTGTCAGGCAGATGACCCATCAATATGTGAGATGGTTTGGGATGTTGTCATGTGCGTCTGGTTCAGATCTCAAAATAATAAAACCGTTTAATGAAAACTTCTCCAGCTGAACATCCAAGCTGTTTATGCAGCTCAAACTGCGCGTGCATGACATCGGACAAAAGCAGCCCCCAGGCATAACAAACAAACAAAAGCGAAACGCCGGCTAACTGCCACGCTAAATAACACGCTCGCTGGTGTTTGCGGACACACCGGAAACAATGGTGCTTTGTGTCGCATCCATGATTCTATTCATTTTCTGAACAATTTTGGAACTGTTTGTCAATGAGATCGGACAGTTCTCACAGCTGAGTGTCATTGTGTAAATGAGACCACGTGACTCTTTCTGGAGCATCACTATGGTGCATTACTGTGCAGGTACCTAAAAATCCCACATAGACTAGTCTATTTTAAATCATCTGGGTTTTTAAGCACTACTTCCTGTTGCGGTCTCACAACCAGATGTTAACTGGTGCCTAATGACTTTTTTGAATCCCTCCAATCAGGGCTTCTGTACCAAAAAAATGTACTTAAAGTGGCCAGTGATCACCTTCCAACTGCTGATGCTTATTTTCCAGGAGTTAAGCACGAATTTTGGCAATTCTTAACACTGCATTTTCTTCTTGAGCTGAAATATTAGCCACAATTAAGCTCTTGGTACCGTTAGTGCCCTGAAACAGATGGTGATTTTTTTTTAGAAGTCTCACAATGATCCCACAATCCAACCGTGAAGACCCAGAATTCAGGAAAGGGTTATAGTACAGCGCATTTTAAAAACAAAGTCCAGTTACTGCAGTAAGTTAACAGCATCCAGTTGAGGCTTCTGATGGCGGCCCCACCTAACAGCAAACGGTTTCACAAGCAGGGAAATGAAGTAAACAGCTGAGATTAAAAAAACAAGTGGACTTTGACCACTTATGGACCAGTGAGGTTCAGAGAGGGTAAGGGTTTGAGCCAAATGGTCACATTATGGGAGGGGGGGATAAGAAGCACTTAGAGACTAGGCCAAAGTCAGCTGAGTATGAGAAAATCTCAACATCTTCATTGGAACCCCAAATAACTGAACCTCAGATAACTCAAAAATCTGACAGGGGTAACATCACCCAGCCCTGTGTTTGTCATTTATAAATACATGACTTCTTCTCAGCTAGTGTGAATTACATTTCTGTGTCTTCTCTGCCTTACACCATCTAGTCAATCTAATCATTTCGGACCACAGCCAAGAAGCAAAACCCGTGTATCTTCAGTTATCGAACGCAAGAAAAATGAGAATAATTATTTTATATAAAACATAAGTATTCATTATATATCTAATTTTAAACTAACACCACTAGCAAACAAGCAAAAATGACACATCATTCAGTGCCTCCCAGACATATTCCATGAGCTAACTCATTTTCCAGGTACCAAGTGTGACTTTTAAACCTCAGCTCCAGACTGTAATATATCTCCTGGGAGTGACAGTGAAATGGAGGCCAACCCTGCCCAGTCATTCTGCGGCTAACAGCCAAATGAAGGCTACAACAAGCCCCAGGGGGGCGGTTCCTCTGAAAGAAGCCCTCGTCATGCATGCGGACCCTGGCGACTCTCCTTCACGCAATGAGCAGCACCTACTGGCACAGCTGGGAAGAAATGTGGGATAGGGGGAGCCACAGGAGTGGATAAGTGTGAAGCACACATGCTCTACTCCAAAATAATTCCAGGGCATTTCCTTACTGCCCTCTGTTTGTGCACAAAAGCCTCTTTAGGGGCTGAAAAGTCAGAGGGGATACTGTGCCATCAGTTGTGGCTACTCTCGGCAAAGCTACAATACTGTGCAAGAGTCTTAGGCGGTCAAAGAAAATGCTGTTCATGTTGTGGCAAAACTATGATACTATACCTGCCAAAGTATGTGAGCTTAGTCATTTCAAAATCTCTCCTGAATTCACCCCAATATTTGCAGCGAGCATCCAATACGCGCACATATTTTTTTATGCAACCACAAGTACACTTTGTACAGCTAATCAAAACCTCATTGACTGTTTTTTAAACTAATTAAATTAATTAGGTGAGCTGATGGTGAAATTTAGCAAATACATGGAATGGCTGAGGTGCCCTGGAGAAGAGGTTTGGGAACTGAAGGCATGTTCATCTAGCCATCCAGCAAGAAAACAGAACAATTCTGGTTCCTATTTTATTGTGTTATTCTTAATTTGCACATGTTCTAATGCTGAACTGATTTTTTTTAGCAAATGTACACTTACTAGCCAGATAAATGGCTGTAAACAATTCCTTTGACTGCCTACAACTTTTGCACAGTTAATAAAATGTTGGTTTATAAGAATCTCAGTTATAAAAATCACCCATCCATCTTCTAACCACTTTTTCTGGTCGCTGGGTGGTCAGGAGCTTACAAATAACCCTCTGCTTCTGAAATAAAATAACAGAATCAATGTATGTATGTAAAAGCAGTAAATGAAAACAAAAAATGAACAAAGAAATGCTTTTTAATTGTAAATTCATTAACAATACTTATACTTAAAGTAACGGCTAATTGTACATGAGCTGGTGAAATGTACGCATGCCTAATGTTGTACATCTCAGAAGAGTCAGTCAGATTTTACCACCTGCACTAGCTGAGCTGACTCCATGTACCGGCTCAGAAGAGGTTCCATGTGAGTCTTCCATCCCAGCTGATTTTGCATTTAAGATAACACAAAATCCTGACAATGCAAAGTCTCTAAAACATGTAAAACAGGCGTTTTCAGCCTGCTGTCCGTGATCCCTTAGGAGTTGCCACAGCAGCTGTAGGGGGTCCACAAAGACCTTTTGGAAACTGATGAAATGTAGGTATTAGCAGCTGACTTAAGCATTGCAACCTAGAGAAATATTGTCTCCCACCCCACCCCCTCTCAGTCTTTCTAGGGAGGGTCCAGGCTCTAGTCTGTTTTCATATGGGACTCCCTGGTTTAAGGAGGTTACATTTCACAGCATACACCTGCACCAAAACATCTACCCTTTCCTGGTTTCCATTCAAACGTTATCTTACCTAAATTGACTGGTTCCCCACACTCTGTGACAGTCATTATCTAAAAAGGAATTTTAGCATCAATCTTAGCACTAAATATTAACTTTGAATATCACTTACACATAAATTAAATGGTTCCTGTTCAAAGGCCTCTCGGCTTTCTTGCTACAGACCAAATGAATATCTCCAGACAGTTCATCTACACAAGACACAATTCTTTGAATTTCCCCCTGAATAAAAGTGGCCTGAACTATGTGAATTAATAAAATCCAGAAAATCTAATCCAGTGATTAGGTTCAACTTCAGTTCAAGAAAAGTACATTTCTGTTTGTAGCTAACACTGCATGCTTTCAGGATGCTGACATGCACCGTTAAAATCAGCAGTAAAGAAATATTACGATTAAAACTGCATGGTAAATTTAAGATAGGTATGTCATTTAAAAATTTTAATTAAATCCCGAAAGCGAAAGTATGGATTTTCATTAATTATCATTCTTCCGTGTGCGGTAACAGTGTTTTTTTTTATTCTGAACTGAGGATTGTCCCACATTTTTTTCACTAGAATTTTTTTGTGTTGTGGATGATAATGGTAACCTTTCATCAATTTACGAGACCCCCTGCTCCGTGGACCCCCAGGGGGGTCAGGGAGTCCAGAATGAACCCGCTCATCTGCAGTAATAATCAAAATACAACGCTGATTGCATTTTTAGTTCAGATTAGTTCTGCAGTCCATGTCTTTTTCTTGTCCCATATGTTTTCATTATTGTTGAAAACACTTAAGGTATATAAATGTGTGCTCGTCTGACACACTCAGTGTCGGCCGATACATATCAGGGGAAAAAAGATACAACAGAACAGTTTTTCTCAGTTTAAGAAGAATCATTAATGACAACTTACAGTTCCTCGAAATATCATAAGGCATGTTGCATTAGTTATACATTTAAATTATCCTCCTTCCTAGTGCAACAATGGGAACCGTGTGACTCTGACATGGAATTCTTCCCAACAATTGGCCTTTATCAACAATGAGCTCCCCAACTCCTCAGAGTCAGGCGCAGTGTCCCACAAGGTCTCATTCATGGGCCTATCTCTTTTTTTCTTGATCACTTATTCATCATGCTAGTCATTGTACTGACTGTGTTCTGCGTTTACTGAAAACCCGAATGCCAACATAGTGTCTACAGACCTCAGAGAAAAGCCATTTTATGCTTTATAAATGTTCACATAAAAAAAAACAATATTTACAATATAAATAACACAAAAAACTGAGCTGACCCTAAACGTGTTTATGCAGCAGTGATAAACCACTTCCAAAAGATGATCTTATTTACCCTGGCCTATTAGTCAAATACAGTTTACGTTTGTTCCCAAAAACCCAAACCGAAAACGTGGTCACTCCTGTAAGTGCAAAAAGTCCAGCAACTATAATGCTGATAAAACCAAATCTGACCACATTAAACCGGTTCCGAATTAGATCAGTCGAAACCGATTGATTTTATTCGCGTTTTTAATACCGCATTCCACATATCGACGAGGACCGAGAACGAACCGCGATGCTTCCCGAACAGCACCTCCACACTGCTGGGCGATCAAAGGCGGTTTTTATACTAATGAAGCCCCCAGTCGTCATATGTAAATGTACGGCAAAAATATTCCTTTAGCTCTCTCGGTCGTGTGGATGTGTTAGTCACAGAAAGCGACGCTGCCGGAGGTAGCCGGGCTCTTTGGCTTAAGCGGAAGCCTGGCACTGACACCGGACAGCAGAGTTGTTTTTCTGGCTACAGACCATGTTTGCCTGTTACTAGCCAAATGGTTACATTTTGCAATATGATGCGCTACTGAGGCTTATTGAATTACATTACTAAAATGTGCGGAATGAGTCAGTTTTCTCCCTGCTTATTTTACCTCAGTTCCTTGGCTGATGTCACACCTTATGGGGCGCCATAATCCGCTTCTCTCAGGAGAATCCACCGCGGCCTGGAAATGGCCACCATTTGGACAGCAGACCTCCGAGACCCTGATACTTGTGGTTGGGGGGGGGGGTGGTAAAAAGCTTACGAACATGTAAAGCTTAAAAACAAAACCAGTCTGACTGTACTATACATTTTTTTTCCCAGCTGGTTGGGGCGCTTTTTACCTTAAACTAAAAAACCTTTTTTAAAGGGAAAAAAAAACTTTTAAAAGAATATACAGGACGCGTGTATAAATCGCCCCCGTACATGGCCGCGCCTCGAAAGGCCCCAATTTCTGCCTGAATTGCAGTAAAAAACCGCGAAGGCGCCATTCTGCCGGCGGCGCGCGTGCCCGTCCGCTCGCGGTAATCGGTTAAAAAACCGAAGCGCGAGGGAAGTGCTGACGATCGATTTTACGTGTTCGGTCCGAATGCAGCCGTTTTACTGGCGGTGAGGAATAAGCTCTGAATAACAAGAGGCTGTGACCCTCTGCTAGAAAAGTGCTTATGGAAGATGGATGGATGGATGGATCACGGTGGCTCATTGAATTCTGCCCCGATCCTGTGTGTGTTGACTTCCTATGTCTCCATCATTTTGTGCGAGTTTCCTCCTTGCACCACAAGTCCCTCCCGCAGGTGAACTAATGTCTCTAAATTGCTCTTTGTGTGTATTTAAGTATGAGCCCTGCCATGGACTGTCATCAGAGCAGGACTGCCAGCTCTCACACATCTGGCGTGACAGTCAAGCTTTCAGACGCTCACGCAAGAAATCTTGCAGCAAATCTATGTTATTCCATTTTAAACCTAAAATTAGCTACATCAAAATCGTTGGGGTAGTTTGTAAATAGTCTGTATGGTTTGCAAAGTAAAAAAAAACTGTTACATACATGTAAATGCATATGCAGACTTGAAAATTGAAATCTCACGCCAGCCAGCTGGCCAAAGTTGGTGACCCTACCAGAGTCTCCCCTTTCTCACGTTCTGTGCTTCCCAGCATAGATTTCAGACCTAGAGCTAGATAAGCGACCATACAGCATGGGAGAGATGTTAACCCCTTCTTACCTATTTTTCAATCCAAACTAATTGTGATCAGCTTCTGGTTTTTATATATGGGGATTTTGCAAGACTGCAAATCATGGTGTGAGTGAGTGAGTGTGACAGAAGGTGTCAAAGGCAGCATCAGGAAGATCAACACACGGATAAGGCTATTCTCTGGTGACATTCGAACCTGGTACCATTGACAGCTTGTGTCTTCACTCTCCAAATCCTCGCCGCGTGGACCTCAAGAATCACAGCCAGAACCTCGATTCAGAGTTCCTTTCTTAATAATGTGTAATTAATCGAGCTCTCTTTATTAATATTGCTTTATGCTAGTGCTCCCACATAAAATTCCCAGTAGGAGTGCCGTGCTCCTGAGGTTTCCACTGGGAGAATTTCAGAAGGTACCAAACCTCTGTCCTTCCCTAATCCATGCACACAAGCTAGATTTTGTTACTGCTGACATATAGAATACAGTGCTTCCCATCTCCAAGCGGCACTTCATGGAAATAATTGTTCAGTCACACTGCGAATCCCTAATTATGTAAAAGCATTTTTTTTCATAAAAAAATGGTAATATCTTCACAGTGGCTTGGAACTGCTTCCCTCTGAAGGTATAAAGCCTTTTATTTCTGAGTGTCTTCGCAGCACAGAAGTGAATACGGGCAATCCACCTCCCACGTGAACATTATGAGCTGCGCTCAACTCACTTACTGGCCGGAAAGGAATATCTCTGCTTGGCCTACAGTGTCGGCAATCACTGAAGTGAGAAGGAGACCAAGGTGAGAAGGATGGAGAAGAATACATGAACAATGCAGACGCTTGCATTTCCATCCATGTTACTGGGAGGTGGGTTAAAAGGACGCGCACCAATCACGATGTGCCTAGAGCACGGGGGGGGGGGCATCTTCTGCTGTTATTGCTGGTGTCCAATGACATCTTTTGAAAAACAAAGGAAAAAGCCCACAGGACCAAGCCACACCACACCAAAGCCAAGGCTTGTGCTATGAGTGTTTTCTGTGCCTTGCCTGGAAGGGGACAGACCATATTGTCCCTAAAACACAATTCTTCATATTTTTGTACATGCCATGAACAGTACATCAGGACTGGGGAACTGGAATTTCTATGAATACCCCATACATGGTCATCAGACTCTGTCATAAGACATATTTTGTGCGTTCTTCCAAATTAGCCTACATTCACTTAGCATTAGCGCTAGCTTTTCAGGATGGTATTGTCTTATATTATTCTAAACCACATCCACATTGTTTATGATGTTTTTGTAATATACTTGCATTAGGAGGTGCGTACTCTATACGAAAAAACCATTTGGAAAAACCAGGCTTTGCCACTATCTCCGATCTGAATTGATATTCTGAAACCCAGAAATAAGACCAGCCAGGCGGGCAATACCAGCCAAGAACCCCTGCTCTTGGAAGGCAGGGCAATCTCAGCCAGCAGAGTGTGTCCCCCTGTGATCAGATGACCAAGGGCAGTCTGGCGGCGAGACCATGTGACATCTGTCACCAACCTGCAGGTAAAACCACCCTGCCACTCACAGATCCAGGCCTCATTAATGTCCATGCCCCGGCCATTTGAATTAGTGCTTTCACTCAAGTGACAAAGACTCATCCCTTAAACGTCAGGCATGAGTCCATCATCACCAGTCCACCCAGCTTCATAAGTGCCTGTTTAAGTCTGTGCACCCATAGCTCACCGGACCCCAAGGCTTAAGAAGCCAGCATTTCTGCCATCGTTAGCCTGCGTCTGACACCTCATCCCAGCCGCTCCTCTGTCCCTCTCTGCACTAAGGAACCCTCACACAGGAGCAGAATAAAAGAGTAAAGCACGCCTCCATTTCTCTAGACTTTTCTCGGCAGATGTTGCGAGGACTTGTTCAGGTATCGTTGTGTGTGATTTCACTTCTTCACACACGGAAAGCTGACTCACAGACATGCCACCGCTGGGCCACCAAGGCTCTCTCAGCTTTGACTTTGCATACACGCACATCCTGGAAATTCGACACGATGTTCCGTTTTAATGACAGCCGGCAGCCTGGGGCCTGGGAGGCACGTGCAGAAGCCGCTCTTCCTCCTAGTGTCGCTGAGGATTTCCCCTGGTTTCCCCGTCACTGCGGTGCATGTGAGCTGCTGGCTTGGCCTGAGTGTGTGACTCTGTGTGTGTGTGTGTGTGTGTGTGTGTACTTCCAGCTTTACGCCCTGTGTTAAACACTTTATTTGTTGAAGCAATTTGCTAGAGAGGGTCTGTAAAAATGTATGTGTCACACATGTGTATACACAAACACGTATCATTGTTTCGATTTAAAATATGATGAATAAATGAATAACCACAGTAACATTTTTTTATAACAAGGAACGCTGATAATGGAAATTGTGTTGCTTTTTAATTATACAGTTGGTAAAATTAATTTTAAAACTCAAACACTTCATCTCTCTACACATTAGTGCATTTATGCAATCAATCCATCATCCATCCATCCATCCATCCATCCATCACCCATCAGTCAATCCATCCAACCATCCATCTATCTATCCTTTTTATAACCACTGATCAAGAACAGGGCTGTCTGCCATCAAAGCAAACACTACTATATATCGCCATTCAGTTCACCTTGTTACCCTAACTAGGATAAGTAGTTTGAAGATGGATGGATGGATGGATGGATGGATGGATGGATGGATTGCCTAAATGCACTAGCAGAATGAATTGGGTGTAATTTTCAACATGAATTTTACCATCTTTAAGCAGTTGTGCATTTAATAAGTATTTTAATATGTGTGAATCATTTGTTTTAATACCATAATATAAACATGAACAATGTCTAGTATATTTTATATTCAACATACTCAAATGCTGTTGACTCATATGAGGAAATAGCCTCAGGTCATTGTCAAAGTGTGGGAACTGGAAAAATGTGCTGAGGCTGTAGTAAGCTGGCAATTCACACACGGCCCGTATCAGCATCCTCGGCCAATGGCACGCCACGTCAGCATCCTCGGCCAATGGCACGCCACGTCAGCATCCTCGGCCAATGGCACGCCACGTCAGCATCCTCGGCCAATAGCATGCCATTTGGTCACATGGGCCTCACCGCCGGCATCTCTGCTGGGAGGCCCCCTCCCACATTGGTCAGTTTAGTGCCTCTCTCCATTGCTTCATGCATGGGGCACCATGTGAATAGGGGGCGCGAGTGAGCTAGTTAAATACCTCTGGGTTGCATTCCGTGACATTATAGTATTTACGCTTTTTTTAACGTTCCAGTGCTTTTCAGTTCTGTTTCACAAACGCCAGTTAGCTAGTTAGCAGCCAGGTACCCTGTGCGACTGAGATTTTTTTAATATAAATTAACTGACAAAACTTGTTTTCTGCTGCTCGGGGGGGGGGGGTGGAATCTCGCCTAGGGGGCACCAGAGCGCACAGGGCTGGCCAGCAGAACATGGGCACGTTTTCTGTAGCGGGGAGCTAATGAGCACGAACATACGATCGGGCCAAATGGACCCCCGTGTCCCATCTGAATGTCACTGAAAAAACAATCCTTCTGATTAGAACGTAGAGAGACATAAAAACCTCTGTGTGTGATCGACCCATTGACGGGCACAAGGTGGCGATGATGTCACCGTTCTGACATCACCTCCAGGATCAAGAAAGCTCAGCATGATACATTTTGTGAATCAAACTCTCAGGAGGTAAGAAGGAGCCAGCTGGGAGGAATATTGGAGCATGAAGAGACAAAAGCAGGGATAAACTTGTATATGTGACACAGCGTTCTATGAGGGTGGAAGGAACAATGCAGGAGTCAGCCAATCGGGCATAAGCTCATTTCAATGAAAAAATGCAAGCTGGGTGGTTATGTCACATGACATTAACATTGATTTTTTTTAAATTTAACACCAATCAAAATGCCCCACTGGGACCTATCATAAACTGCCTTTTCACTCTGGTCTTGGCGTTTCCCTGTTTCTACTTGCCATTCAAGTTCAGAAGCATGTTTTTTCAAGTAAATTTACAGCAACGGCAAAAAAAGAAAAATAAACAAATAAACAAAGGAGACATTTACACGAGGCATATTTTACCTGTGGGTTATATACTCTTAGCCACTATGCTACTCGCTCCCTCTTAAATATCAGATATCATTCAGCGGCTCAAATATTTCAAAGAACAATGATAATAGTGTTCTGTCCATTTCCCATAATTTAAGAGAAATTAAATAAACAGGCTTTGCAATTTTCTCCAATCCAAACTGATATATGTATATATATTTGTGCATGTGTGTGTACATATACACATTGCTCTGGAAAAAATTAAGAGATCACGCTATATATATATATTTTTGAATCTGCATATTTAAATCCAGGTTTAATCCTGGTTCAAAATTTCTCAGACAGCAGAACACAAGAACGAGGTGAAGCAAGAAACACTGGAAACCAGGCAGGTAGAGGGCAGAACCGACAGTTTCTCATGAATCGGAGGGTGACCTCAAGTGACCTTCAGAAGGAATGGGAAACATTAAGTGCAGGTGTGAAGTGCACTGCTAGGACAGTTCGTATCAGGCTGCTAGAAGCAGGACTGAAGTCCCATAAAGCAAGGAAGAAGCCCTTCATTAATGAGAAACTGGGAAGAACCAGGCTGCAGTTTGCTCTCTCTATATATATTTATATATATGAAATAAAATTCACATATGCACACCCATACAGTGAGAAATGAATCAAAAGATATTGTGTTGTGGTCTCTTAATTTGATATAATATACATATCTATCTATCTATGTATTTATGTATGTATCTATGTATATATGCATGTATGTATGTATGTATTTATGTATACATTTCCAACCACTTATCCAAAACAGGGTCACAGGATCTTGTGCCAGCTAAGGCACATGGCAGGGGTACACCCTGGGCGGGATGACGGTCCATCACAGGGCACGGGGCTGGGGTACACCCTGGGCGGGATGCCGGTCCATCACAGGGCACGGGGCTGGGGTACACCCTGGGTGGGATGCCGGTCCATCACAGGGCACGGGGCTGGGGTACACCCTGGGCGGGATGCCAGTCCATCACAGGGCAAATACATGCACACATATGAGAGCAGCCCACACAGTTTTAGACTGAGAGGAGATCCAGAGAGCAGAGGGAGAATAAGCAAACTTCACGCAAAGACCTGCGGTGGGATTCAAACCCTCAGCATCGTAGTGTGTGAAGTGTGAAGTGACAGAGCTCCCCACTGCGGCGCCCTTATGTATTTTCAAGAAACAGTAAAAGTCTATTAATACAAGCAGTACTGAGGAACAATTTTGTAGGAATTCACATGTGTGCAGGACATGCGTATTTAGCAGCCCTGCCGTCAGTATAGTGTCATTGTTTATATATAACCAGAAGGTAATTTTCCAAGATGCCTTAGAAACGCCTCCAAACAATGGCTCTCTGTGTTGTTCTTAGGTAAACCTGCAAACCGTAGAATGTGACCCGGTGGTCATGTGACATGAAGTTTGATACATTCCTGCTGCTTACTGGAATACAAGACTGTCAGTTTCTTAGAACCTGAGGATTTGTGACACTGGAATAAGAAAAAAAAAAACAGTCATGCGAAGGGCATGTCCCTCACAGACACACCGGCGAGTCCATCGCGTCCTGATGACCTTCCACAGCCTCCTCATCTCACATCCGTGGGCTTCAACATGTGCCGTAACACCCACTCTCCCCACTGCCGTGGCGCGTCGGCACGCCGCGAGCTTGCACTGTCCAGAGTTGCCAGCCACACCCCTTTTCTGCCTTGCTGCCGTGATGACGACTGGGGACCAGGCTACATTTAAGCAAAGTTCTAGACGGTTTTTTCCCCTCTTAAAGACACGGCGTTCTGCCGCAGCGGTGGGTCTTGTCCTTCACAGTGAGCCCTGTCACCTTTACAAAAATCCTGCCCCTTTGAAGGGCCTCTAAACGCATCTCCCAACTGTGATTTCAAGTAGGATTGAGCCGCTTTTAATTCTGGGTAAGAATGGTTGACCCCACCTCCCGCCCCCTGCCAGAAATAAAAAAACTGACCACAGCACTATACATTAATCAGTAAACACAGAATGGATCATGAGCAGAACAAAAAAAACTGAGTTCATCAAAACACTGGTAATATTATTCATGCAAGTATATAAGGGTTAAATTAGGGCTGATGGATGGATGGATGGACCATCTGCCAAGTGACCATATGTTCCTTGGTGAATCCTGGAACAGCCATAAAGACCTTTTCTCCCAAAGTGAGGTGTTAAGGTCCCAAAGTAAAGGCCACCACATGGGCCATGATTCTAGAACATAAGAACACAAGAAATTTACAAATGAGAGGAGGCCATTCGGCCCATCAAGCTTGTTTGGGGAGAACTTAACTAATAGCTCAGAGTT
>JAODKC010000051.1:2095416-2115257 GCA_026777985.1 Mormyrops attenuatus | reverse complement strand
AATATTGAAGTAGCCATTTGGCTGAACAGCATCCAGACCTGTTAGAATCTTATATACCTGGATCATGTCCCTCCTTAGTCTCCTTTGCTCGAGGCTAACCAGCGGTGTTAATTCAACACAACTCAGGGTGTTGGTATGATCCCACAGCACAATGTGAACACTCGCAGCCCCCACAGCCCCAAGCTAATGTAGCCGGGCAGAAACAACCAGGACAAGATACAGATGGGTCACATAAAACACACAAAAGCCATGTTATCAGATCAAAAATGCGCAGGAAATACACACCACCGTCACACCTCTGCTCGTGCAGCTGAATAAATGGCACCCTCTTCACCTCGGCTGACGCGTAAATGAGCGTTCCGCCGCAAAATGGCCACCATGCATCATCCAGGAAGACGGCACGTGTCAGCAGGTTCCTCCCCCGGCGATGTGCACCAGGACGCTCCCGTGTGCCGGTGCGGCACGGATGAATTACCGTGCAGGCCGTCTTTATTGCGGCTGCACTACGCTTCGGCGCCCCTTCCAGGCCCGGCTCGAGACCGACACACGCTGCGCGCTGCCGTTTCCCAGCCATTCAACTGACACTGCCAGGATGTTAATGGGTAATAATACAACGATCCACTCATAAACGTGTCTAAGCTCATCTCAGCCTCGCTGGAAGCTTGTTCTGTCTGATTTAAACTCCAGGACTTCATATATGAAGCACACTGACACGCTTTCATGATAAGCTGTGAACACGCCAGAATGAGAAGCCGATCTTACCGAAGTCTTGCAGCTGTGCGATACCACTGATACTACGGCGTGTGGCTCAGTGGTTTAGGATGCTGTGCTTGCAATTGGTTGTTGGTTCAAAACCCAGGGCCAAATTGATTTCACCCATGGACGAGACCCTTAAGCCCTAAGTCTGCCAGAGACCGTCTAACCCTTTCTCAAAAACATATGTTTGTATAAATAATCACCTTTTCTTGCCTCCTTCCCACATTATTACTTACTTATATTGTTTATTGTGTCATGCAGAGTAACTGATACCCGGCAGCACTGAGTCTCAGTGGGAGGCCCTGGCACTACTCCAGGTTTGGGGGGTTCAAATCCCACCCCTGTCCTGTGCGTAAGGAGTTTCTGCGCTCACCCTGTGCTGCGCGGGTTTCCTACAGGTACTGTGGTTTCCTCCCACAGTTCGAAAGCATGCGGTTCGGCTAATTAGGATCCCAATACACCCAAAGTGTGTGATTGTGTAGGTGTGTGCCCTGTGAGGGACTGGCATCTCGTCCAGGATGTCCAATGCCTTGTGCCCTGTGCTGCCTGGATAGGCTCCGCGCCCAAGCTGTGGAGGTGTGCTGGAAAAGCAGTTGGAGGATGGATAGAAGATGCTGTTCTGTATTATGGAAATCCCGAACATCAAAAAGGTGCTCTGGGGCGTGACGATATCATCTCCTCCTACACCGTCGTGTCTCAAAAGAAAAACGTCAGGAACCTGGAACATCTGAAAATCCGGACAAGTCCTTCCCTCCTCCATGCATTGCTTCATTTGGATCTTTCCAGAACCTTCTGATCCAAACACCCTGACTGTATTACCTGGTAAGCAGGTAGCACAGTCAGCACCAAACTGTAGCAGAAAGAAAGGCTCTGATTTATACCCTGTGATCTTCAGTGACAGACATTCTGGTAAAACTATAGATTATTTTAGATGATGGCATCAGCTTTGGTACAACATACAGCTTCTCAGGTGGGACCACAATGTGACCCCAAACTCCAACACAGGGAGACAGCAGCTCCACCTCCACCTCCACATAAGACACACAGTATCCACTACAGCTGCACAATGTCTGATATTAATATTGATATCGCATGTTATGCACATGCAGGTGTCGCATCGCAAGGACTGGCTTTTTTTTCACTCTGTCATAAGATATAAAACTTGACAAACTTTGCATTTTATTGATCGTTCCTTTGCAAGATTATGTAGCATGTGTAAAAAAATCTGTCTAAACTTTACCATGGCTGCACACCTGCCTGTAATGTACACAGTTACGATATTGAACTACATAAATTGCCTGGATAAAACGATCTGCTACAATTAAGCCATACGGCCTCACGCGATTCGGCGTCACTCACACCCGCCCAGCTCCCCCCGCCATCATCTCCCTCACGCCTCTCTATCTTTGAGGCCTTAAAATTTCGTCAAGTCGATTTTCAGCTCACTAACACCCATTATTTCAGCGAACGAGTCTAGATAAACACCAATGTCACAGAAATAGAAACAGATAATAGATTCAGTAAAAACCGCTGAATTTTATATCCAGATTCATAAAGACTTATTTTACTGGGCTATTCATCTTTTTATTTAAAAAAATGGTGTGTGGCTTTCAGGGTTCTCATGATCAGAAGGTCGCTAGGTCAAATCCCAACGTCCACAGAATAATTTCAGCATTGGGCCCTTGAGCAAGACCCTTAACCCCCAATCGCTCCAGGGCCTGGCTGAACCTGCTGTCTCAGCTGTATGTCACATTGGATACAGGCATCTGGAAGTAAATATTTATATTTAGTGTCCGAGGTTAAACTGGATCATTTGAGTCTGGTTGGGTTCTCCACGTGTGCGGGACTGAGAGTCACGTGTGACACGCATCATGTCGGTAAGGCCGCCAGCCGATGTCCGAGAGAGACCCGCCTCATAGGTCGTCAGGTCTGCCTCTGAGCCAGCGAACAGCTTAAGCAGACATTCATCATCATGTGCGACCGAGATCAATGAAATCCCTCCCGCGCTCAGTCCCGGCCTGTTCACCTGATACATTGTCCCCTTGTGTCGGACAGGTTCGGCCCGGGCGCCGCGTCAATCTCCCGTCCCGTCTCGAGGCTTGATAAACTGTAACATGGGTGGATGTCAAAAGGACGGCACCACATGGGGGGGGGGCAAATCCGGATCTCTGCAGCCGGAATTTCCGAAAGTGCTTCCCGAGTGGGATAGGTGGTTCTGTTCCCAGCCACATTTGCGACAATGGGAAGAGACAGGATGAGAGCAAAGAACAGGAAGCCTGTGGCTCATAGATAGGTTTGCATAGTCAAAAACTCAAACACGCAACTAGCCCCTGTCATGCCACCGATCTCTAACCAAAAAGATGTTGCTCCTGTAGTCCAACAAGTAGCGTTATGTGTTAACAATGCAATGGTTGTGGGTTCAGATGCCAGGGAGCAGACATAAACTGGATAAAAGATAAATGATGCGAAGGTCACACATCTCTGCGTGTGTATTCGTACTGACACAGTATTCCAGGTGGAGAAATTTCATTTTACACGGTGGTTTGGGAAAACTTATTTATATTCATGAGAGAAGCTTCCCGATTGGCTGGTGAACATACTCCCATTGACATCTGCTACCTGTTTTTTCAGGGTGGTTCTTGAAGATTAATACTCATGAGAGAAGCTACCTGATTGAACTCTGTCTAAGGCATTCACTGGCCAATCAGGTAGCGCATCTCTCATGAATATTAACGACCTTTCCGGAACCACCCTGTAAAATGAAAAATCGCTTCCAGGATACCCCGAACAGTCACTCAAAGCACACTGCTGACCAAGTTAGTACAATTACAATAATAAGAAGAGCATGTATTCAAAATGATTATGAATAAGCAGTGAGTTTTGAGTCAACATAATTAACCTCAGCTATTAACATAACCTCAATAATAATGGAAAAGAGTCACGCGATAGAACTGCATAATACAGTTTATAAAAGGCTTCATTAGTTTCCACGGCAGCCTTGCACCTCCAGGGTTATTCCAGTGTTTGCATGTCGCTTTCAGATTCTCCAGCTTCCTCCCACAGTCCAAAGACGTGGACTTTAGCTGAGTTCAGTTCCTCTAAATTGGCCATAGTATAGTTTGTGTGTCCTGTGACAGACTGACCATCCTCTGCCTTCGGGGGAATAGTCTCCAGACTCACTGTAGGATGAGATATGTAGGAAAAATTGATGGATGGATGGATGGATGGATGGATGGATGGATGACCTGATGAAAATATATGTTAAATACAGGCCCCCCCTCACATAATTACCGAGCCTGGAATAAAAATGATTTTACCTGGCCCCCCATGACATGCGCCCCCTCTCACCAGCCCCCCCCCCCACCCCCAGGCCTGGGACAGCTTCCCTGCGGACCCCCAAGGCAGCAGGCCTAGTTACATGCACTGAGGATATGTTGAATATTATGTGGTATCTCACATGTACTGCACATGTATCCGAAGGTTACAGAAGCATTTCGGTAAATGATACATTATGCACAGAAAGAGCAAATAAAATATCACATGTCCATGACGTCTCTCAACACAGAGCTTTGCTCTCCACCACCAGCTGTGTGCGGCATATTCTGCATGGTCTAGTCACACTGATTGGTCTCTGAGGCCATGAGCACATCCAACTCTCCTGTCATTGGCCTTTCTGCTGGGGGGTACGGTGAGAGGGAAATCCAAACACTGGCCCATCTTCTTTTAATAAGCCAAAGCATCCATCCATCCATCCATCCATCCATCCATCTGTCCACCCATCCATCCGTCCATCCATCTTCCATAAATGTTTGTCTAATATAAGGTTGCAACAACCTTGGAGCCAATCGCAAAAGCCCAGGGCTCCAGGTAGGAGACGCCAGGACAGGAGGGGGTGTTTCCCAGTCCGCTCCTCGGGGACCCACAGCAGTCCACGTTTTTTGCTCCCTCCCATCTCGCCAAAATGTGGAGTCTGTGGGAAGTCTGGCAGGTAGCTCTGCGGGAGCAAAAATGTGGACCGGCTGTGGGTCCCCGAGGACCGGATTGGGAAACACTGACTTAGAGACCCTGTATCTCTCGACTGTGGGAGGAGATCAGGAGAGCGGAACACAAGACGACTGCAAGGAAAATTCACAAACACACAGAGCCGGGCAGAAATCCAGCCCGCAGCCCCGGCTATGTGCAGCCACACCGCTACCCGCTGATTTACCATAACACCCCCATACTACGATAACAACCCTTCGCAAAGGCAGATAAAGTGTGTTCTTATTCACAGACGTCTTCGTGATATTCACTTAGGTCAGATAAAGAGCCCCCCGAAAGTGACAGGAACTATTAGTGATATGGTGCAGAGGAACATGAGTAAGAAGCGGTGTGGCGTCTGTGTGTGTTGGGGTGTGTGATTGTTTGTGTGTGTCGGGGTGTGTGATTGTGTGTGTGTGTCGGGGTGTGTGATCGTGTGTGTGTGTCGGGGTGTGTGATCGTGTGTGTGTTTGTCTGTGTGTTTGTCTGTGAGTGTCCCTGTGTGTGCATGTGTGTCTGTGCATGTGTGTGTGTGTGTGCGTGCGTGTCTATGTGTGTATGTGCATGTCTGTGTGTGGGCGTGTCTGTGACTGTGCGTGTGTGTATGTGAGTGTCTGTGCATGTGTGTGTATGTGCCTGTCTGTGTGTGTCTGTGCATGTGTGTGTGTCTGTGTGTGCCTGTGACTGTGCATGTATGTACGTGTCTGTGTGTGTCTGTGTGTGTATGTGAGTGTCTGTGTGTGTATGTGAGTGTCCGTGTGTGTATGTGAGTGTCTGTGTCTGTGGACTCCCTCTGGACTGCTAAGCATCGTGGTTTCACACCACTGTTGAAGAATATGCTGTCACAGGCAAGTGGGGGCTTTACCGAACCGCTAATATCCCCCACCTTAATATCCCCCGCCTTGTTCCCTGTGCTCCACGACATAGGGACCATGGGGGAACTATACCCCCAAATATTCAATTTGGCTTCATCCCCACAATAAACAGATCTTTGCATTTCAATTATTAAAGTGTGCCCCCCCCCCCCCAACATTAAACTCTTTGCACTTGCCTGTGCTTCTTGGGAACACAGGGACCATGCTATACATTCAAATCCACAGAATATGACAGAGCTCAATCGAAGCTCAAAAATCTCAAAATATTTCAATTTATCCCAAAATTGTTGTTTTTTTTAACAAGCCATAATAGCTATTAAAACACAACTGTTTCAAAACAGTATAAAGTGTTTCATTGTAACACCAGTCCAAGAATAGCTCCTTCACTTGAGGGGAACATTTCTCAAGACATTTATCTCCAAAGCAACATACACAGTCTAAAAATGTCTTTCATATCATGCACGATGTAAAATAGATTTCTGCACTTGTTACCCCAGGAGACAAAAGTACACTGTAAATGACTGCCACATCCATACTTGATATTGTTGAGTATCAATCTACTATTAAAATCCCAATATAGATATATAATTCAACTGGTCTGTACCTGCTACACCATTATAAAGAGGGAACATAAATACAGGCTATTTTACGGCAGACCATCGAGCCAGCAGGCCGACAAGTCAGGCCAAAGTAGATACGTATATAAGGGTGTCCTTAACGGCAGAAACGCTGACCAAATTAAAAGTAAGAACATTATACAGATAAAGCTGTCCCAAGGACCCACTTTGCACAGCTCATTCTTGGATTAAAAAGCAAACGAAAGCGCCGGGTGTATCTGAAGTATGATGGTGTAAGAAGCGCACGGAGCAGGCCATCCGTCCTGCGCTACCAACACCCACGAATGCCCACAATCTTATCTGCTGTAGAGAAAATGCAGGCCTCCACCTGCACGCAATGGAAAAAAAGTGCTTAACCGCTTTAAGGCGGATCTGTTTCTCCCCGTTTCGATGGCAAATAGGGCAGTCGGGGCCGCTTACGAGAATTCAATTAGGCCTACCGCTACATCGTTACCGATTACCGATTCCGTTCGTGCGGACCTGAAATCAGAAGCACATCACTGGAGTGGCAGGGTTAGGCAAAATCAGGGCAAAGACGAGAGGAAGCAGGAGAAGCCCGCAGCTGATTTCTGGAGACTGTCAACATCGCTTCACCTCCCGGTAACGACACCCTTGCCTTCAGTTCCTCCGGGAGATTCGGGGTTTCACACCGCAGGGCTATAACCAGCCAAAGCCTCATGACCTGTCACGTTGTGACATCTAAGAAATCGGCAGCTTTCTAATAATGTGCAACTACGGGCAGTTTTCGGTATAACGATTACATTGCCACCGCACATTAGTGCAAGGAACGTTTCTTCTTTGCTGTAAACCCTTTAAACCACGGTACCGGTCTTATGAAAGAGGGACAGCATGTATTATGGCTATAAATGATAAAAGTTTCCCAGTGGCCGGGGTGGTGTGCCGCTTGCAGTACGGTTGCTTGATTGAGATTTGCCTTTAAGCGCAGAAACAGCACAGTGTGCGGTATCGGTAACGGGTGCGCAGGCTTTGTGCGCGTCCCAAATTGAGTTTATACTGGATCCAGTTAACGCCTAGCAGCGGCGGAGGCCCGCTGCGAAAAAGCACGGCGGCATTACCTGGACCGCAATTCTCTCCTTTTCTGTGCCATTAATGTCCACTGCAACATTGCTGCAATTATTCATACATGGACAACGATCTGCGTCTCAGACACTGACCAGATCTACACTAATGGCAGTAATTGGGATGTGCATGCATATAATATGGATATCCACAGGCATCAAATAAAAGCTAAATGATATCCATTCTGTATCCTGACTCTTGAAAATAACGTTGCATCGTTCATTATTTTTACATTACTGTACATCTATTACCATATTTTTGTACATGAGGCCACCACGCAAAATATATGGATTCGCTGGATACTTCTCGAAGCTCCGCTTAACAAGTTATTATTGACAGATTTGTAGATGCATCTGATACATGACAAATTCGTGTGCTTTGTGTGTGTGTGTGTGTGTGTGTGTGCGCCTATATGTGTATTGTGCAGCGACTTGTGCAACCTCTAAATGTTTGTATCGGGAGTCAGGATTCTGCTGCAGAGACGCCCCACAAATGGCCATCTGTTACTAAGACTTAAAACAATTTTATGTTGTTGAAGGGGGAAAAGCGCTATACCACGGTTTGGGATAGCGCAAGCAGGAAGGATGTGTCGTGGAGTAGATTACACAGACACTTACGCTGTAACATTACAGCATCACCAGAAAGAGCATTACAATAGGTAAAATACCAGGGATAAACTTACCGCAGTCTTCGCACAAGATCTTCCCAACATCTTTTTTTAGATTCTTCCCATATGTGTCCAGAGGAGCGTACGATGCCTTGAAAACCAGAGGCTCGTCTGTTGGGTCCATGAAAAATATATATTTGTGGTTCTTCTTGACTTTGGTGCACGGAGCCTCCGAACCGAACTCCCCGACGGTGACAAGCTGCTCCCGCTCCAACCCCCCGCTGTTCAGCGGCCACACGTCCAACACTTTGACATTCACACTGTACGGCTCCTTTGAGACATTCACAGGTACAGACTGCACCTTGCCTTCAATGACCACCGCTGATTTGTAAGCCTGGTCCTGCAGGGAATTTAAACTCGGGGAGTAGCAGGCGAAGGAGACCCCGATGACCAGCATGGAGAAATGTACTGAATCAAGCCTCATGCCGCCTGCTTTGGCTCTGTGATTGCTGGTCGCGTTGCTGCAGTGCTCTCGGGGCGCTTGGGCGATGATGATGGAGCTGAGTTGGAGTAGGAGACTGCAAATAGGCTCCAGTAGCACGGCAGAGCGGCAGACCTTGCGGAAGTGTCCATGCCATCTGGATCTGCTGCTTTTCCGATACAGTTTGCAATGGGGAAACACCAGCTAGGAACCGGAAACGGCGTAATGGTGGTGGGTTAAAAACACGCTCACTGGATTCTGCTAGAAAGACATTATAAAATTGCAGGCTTTATATTCTCACAGCCGATCGCGCTACTAGACCCCTCCTAGACGTCTGCCTTTGCCGAAATAATATTGCAGCGGTCGAGTATGCGTCCTGCTTAACAATGAAAGTAATCTATACGGTCACTGCACTGAAACTGCGATTCACTACAGCATAGATGTCTTTCGTTGTTTTTTTCATAGGCTAAATCCATCGGGTAGACTATTTCATTCCATCGCAGCATCGCAGCGTCCTTCTTCTCCGATCCCGCTCCACCCCACATACACCAGCTATGGACTTGCGAAAATGCCTATTGCCAGCAAACCAAGGCGTCTGTCCGGTGCTCATTTACAGCGAACGGATTTTTAAGGTCGGAGCACCGGCGTAACTAGACCCAAAACACCGATCGTAGTTTCACAAAAACCCTCTAAAATCCCAAGCCGTAGTTATTTTTTCAGTTCATCTTCATTCAAGTAGACATTTCATGTCAGGAAATGGTTCAGCGACGATCAGAAGATTAAAAAAGGAGATGCACTGTACGGCTCGTCATGTCTTCTCGCGAACTGACGTCTTATGAAGAATTCTCGGAGAAAACGAGGAACCTCGAGTGAAATGAAATCAGCCTAGATTTCGTTTTGGGTGCGATGACTAACGCGGCTAAAGCGCTTCACAGTGCCATAGGATCCTTAGGTCTGTTTCCAATGAGTTTTGCGTCTCATTCCTTTATTAAATGAGCGTCGCATTCAGGTCACATTCACTGTGCCATTGAAAAAAAAAATTGATAGCGAGGCGTCAGTTCTGCATCAGATCTGTACTATTCAAACGCCCACTACAGTGGGCTTATGACGACCAGATAGCACAAGAACGTCGGATTTCTTTCTCTGCCCCAGTCCTTCCAATGAAAGAACAGAATAGGCAGACAGACAGACAGACAGACATACAGATAGATAGATAGATAGATAGATAGATAGATAGATGGAAATGGGGAAAGATTCTTAACATTAAGCTTATGTACAATGTTCAGTGTCTTGGAACACATGACGGACTCTGCTAAACTATGATTCTCGGTTAAACGATAATGCAGAAGTCAGCTTTAAGGTCAATACCTGATATTGCATACAATCCTGTCTTTATACGGATGACGGAGATCCAAACATTCATAAAGGGCGCCACCTGCCGTCGGAGGAATGCTTGAGATTGCAGGTGAAAACAGGGGATCCAGGAACATAGTCAAACGACAGTCTGTCTGCTCTACGTCCTGCCATAGATAAACGCAGTTCATTCAACTGAGTATATCTATATTTACTCAAGTAGGAGACTGAAAGAAACAAGAGACTGCAGATTACTGTATAGACGTTCCTCTCTCTTTCTCTGTTGTATGTATGTTGTATGTATGTATGTATACATGTATGTGTGTATGCACTGCACTGTTTAAGACAAAAGTGCAGTAGAAGTGATTTCAATGTACACATATCTCATGGTTAGAAATGAAGATCACCTGTCGTTCGAATAACAGCAACAGAAGGCGTGGTTTCTGCCGACTGATTACGTGTCTCGTTATTAACGTTTGTACTATACACGGTGTGCCATGTAATATTACAGTAACTGGCAAAAACACCGTATGTTTAACAAAATAGAATTACGATTTATTGCCGTTAAAAACTTTTTTAAATTAATATATTAAATCACTTCTTGGGACCATTTCATTTGTCCTGTTGCATTTGACAGTTTTCAATTAAATGCTGTCGAATTATAGGCTGCATAAACTAAGAAGTGAACTCGATGTGAATCGAATAAATTGATTGTGCCCAGATGCAGTGCAGTTAAAGAAGCGAATGCAGTTATTGTTCATGACGTCCCAGTGACTGTGGCATCGCTACGGCTATGGCGCCGCTGTCCGTGGTGCTGAACGACTACCAAAGCCTACGGGCAAATATAGATAGCTATTAGGAAAAATAAGAAGAATAACTGCGTACTCAGGACCGCAATTATTTGAAGAAAAAAACACATATATAAATACGGTAAAGCAGTAGAATAGCAAGGGCATAGTATAGCTTGTTGTACGTCATTATTGGTTGCATCTGATACCCAATCCCTTTACCGCGTTCTGAGGTTGGTTGGTTGTGAATGAACTCTTATAGCATACACGCGAAACAGTGCAGTGGAGTTTTCATATATCAGTGACAATGGGCGTGATAAACGGCTAATCGTGGATTATTCTAGATTTGCTTTGAATTTAACTAGGCCTATCCTTAAAACACAGAGAAGTCAGTCTTCACATTTCAGGGGCGCGTGTCAGGGATCTGCCTTGTCACCGCAACCGTACGCATAGCGCCAAAATCATAATATAATGCAACTCTTCAAATATAGAATAGATATATATCGGACAAGTGGTTGGTTAGACAGGAATGATGGCATGACGATTTTACTTTATATTTAATTTGTAAATATTTCAAGAGCTTCCTTTTATGCATCTTTTTACACACAACTAAATCAAATCTAGGAATAGTAGATATATTTCCGCTAGGAATCAGAAGGAGAAAAATTACTTTGATTGATCCTAAATAAGGGGAACAATACCAAAATATGACACCAATATGTTATTTGCCGTTATTATTAACATAATTTCGAAATGTTCTGCATAAAGTGGCGATTCTGCATGTTCACCAGTACTAACAAACTGGGACACTGAAATATTGCGGTTCTAAGGTTATTTATTACAGTACTTTTTGTCATTTAAGTCGAAGAATCGCTGTTCTGTTAGCGAAAACGATCATTTTATCAATGAATGTGGAACTGGACGGGTTATGCGGAGCGTCAGCAAGTGCAGTACCAAGTTAGCCACAGCGAGAGGGCGCCAAACTACCATTATTTCAATTCTCTAAGCGTGCTGACATCAGAGAAGATGCGTACGGCGTTGCAGCCGTGCGTGCGTCCGTCTCCATGCCACGACTCGCTGTTTCGTTCCATCTTGGGAAGCGGCGAATCAGTGAAGCAGCCCCGCGACAGTGTTGACAGTAGGCCTCCCTAGCTTGCGGTGCCTCACCTTTGTCTCTAGCCGTGTCTGTCTGCGACGGGGCTGCGCAGAGGCTCTGTTGCGCTCTGCTTGCAGACACAGAGGGGTAAGGTTTGCATACCCTTGTTGGTTGTTATTATTTTTGTGCCTGTGAAAGAAGACGACCATTTATGCACTGGGTATTGCACTGACTGCTAATATAATAATGTAAGTGTTTTGCTGTGCGACAAACCCCGATCATTCACGCACTGCACATACACTGTCTTGGCTAAATGGGCGGTTTCCTGTGATGCTCAAAAGTAACATACGAGTGGCGCGTGCTTTTTTGCAGCGCATTCGCGTACTTCCAGCGCGAGTGAGCATATCTATATAATTCCTGCAATACTGCAGGATGACAACTGGGTAATAACAGAACAGGATGAACGAGAACATTTGCTTTAATTGCACGTCCACTTAGTGAATTTCGCAATGGAACTGATAAGCCGCTTCTGTATACATACTTATACGCGCGCGCCCGCAACCATACACACACTGACACACACAGAAAACACACCTACAGACTGAGACGGAGCGAGAATGTGTCCTCGTCATTGCGTCTCTGAATTTATATAACACTTGTTGAGTTTGTTTTCCCGTTCGCGTCTTGGTGTTTTGTTCCTTTTAAAATTAATTTTCACGTCCGTATATACTCTAGTGTTGCACTTACTGTCTCGGAAAATAAAATGGTTTCTAGAGAAACTGTTGAAATGGCTCTGGCCGTCAAGTCCTTAATAAATCTCAATTCATCTAATACAGGGATATTTTCGTTAGGAAAATACGAAGATTTTTTTAAGAAAGTCTGTGGTTATACACGCGATGGGGAACACCGGGGAAATTTTCCAAGCATAGGTATTTAAAAACTATTATTATTATTATTATTATTATTATTATTATATAAACTTTAGTTAGATTGCATAGTTCAAATGGTAAAGGCCAAGCAATAATATACGTTTTGTTTTTATGTCCCAGACGCTGGCCAAAGTCAGATTCCATTTTTTTTTTAAGTAAGAATAATATTTTAAATCAGCTTATTAAAAAAAAAAATCCAGCCTCAAACCCATGAAACTGCAAGAATTTCTTTGTGAGATAAGTTGAAAGCATTGAAAGTATTCTTAATTTAAGTTCCCGAGATAGGTATTACTTCTGTCATTCATTAGAATAATTACGAACTGATACTGAGCTAATAGATTGTTGAAGCCCGTAACTGTTACACGTAGATGCATTTTCAAAAACAGTCTGTCAAGCTCCCAGTTTGAGTTACTTTCTTTTCACGAACAGGACTTGATGAACCTCCTGAAATCAGAAACCACATTACAGACGAACCCGAACTGGCGCATTAACGCCAAAAAATACATTTACTACACGTATTATTTTCGGGAAAACTTGCAGACCCCTTGACCTTTGAAAAAAACATTTATCTATCAATTAGATATGATATCTCACCGGGTCACCGTGAGGACTTCTTGATATCCTCGGGTATACAGTTTTAGTTTTTAAATTATGGAAGGTTGAGGATGATACCTATTTTAAAATACTTAAAACATTTCCCTGTATTTGTCTGTCAGTTACGTTTATTTCACACAATAAATTATTATATTCCAAACATTAACAAGAAATTAAAATTAAAAAAATATAACCCAGCATTTCCGTCATTTACCTTTTTATTAAAACAGTACTATTTGCCCAATTTGTTTACAAAGTAAATGAATAAAAAGTCAAATTCAAATACTATTTTAAATTGTACTTTATTACGACAAGACAGATTTCAGGTTGCAGTTATTATTTTTTCAAATATAGAGTATTTGTAGAATCGAAATATTTTGCTGTAGAAGTTCTGCTTCGAATATTTAGAGTATTTTTCAAGTTTGTAGCTTAGATCTTTGATAGTTTTATCAAAAGGATTAAAAAAAGAACATTGATCGATTATTCTCTCAAACAGCCAAAGTCAAAATGACTTAATATAGAACCTGAAAGAACAGTAATCTGATTCGTGCAGATGCATACAAAACTTATAAAATCATTTCCCATGCTGTTAAACTTTTTCGATACGATTCTGCGCTAAAATAAATTTAATAACCGAGCCTGGGGCGTTATATTCGAGTTTTAGAATAATAAAACCAGTTATCTTTGATTTTAAAGCGAAACGCATATAAAGCGTGATGAAATATGGCCTGGAATTAAGCTTAAAATCTCTTAACGTGCTTATTAAACTTCAGTTTAATGACTTTGCATGTTTGCGGTAATTTCTTCCGTAGCCTGTATAAATATACTGCGAGTCAGATATAAACATTTTTAGAGCTAATGTGTTGCAGTTTTTAGTTAGAAAAATAGTTCATTTTAAACCCAGTGTTACCGTAGTACAGATACATCAGAATCATTAAGGAAATCAGACTAATATCAGCGATTGTCGGGTTGCTTGACATCTAAATAAGCCGAAGCCTGTGGTGCAGTAAAATTTATGCCGGATTTATAAATATAGTTCAGAAAGTATATATAAAATATATGCAAAACAAATAAAGAGGTCATGTTATTACAATATTTTGTATTCATTAATTTAGCTCGTTTAATAAGGATATATTTGCAATCATAAAAACTATTTATCACTAAATTTGATCATTTAATTTTATCTCTGTTTATAGATATTTTTTGTGATTATTACATGTGCTTTCTGCACCAATATGTAATTAAAATTACAACCTGATTAATTAATATATGTAGTATAGTATACTAACTTGTGAAATATGTTAGAATAGAACTGTTAGATTATAATTTGAGATAATAGGGTTTTAAATTGCGTTACGAACCTGACTTTCAGGTCTATCGGAGTATGTATAACAAAGGATATATTTTAAAATTATATAACAGCCAAACGTATTGTACCGTTACAATGTATATACAATTATGATTGTAGTACATATATGCAAGCATTAGAATTCACTATATAGGCAATTTATATGAAAATGTAAATATAGTTTTGGTTCTCTTTTCTGTGGCTTTGTAGTTATTTTTCAGTACACGATTTCTAGAACTCAAGAGGATTATACTTTTATTGGTGGTCATGAGTCATTTCAAGTTATTAATTTGACATTTACTTGCTTGACTGAAAGCCTTAACGAACGTTTTGCCAATTCATTCAACCGGAAAGTTTTCTTGGAACCTGTCTTGTGCAGAAGTACAACAAAATGCGTCTCAGGATCCGTTTGACCCAAGAAACTAGTCTGCGGAGATTGCTACAACTACTGGATTGAATTTAGCCCTGTTCAGCGCCGGAATATTGCATAATACTGTGGCCAAGCATACCAAAGGCTATTACGTTTCACGTTTTAGCCAAGAAGCAGAAGAGGTATTGAAAATGCGATTTGGTCGTTAAATATTCATCGGGTTGGCTGTCCTTTCATTCAGAAGCACGGTTCGTAGGCCTAAGTGCAGAAAAAAGTTTCATAATATACTCCTTTACCGCTTATGGCCAGATTTAAGGCCCGTGTTGTACGTTTTGTTTAGTTATGGAAGATTCTTACCTCACGAACACGCTGCTGTTCCAGCACCGCTGTCAGGACGCTCCATGAAAATAAAGGCGTCTGTTTTATGAGTAAAGTAAAAATATATTCGACTTCAAAAATGACTAGATTTTACGTCTCTCTTCAGTACCTGAACGTTTTTGGTACATGTTTACTTGCACAACTGATTATATGGCTGCGTTGTCTGATAATTCCGAGGTAAGTCAGTAGAATGTAATGTTTTAAATAAACTGCAAATGTATTATTATTATTATTACTGTGTTATTATTATTACTGTGTTACTTAGTGGCAAAAACACGCGCTAGGCATGTCTGCTGCTTCGTTTCATATTACTCGAACAACTGCCTAATGACGCAATATACATAAATTAACCTTTTCAAGAATATAACAGAAACAAGTTCTGAGTGAAAATTTCTCATAAGGCCATTTGGGACAAATTCATTCCTTTAATGGCACGTAACCTGTCGCGCTACACATTCGGCACGCTTTTAAATACATTCATTTGTAAGAATGTTTTGGTGAAGTTTTTACGATAATGTATGTGCCTGCATAATTCTGAAAACACGTTTTATGCTGATATTGTATTTAAAATGGAAACGACTTTGAATAGCTAATTATAACGTCATCAATACGTTTGGATGTGTTTAGTTACAGATATCATTCATATAATTGGGATTAATAAATCCAGCATATAATTTAAATATTAAAGCTCAACCAAAGACACATATGCAGGCTGTAAATGTATAATCTTGTTTTCTTATTTTAAGGTATGTCCGGAATACCTGCGTTAGCCTCGACCCGGGTTAGGTAGCGTACGGTACAAGCTATAATAACAATGAATGTGCAATCGAAAGTTGTGTATAGGAAGTGATACATTGTTGACGGTTGTATTAAAATTATATAAACAATTAATAATTAAGTGACCGTGGTAAGTGGCGTGTTTGTGTGTTTTTATGTTGTATTGCCAAACTATCGTAGAACTGGATATAGTCAGTTTAACACACGCAGTTTCACTGTAGCAATTTTCCCTGCGAAATAAATTATTTGAGTACGCTGATAGAGCCCGATACACGGCTTATTAAACTCGGTCTGTTTACTCGTCTTTATTTTCATACTCCGAAGTATGCTTTTGCCTTGTTGTGTTGCAATTAGTTTATTAGCGCTAATACAAGGAAACGACGGTGACTGTTTTAGAAAGCAGTGCGAAGTTCTCGGATTTGCAGTTTCTTATGCTACGATTCTTCAGAAAGGGGTGTAAACACATCTTCCCTGCTCGGACGCCGGATTTTGCCGAAGCGAAACCGAATGTGTTTTTTTTTGTTTGTTTGTTTTTTTTCCCCCTTCCTTCCTTCCTCCCTATTTTCATTTCTACTCGTTAAGTATCGCCAGGGGCCGCGGCGCAGCGCCGTCCCGCACCGGACACCCGCGGGCTCGCCGCACGTCGGCGGGCCGTCCGGCGGCGACAGGTGCGCCGCACCAGCTGAAATGTGTCTCTTGTGTCTCCGTGCGCAGATCTCGCGAGAGCGGCGGCGTGGCGTGGTGGCTGGCAGTAGGGCTGCAGCAGACAGAGGGAGAAGGCAGGCAGGCGGCAGGCATCATGGCGGACAGAGACAGTGGAAGTGAGCAGGGAGGAGCGGCCACGGGCCCGGGCGTCGGTTCCCTGCACCCGGTGACAGGAGGGGCGGGCTCGGCTTCCGGGCTGCAGCATGAGACGCAAGAGCTGGCCTCGAAGCGGGTCGACATTCAGAACAAGCGCTTCTACCTGGACGTAAAGCAGAACGCCAAGGGCCGTTTCTTGAAGATAGCCGAGGTCGGGGCCGGAGGAAACAAGAGCCGCCTGACTCTCTCCATGTCGGTGGCTGTCGAGTTCCGTGACTACCTGGGGGACTTCATCGAGCACTATGCCCAGTTAGGACCCAGCAATCCGGACATAGCACAAGACGAGCCGCGGCGGGCGCTAAAGAGCGAGTTCCTGGTGCGGGAAAATCGGAAATACTACATGGATCTTAAGGAGAACCAGCGGGGCCGGTTCCTGAGGATCCGACAGACCGTGAACCGGGGGCCGGGACTGGGATCCACGCAAGGCCAGACCATCGCTCTCCCGGCGCAAGGACTTATCGAGTTTCGCGACGCTCTGGCCAAGCTGATCGACGACTACGGGGTGGAGGACGAGCCGGCCGAGCTGCCCGAAGGGACCTCCTTGACTGTGGACAACAAGCGCTTCTTCTTCGACGTGGGCTCCAACAAGTACGGGGTCTTCATGCGGGTCAGCGAGGTGAAGCCCACGTACCGCAACTCCATCACGGTGCCCTACAAAGTGTGGTCCAAATTCGGCAACACTTTCTGTAAATACGCGGAGGAGATGAAGAAGATCCAGGAGAAGCAGCGGGAGAAGAGAGCGTGCGAGCTCCACCAGCAAGAAGAGCTGCACCCCGATGACGGTGACGAGGATTGATAAACGGGGCAAGAACATGCAAAAAAGAGTACCGAGTAATCAAAATAACAAAAGAGAAATTATTATTAAAAAAGAACTTTACTGTAAAAAAGAAACATAAAGATTAAACTGTAACTGTTTAACTCCAAGGGAGAACCACCCACAGACCGAACACAAACTGACAGTTCCGACTTGTCACCCATCGCTGGATGTTACCCACTTACCCACCATTAAAACAGTAAGCAGCTGCTAAACAAAGTAATAACATTATATATGAACTGTGTTTCCTACTTGATTAAAATGATAAAGAACTGAGTGATTATTTCCCTAATTAACCAAGAACTTTTGTACACGTTCCAGCTATTATAAACGTGTTTGCAATGTTCGAACGGAGATATTGCCGAGTTATGAGAAATAAGTCCTTTTCATGTGAGCTAACATTTGACTTCAGCACAAAGCAGATATTTTAGATTTTTTTTAACCAAAACGTTCAACCTTTTTAAGAGAGGTTGTCATATAGTATACCACTCTAGTTACCTGTGAGTAGAATGTGTGTGTATGTGTGTGTGCGCGCGTGTGTGTGTATATACGTATATAAATAACGTGCGTGTGTATAAATATATATAAATATATGTATATGTATATACACACACGAATGGTGTACACATGCATATGGCACTCAGTGCGGGCAAAGCATACTATCGGATCTCTGTTTAAATGTCATGCAGGCTGAGGTGGAGTTGAAGGTAACGCGAGTGGCGTCAGAGCCATGTCCGTATTCAGCTGGTTACTGTACTCATTGTCAAAGTCAACAGGCATTTAAAGGAGTTAACATCTTATAATGTCATCGCTTTTCTTTTCTTTTTTGTTCCGGTTGACATTGTAGTTATGCAGACGAGGATTTGCGCTAAACCTTTGTGTCGACTTGTCATGCAGTGTGTATGAAAGTACCTTTTATTTTATTGGCAAGTGCAGTTACAACATGCAGCAGTGTCCAGAGGAGACGACTACTTACCAACCGGTTATTAATTACGGTATTTACTGCTGAACTGTTAAACTCGACCCCCTCCCGTACGTGGAAATTTTGACAAATCTGTTTAACAAAAGTGCTAACTTAGTATATATATGATTTTGTGAATCAGATGTATTCAACCTTAAATGGGGAAAACCCACATTTTTGTGGGGTAATATTTAAAGACAAAAAAAAAACTCTAAAGAGAAATCAAAGGTCCAACGGCGAAGCCTGAGTAGCCCTGAGTAGGTGACTGCTGCATGTTCACTGTACCCAGCCACACTGCTGTTGGGAGCTGCCTCTTCAGCATTTAAACAACCTGGTGCCTTACACACTCCACATGTTTACATGTTGGTCCAGTGCTTTGGATTGATGCTCAGCCTCGTCCGGGCTTCCAGCTCGCCGCCGCTGCCGTCGCCCGGCCCGACGGGAGGTCTCCGAGAAGCCTGGAGAGAGGCGGGCGGAATTCGGAATACCGCGTCGTTATTCCCGAGCTTTCCAGGCATAAGCCTTAATGTAAACATGGATGTTGTCACCTAGAGAATACGGAGGCCTGCTCTCCGTGCACAGTGTGAGGGGAGCAGGGCAGATCGAGACACGCTGGACTGGGTTGGGAATGAAAGATGCCTAGACGGCCCTTTGTGACGTTTTCTGTGTGTAGATCTGCGGCTTGGGCAGTACGTGTAATTTGTAAGTTGCTAAAGACCTCTATTAAGGGATTAGCTAGCATGTCTAATTTGTTTTATATTTTACTTTTTTTTCAGCATTATTCCACATTGTCATTTTGAACATTTGGCTCACAAAGGGTTTCCATGCTACACTTCATTACTGTGTGCAATATTGTACGTGCCAATGGTGGCAATATATGTATATCAATTAAATATATGATTAATATTTGAAAGCATGACGCTGAATCCCACTTTTATTTCTCTGCAAGGCTTAGAGCCTTTATCTGCACTTGATAAGGTACTACTTTAGGAGTGACAGTGTGTCAACCAGGCTGAGTGAGTTCCAGTGAAGCGCATTAGTCACTGTCCAGCCTAGGAGGGTTCAGGTGGAGCAGCGTTCCAAATTAGGGTTAGGCTAGGGTTAGGGTTAGCAAAATGATGGCATTTCCACGATTC
>JAODKC010000051.1:2085193-2095316 GCA_026777985.1 Mormyrops attenuatus | reverse complement strand
AGAGGGGGAGGGATCCTGATGTAGGTGGCATGAGACAAGCCATCGTGTTTTCTTACATATTGTAAGTAAAAAAAAAAAATTCCTGGTGAGGTAATTATGGAGGTGTGTTGTGTACTGTCTTCTGTTTACAGTGATATATATTTCTTTACCTGAGATTCTTTATTAAAAGTCAGTGTTAGTGGCCCTGTGTTCTCCGTCTGAAAGTCTGGCCAGTTCGATGGGAACGGATCTCAAAGGAATGTCTAAATCATGTATTCAATGTTATTCCTCTAACTTGATTCCCAGTTGAAAGTGACATTTATTTAAAAAAAACAACTAATTTCCTAATGAATACAGTACTCTTGGTATATGTTTTACAGATTTTAAAATAAAGGATGTATAAGTTACCCACAATTGAAGAAAAGGTAATTCCATGTTTAGGCCTATGTTTGTTTGTTTATTTGTTTATTTGTTTGTTGGTTTTTCCTTATGCACCTTATTGTAATTCGACAGAAGAGTTCTTAAAGCCCAGCACAGCAGTTTCATCCCATTGCTGTTCTGTCTGCCTGCCTGTTTATGGAATGTTGTGTTCTGGGAGAAATGTTTATTTTTTTTCGGTGCTGACCCTATACATCTCATCTCTGTTATCTGGTAGCATATCAGAGGAGTTCTGCGGATTGGTGAATGTCATCTAAGATGATGGTCTGCTGCAGTAACTAGCTGTTTGTGTTAACCTTTCTCTTGATGGTTTTCTGTTAACTGTATGCATCCTTCATTAGTTCATTTGTTATTTTCTCTGGTGCTGGAAGGTGGCCGCCTGTATTAGTGTGGTCTTACTTATAAAATGCCAGATTTGAGAAATGTCTTTGTGAGAATGTGTCGGCAAACACGCCCATGTTCCTGATTTAAATATGTCCATTGTAAATTCGGTCATGGGGCCAAAACCGGATAATTTTCTAATTAAAATGGTCTCTCGTTAAATAAGACGACTCGGCCATTGAAATTAACCTTGTCTTTTTTTTTTTTTTTTGTAAAAACTTGTATTTCTCATCAATGCCAATTTTATGGTTGGATATGAGTAACTACAACTACAATAGACAAATTACAAGTTGAGTAAAGGCAAGTTTATTTTACAATAACTAAACAGAAAATTTCTAAATGATTGTAACGATATTTGTAAAATGTGTAACGGCTTTTAACGTTTTGTGAGACAGTTTGGCACATTCCAAGCGCAGCGTAGTCTAGCTTGTAAATGCAATGAGAAATTTTAAAGTAATTATGTATTCATTTTGAATGCATAAAATTCGTCTCTGTTTCTTGGTGTAGCTGTCCTTCGTCCCTCTCCCGAGCCTGACTGTAACCTGTGCCGCTTATCGCTCGGTCCGCGCTCCGCCGCGCCGCCAGCCTCATCCGCCGCTCAAGTCCTGTAGCTACTCGCGATCTGCGCCGGTTTTGGGTAAAATATAAAATGTGGCCCTCTATAAACATTTTATCAACTTGAATTTGATTTCGGCGAGAATTCAAAACAACTGGCAGGGCAGAAATGTCTAAGAAGAGGCAGGCAATTCCACGTTTTACCAAAAACGGAAGCAAACGCGAGCTGCCGGGAGCCGATGGGACCTTTTAAATCTGTCCGATTCCCTGAATTCTCCTTACAGACTAACTGGTAACCCTGTCTCTGCTGTGCCATTCATTGATATTTTGACAGTTATTTATTTTCTGTGCCATTTTTTTTTTTGCCTGACCCGACAGCGGCTCGTGTTCGGAAGCTGGACTTAATCGGAAGCGCGTTTTAAAATCCCTCAATGCCCGAGATGGATCTCAGTCTGCATGGCTTAAACACATGGGCCAGCGGCGCCAATGCAGGAGAAAAAGACACCGATCGGTGTCCATGTTGTCTAATATATTTACTTTTGACTGAATTAAATTGAACGCGTAACGGAGCTATACTGAATAAGATAAACCAAGCTAAAATATACAATGTGCTTTGCAACAGAGGACAGAGAACTGGCATGTGTTAAAAATCGCTTATAGTTAGTGGGCGAAAAGAAACGGGAAAGGTTTTTCCCCCTAAATTCAAATAGGAATTTACTTTAAATTCCCGATTATAATGGAAAAATTGCTTCGTTTTCAAAATTAAAGACGCGATATCAGCGACCAATAAGTATAAAAATACAAGCATTTTCTCAGGTGACCTCACAAATATATTATCACTAAAGTTACTCTCATCTCTCCCACACGTTAATCTGAAAACTACAGTAACGATGAATTTCCGATAATACTTTATTGTCTTAATTTTTGATTTTCTTAAAAGGCCATCAAATGCTAAAGCGGATGCAATGTATATTTGTACTGGTAAGCAGGCACTGCAAGTATAGATCCTCAATCGGTCAGTCTGAGGTGTTTCCTTGATACAGTGCAGCGTTTCATCAACAGAATGTAAAATGTTACTGAAAAGGCCTCAATCGTAAAATCTTTTCTAATGCGTGGGGATTTTAACGCATAGGTATGGCGAATTATCAGCGTATAATACACGTGACTTTGTGACTGCCCCCCCCCATTCCCGTAACAAATTGTAACGTTTCCTCATAGTTTTAATTCAGCGGTTTCAGAAAATGGATGGATGGATGATTTTGTGGCCTGTTACCCCAAACCAAGGTTACTTCGAAAGGGAAAGCTTTACTTTACAAAGGCGCCCACTTACGTGAAGTTGTTCAAATTTGTTGTTTTTAGTTAAATTGACTGTTTTTGAGATATCATAGAATTTTAATGGCGGGAAACTTTTTTTTGACCTATGAGGTTTTTAAATGAAATTGCAGACTGACTTCTATCTAAACATCTGGCCTGTTGGTTACATTTTGTATAGTTTTGGTACACAACTGGTGCGGTAGCTAAATTCTTATTTTGCCGAAATAATTTCAGTACTATTGTTTTATGGTAATGATGACACTTTATTATCATTATTATTATTATTATACGTTGAAGTTAGTTGACATGCATTAAATGTTTAACTTTTATGTTATATTGTAGTTAATTTTTTTTTCCGCCGGCGACCTGCATAAGTAATACGTAGTACGTGCCGAACACCATGCAATCTGCATTAATTCCTATGCGTGGCATAATTCAGTTTACAGACGCCAGGATACCTGCGCGACACACAGAAGAAGAATTATAATCTTTATTAGTTAATTAGGAGTCTGATAAACCGCTCAAGCCTTCTTCTATATTACGTGTCCAGTACGGGGCACTGGAACCGGGGATGCCAGTCCACTGCACGATACACATCTCGGGCAATTTAAGATGCCAGCTCGCATTTCGGCTAGTTATAAGTTACTCAGACTTTAAGAGATATATTAACTCGTTCATCCATCCAGCATTTAACTGAGGTGTTAGGCCTATTTCCCGCTAATTACTTGAATTTGGAAACTTTGCACGTTGAAGCACCCAGAGTAAATCATATTTAAATCAACACAATACCATCGATAAATCAGTATAGTAACTCGTTTTTGTATTATTATTTATGAAGACACTCGTGAGAACATTTGAGTTCTGTTAAATAAAGGCCTGTTTTTGATATACGGTAAATCCTGGGTAGCTTAAGAAGTGAAGCTGAAATTTTTGAGTCGTGGTTTTCAACCCGGGTCCTGGGATCCACTGCATATCCTGGTTTTTGTTCCGTATCAGGTTTTATTTGTGAAAGTCCTTTTAGATATATCTTCGAATTTCTCAGACGCTGAAAATGCGCACCGCATTTAACTATGGCCTCTGAATGACTAATCTTACAGATGTGAAATGCAGGTGGACGTTTATGTTTGAGGGCACAAATACGTAAAGAAATCTAAAATGAACACTTACCTATGTTACTTATTTTCAAATGGCAAACGAAGCAATTCTTTGTAACAGTCCACAGCAGCATTATCAATAAAGATGTTGGTTGTAAAAATAGGAAAAAATGGGTCCTTATGACAATTTCGGTACATTCTTATATACACGATTTTTTATTTATTTTTTTTCTAGAGGTGGATGTTGTAACGGTGGTGATAAATGTTTCAGCGGTAAAAAAAAAAAAATGAATCCCGTACTGCTAGATTTCGTAGACCATTCAATGCACAATCTCGCGAGGGCGGCAGCTACCGCTAACTTAAGCACTTAGTATCAATATTGTACAGCCACAATTAAATACGATATTCATTTGAAGGCTTTAGTGCAATATCAACTAACACCGTCAGAGAATAAGCTTGCCTACCGTAACAAAAAACCTTGTGTCCGTAAGAAATAACAAACGGAAGGACTGGAGATCTTTGTGTAAATACAGCGTTTTATTATTTTACTTGAATCTCCTGACACATAGGCCACAATTTAACAAATGCCCCCCTCCCCCCATTTTGTCTTCTGGAAGTGAAATAATGAAATGCTGCATAGATTTTTTTTTTCATGGAAAGTCAGCCCTTACGGTACAGTGTCGGAGGAAATAGTCAACGATTTTCAACGATAACAAAAAACAACAATATCGAACCATGAGAGCACTTTCCTGTTCTTGTTGTTGTGTTTTTGTTTGTTTATAAAATCAGCTGTTATTATTGTTGATTTTTGTCGAAGTAATGATGATGACGACGATGATGACAATGATGATGACGATGAAGATTGTGCATTAACTATGCTAAACGAAAAATTTGCATTAACCCTTAAAGGTTTGCTGCATTATTGAATAAGAGGCAAGACTATTCTCATCATCTAAACGTTACAGTATGGAAAGTCGTTGGGTACAACATACGCGCAAGTGCAACCATCACACTGTCCTTTTAATGCTAATACGGTGGGTAGTATTAACACTCAAGAAGTCATGGTTACGCCGTTAAAAACGGCCGCCTCAATTTCTTATACATTGGAACGGTGACAGTGTGCTTCCCTCGTTTGCCACTGGGTGGCAGTGCATCGCTACACTCTCTGTGGTGCAAGAGGCGCAGCTGAAGACCAAAAGTACAGAGATCTGACCGAATTCAGCCCAAATAGTAATATCGATGCTTTGAAAACTTTGTGATAGTATGAAATTCTGTAAAAATGGTGATCTGCTCTTGATTGTCAGATGAAACCCTGAAGGGTAAAGCAGGACGGATGGGAAAACGCAATTTTTGAAATTCCTGTGTAACGTCCCCCTGATATTATGGATTATGTTGTACGTTTCAGAGATATTTAATATTATCGTTGTTTTAACATTGTTTCCTTGATACTTTATATTCACTGTAAAAAACGATATTTGCACTTTATATGAAGAACTCTGCATATTATTTTTGATAGGTGATGTTGCATTAAAAAAAACTAGATACGTTGTGTCATTGCTGTTTAACAGAAGATATATCAACTTTTTCTTTTCAAAGTATATTTTGTCAGTGTTAAAAAGAGTTTATCAAAGTGAACTGCATGAATACGTTGAAGTGACCCAACTGGAATGATTTTTTAAATAAAAATGATCATAATGAAACTGCGATCTTTAATTTCCATGCATTAATTTAGTTCCACCTTAGTCCGTTCGCATTTGCCAATTCATCAGATATGTTGCCTTTTGAAAACTAAATATGGTGCTTAAATTGGCTTATTATTTTAACATCATCTTCACAACCATTGTCATCGTCATTTGGCTGTTTGTGTGTCTTTCTCGCCGTTTTCTGTACATCCCCTACGTTAAATGTCCTTTGATAGTACAAATTTGTGTTTTTGTAAATAGCTTAAGTCTGAAAATGACCAATGATTGCAATAAAGACGTAATTTAACAATTTCTCTTGTGTCCTTACAAACCATTTAAATAATCAGTATGTTTTTGGTGAATATACTTTAACAATTAGTTTAATTCACAAACATTAACTTGAAAAAATTAAGTAACGATCATAAAACTATTAGTTGTACTATACAGCTGACATCTGAAAAAATTCATAAAATCCTCGAAGCTATATGTAAATATATATGTAAATATTAAAAATTACTTTATTACAGACGGACAATTAAAGGCAGACATTTTTTGACGCCATTCCGAATCCAACCTCACAGTCGCCTCGATTTACTAATTTATTTTATTAATCTGTTGGCTGATTTTTTAAATTACTTTTATCTAAATCACAGCGACAAAACCAAATAGCCCAAAATATCATTAAACCCAATCCACCTTTGTTAGGCACTTAGTACGGGCTAGTGTGAGCATGTAGCTGACCTCATGATGTTGAGGCTGCATGGTATTAAACATGCTGAACAGGATGCTGGTCCATCCCAGGGCGTACACACACACGCACACACACACGCACACACACACGACCTGCACCTTTGGACCATAGCAGGAAACAGCCGCACCTGGAGGAAATTCCTTCAAACATGGCTATAACGTTCAGATTCCACAAACATGCAAGCTGGACGGGAGCCAAACCCACGGGCTTGAAGGTAAAAGAACACAATGTATTCCTCTGAGACACTGTGCCCATCATGCCACTCAAAGCAACAAATTGCTGGCAAGACATAATGTTAAATAATAATAATACAGTCTAAAAGCATTCAAGCCCAACAGGGAAACATTCCTTTTTCTTTCCTGTCCTTACTTGAGTTCAGTAGGTTGTACCGCTGCTTCCCACATCAAGGGTTGTGGGTTTGAGTCCCCCCAGCTCCATGTTTGTGAGCTTTCCATGTTTCCTCTGTGTTTGTGTCAGCTTCTTCCAGGTGCTTTGGTTTCATCTTGTGGTCCACTGAGATGGAGTGAGTCCCCCAAGGCTTTCTGAGAACCTGACCAATTGAATTTCATTTGTGTGGTGTGTTTTCATAGCATTACATTGTCTCAAGGTGCTTTAAATTATCCCTGCCCCAGTGAGCAAGTCAGAGGTGGCAGTGGTGAGGAAAAACTCCACAGAAACATTGGGAGGAGCCAGATTCAAAGGGAAAAAAAACAATCAATATTTGACTGGCTTTCCATGTATACAAAATATGTTATCCATGAAGACTTAAAACTTTAAAAAACTAGTTTAGACGTGGGTTACATTGATCCCACACAATACAAATATTGTACTAACCTGATTACAGCAGCAGTGAAGTCCGGCAAGTAGTTACCGGTAATAAATAATAGCAATATTGAAAATATTGAAATACATGCTTACCGAGGCATTCCAGGCCACTGGAACCCAGATGGTAAAGGGTCAGAAATGTCGTTTAATGTTTGTTAACCAAGCAAGTGTTGTTCCAGACATTCGTCTGTTGTTTCAAACATTCGTCTGTTGTTTCAGACATTCGTCTGTTGTTTCAAACATTCGTCTGTTGTTTCAGCTCACGAAAATGCAACATTTCAGCTGGTAGGCCAGGCCTGGGATATTCTTTTTGGTCATGGGCGATATTGGAGCTTCACCACGTCAGCAGGGAGCGTTATTTATTCATTATTTTCATATCCTATGATTTGGTAAATTTTAATCTATATATTTATTTATAATTCATAGACTTGAAGATAAAATTTTGCTTGTGTTTTTTTATTTTAATTTTATTTTAATAGTCCAGTGGGCCAACAAAAATGGCCCATATCTGCATTAAAGGCATGTTCTTGGTTTGGTACCCATACTTACGCTCAGCTAACTGAATGTAATCATTTTTTTTTTGTCATCATGCTTCATGCATCAGTTTTTCAGAATTTTGTTGTGTTTATGCAAAAATGAAAAATGTTTAACGTTTCATGGAGTTCTTATATCTCAAATTCAATTTTATTCATTATCAACTGAATATTCGTAAAACTGTTTCTGTAATCTCAGTCTTATCTTGCTGCTATTGCATTATTATTTTTTCCAGTGGAAATTTTGTTTTTATATTTGAAGAGTTAGTTTTATGGTTCTTCTTTCTCAAAACTTGGGGAATCAGCTACCTGACCTAATTTAAAAATGCAACACGGAATAGCTCTCCACTGTGACGATTTCTTTCTTCCCCTAGGTTTGAATAGCCGTTTAATAAACTAAGAACATAATAGCAAAAAAAAATCTGTAAATGGAGTGCCGTATAACCCTTTCATTACTCAGTTATATTAATTAAATTTAAAAAAAAATAATGTGTGGAGCTGTCCAGGGTTCTGAAAAGCTGCAGTTATGAATCTACAGACAGTGGACAGGAATCTGGAGCTGAGCGGCCAAGAGTCGTTTCTTTGCAGTCAGCACCACGGAAGGGTGGAGGTGACCCTGTGTTAGTGTTTATTATCGGTACGCGAACTCTTCAGCTGCCACAAAAGCGCAAAGGTGACACGGCACCAGCAGGCCGACGTGCTCCACACAGACGGGCCAGCTGTATGTCCCCATGTTCCCGTGCGTGACGTTATGAATGACTGCAACGTTTCCGGGGAAACCAGGTACAGAACTGCCCAGCTGCGTTTCCACTTCACAACAGCTGGTTCAAAACACGGGCCGTGTTCGGAAGGTTGTGGGATCGAATCCCATGGGCAACAGAGTAACCATATCACTGCCAGGCCCTCGAGCAAGGCTCTTAATCCCAACAGCTCTCTGACCCAGAAACCTGTTCTTCTCACAGAGAACAAGATGGGGTATCCAAAAACTGATCCCTCTTTGCAAATGGCAGATAAAGTGTCTCTCATCTTACAGCTGAACTGCTCCACGCATAAAGCTTTTAGAAGCTTAGGATCAGTTCAAACCTGAGACACTGACCACCCTGTCCACCTCCGGCTTATTATTGGATGCCGCTCCAGCACCTGCAGCCCTCACAGGAAACGTCAGACAGCTGCTAGACGCATCTCACTCTGGAATTCACACCCTTACGGTGACCTGGGGCTCCGACTGAAGGTTCGGTCGAGACTCCGCTCCTCCTCGTCTGCCAGGACTCCACAGCAGCACCATCTTTTAAATCACATAAAAGCAGGGCAACTCGATGCATCAGATACGTCACGTGCCGTTATTTACTCTGACGAGACAGAGCATCGGCTCATGCACGTAAAGGGTAAAAATGGTAAAAAAAAAATTTAATTCAGCGAAGTGTTTCAGCAGAGTTGGCGTTGCATTTTAGTCTGTGACACTTTAAAAACTGCTGCTTATTATCTGTACAGCTATTTAGTGGAGACTTGGTGTGACCCGATCAGAAACAGAGAAGGGGCACAAACGGAGGCAGAAAGGCACAAACGGAGGCAGAAAGGCACAAATGGAGGCAGAGAGGCACAAAGAGAGGCAGAGAAGCAGAAACGGAGGCAGAGAGGCACAAACGGAGGGAGAGAGGCACAGAGGCACAAACGGAGGCAGCGAGGCACAAACGGAGGCAGGGAGGCTGCAGCCTTTTCCCAGCAAGGGAAGCTGCTGATCTATCGTTACTCATGTCTACTTTTGCTTAGCCGATGCTGATACATAGCAGCTCTAAAAATGCCGACCCCTGCCTGTGAGATTCCTTTGCCAGGCGGGAGGTGTGATGTTTTGTAGGGCACCACGATCTGCATGAGGATCACTGTGAGAAGTGTGCAGGGCCATGGTCGTTTGCAAGGGCGTGCAGCCAGGCCGGCTGTGACCCCTCTGCCCTGGGTCCTAATGTCGGCAGGGTTTCGGACCTCCTTTTACAAACATGATATTCCTCCTCATTTACCACAAAAAAGAAATACTTCGAGATAAACGAATAAAATTTTTATGAAGCAATTTAGCAAAAGAATACAATGTCTCCAACGTGGCAGGGAAAATAAATTAGACATGAAGGAAAAATAAATAAGGTTACAATGACAGAGTACAGTAACCATATGAAAAAGGCATTAGGATAACTTAATAAATACAAACCTAATTGTTTTAATGTAACATTACATTAGGATGACTAAATAACATTCTTCTGCTGAAACTGGTATCGTAAACAATGATAGAGAAATAGAGGTGAAACTGAAATGCTTTTACGAAATTTGATAAAACAAAATGACAGATTGTTACAGCCACTTCTTTCCGATGTGGCAGAAATACTCAGCTGGGGGGGTGGGGGGCTTGGTTTGCTGCAAGGGTCGCCATGCCTCTGGTACGGTCCAGCTTCCTGGCTGTCCCGTTTCCACACAGGAAGACGAGGAGGGACGATGTCGGAGACTCTGCCGTGGGGGGGGGGGGGGGGGGGGGGGGGGGGGGGGGGGGGGGGGGGGGGGGGGGGGGGGGGGGGGGGGGGGGGG
>JAODKC010000051.1:2064889-2076185 GCA_026777985.1 Mormyrops attenuatus | reverse complement strand
CCCCCCCCCCCCCCCCCCCCCCCCCCCCCCCCCCCCCCCCCCCCCCCCCCCCCCCCCCCCCCCCCCCCCACCTGCGGACATGTGGGACCCCGGGTTGCATGAGGAGAACCTTCTGGAAAAGTGAGCCAGGATGCGTTCCCTTTCCTGCGTCTCTCCCGTCAGGGGGAAGCTCTTCAGGAACATCCTGAGGAGGACGGACACCAGCACCGGGACACAAACACAGAGTTTGTATGGAGTATACTACATACGAGCGAGCGTCATATGGCGGCTACCATCACATTAGCTGACAGCGCTAAAATGCCTACCGGCTACGCAATCGCCTGCCCAGATTTGCTCAACCATACGGCGCCCTGATTTCCTGCAGCTTTCATGAAAGTGTGGCTGTGACAGGAAATCTGCACGACGGTATGGAGGCATCCGCGATGGCCCGCAATGTCCAAGACACGCTAAACATTTGGTATTTCACAGTCCCAGATATAAACAGTCACTCAATGACTCACAGGCACAGACAATCAAGCCAAATAGAAACAGACTCTGTTTATTACATGAACTGACTGCAGCTCTGCTCAGCAACTTCTTTACCTCTTTAATATTGCGAAATCGTTAATTAAAGGATGTGCGGATTAAAACCAGCCAGGAGCTCATTAAATGGGACTGGAATGCAAAAAAAAAACTCTGTTATTCTCTTCAGCAGAAATTTAAGAGAGCACCATTTTAAAGACACATTCAATGCACGCCAGTGGGACACAGCATTAAACCTCAAGACAGTAGGCCACCCACATGAGCAGGTGCCCAACACAAGTATTGGGACGAAAACCACAGAGAGACACTCTTCAACCACAATTTTCGATAGTGTTTTACAACAGAAATTACCTTAGTGCTTGTTCTAAGGTCAGGCCTGTGAAGTTGAAGAAGTTCAAGTACTCTGCTGCCACCATCTGGTTGAATTTGTTACTGATTGGGAGAAAAAAAATAGTAGTATGAAGAAAATTATGTCTCATGAACCGTTGGCTGTATTTTTTGACCCCACTAGATGGTGCTGATAATTTGCTTTGGGGCATGCTTTGTACCCTTTTTTGAACACGGAGCACCATCTAGTGGGGTCAAAAAATACAGCAAATGGTTCATGAAGTGTAATTTTGTCCATCACGAAATAATAGGGTTCATTAGTTACATTTACTTTATTTGACAGAAGCTTTTGTCAGAAGCAACATACAAGTGAGGCAAATAGCACATTACAAACTTCCAGCTGTCATAGAGTCAACTAGGCATAAGTGCACTAGACTGAGGTACCAATAAACGCCCAGGTACAGGTGAAAGCGGGATTAGAGTAGGAGCTAAACAACATCGGCCAAACATAACTAGTAGCTAATAACACAGCTGATCAAATCAGCAGAAAGAGCAGCATTAACAGGGTCAGGGAACATAGAGTGATACTGCACTGGTAGAGCTGTTTGTGGAACAAAGGGGTCTTTATCCAATGATCAGACAGTGCAAGGTACAGGCTGGGGAGGGTGATGATAGACAAAGGGGGGGATGGAGACAGGCTCACTTCTTGCTCAGGTGTTGAGCCACATCACGGCGCCTGATCCCTTCCAGACGAAAGAGCCTCCCGGCCAGGTGTTTGGCAGCGTCGCTTTCGGCATTGCTGCCCTCGACGACCACATCCCTGCTGCCCTTAACGACCACATCCCTGCTGCCCTTGACGACCACATCCCTGCTGCCCTTGACGACCACATCCCTGCTGCTCTGCTCCAGCTGGCCCGAGCTGCCCAGCTCCGAGCGGGAGTCTGATGTGTCCGGGGAGACGCCTGACCGGGTGGAATCACTGGCAAGGAGATCGAGCAGAACACACACAAAGGGGTAAACAATCATGAAGGTTCTGAATCAAACCCAATGACATCATTTACGATAATTTTGCATGCACAATTTCCGAGAAATGATCTGGATTTTTTATTTTTTGCTACAATCTGATGGTGTTTCCAGTCATGAAGCACCAGGATTGACCAAAACCCAGAGCAGAAAGCGAGCCCAGAAAATTCTGACACAGATGGACAGAGGCAGACATAAATGGTTATCATAAACTCCAGTTCAGAAGGAGGTAAGCAACACAAAGAGATAAGAAAACACACACAGTCCATGTATTCATATCTTTATGGGGACTCTGCATTCATTTCTGTGGGAATGCCAAATCGCCAATGATCACAACCTTAACCCCGACCCAGCCCTAACCTTAACCATAACCATCCCTACAAGGTCAAAAGTTGGAGGTTTTTATTACATTGTGGGGAGATGTGGTCTCCACAACGAATTACAAACACACACGCCCACAAAGAGCCAGAAGCTTTCAGTTTCCGGGAAATCCGTGTGCATGTGTCTTTAATAGCCCTTTTGAGAGTGTCACAAAACATCCAAGAATGTCCATGAAAGGCGCTCGCTCTCACATGCAAACAGTTCCGGCATGCAGCCCATTCAAATTGCCAGCACATATGCAGACATGGCTCCTTCTGGAAAACTGTCAGCTAAATAAAAACTTCTTCGGTGTTCTGACTAATAGGCTTATTTGATGCCAGTCATGTGTACTTTCATTTCTCGTCATTCTGCAAGAAATACCACAGTTCCCGAACACCCTGGAGAGCCATAAGGTGAAACAAAGCCTGGTTCTGATCTAGATGCTGCACTTCTGTGTGTGAGGGAGCTATGAATTTACTCTGGTTTGAGAAAGAAAAATATCATAGAAGAACAGCAGCTCCTAATCACATACAAAATGTCAATGCTGAATGTTTTAGTAAATATGTCTGCCCATTTGAGGGACAAATGTAAAATGCTAACACATGGAGTCCATTTTGTTTTGGCACAAAAAAAAAAAAAAAACGAAATCCAGTGGTGATGGACAAAGTGACGCTCCATGAACCATTTGCTGTATTTTTTGACCCCACTAGATGGCGCTCTCTGTTCAGGAAAGGCCACAAAGCATGCTCAAAAGCAAACTAAAAGCACCATCTAATGGGGTCAAAAAATATAGCAATGGGCTCATGAGGTCATTTTTCTCCATCACTACGTATGGTACTTGTAATTAGGAAAAAAATGGTGAAGACTTACTGGAAGAATTAATTTTTATATGTGAGCATGAGCACCGTGACTTCAGGTGCCAAGAGACTACATTTAAGTTTATCCGATACTCCAAATACCTAAGACATGAAGGCTACTGAAAGTTACTGTGAGATTCAGGATGCAGCCTTTTACCCAAACATGGAGGAGGTATATGAAGCCAGCAAATACATTAACATTGATCCTTTTTGCAGATGCTACAACCCAGAGAGATGTACGGGTAGGAGACAACTGCCGGTCTTGTTAAAGGTATCATCAGCAACAGTGTGGTGATTAGCCAGCACCAAGCTGTCACTGCATGTAACAAGCAGCACTGTAGCCAGAATACAGCTGGTACTGCAGTGCTGAGGATATTAGGCTAACGCAGGGTCTTATTTAAATATCATACACACAAAAAATATGAACAGATACAGCAGAAAAGTCAGAAAGCTCCTGACCGTAGGTCAAGAATCTGGAGCAGCCTATCATGCAATAATTAAATGCGACAAGAGTAACATATAAAAAAGACAAACTAAAGGTTTCATTTGCAAGATGAAGTGTGTACAGCATGTAGAATTAAAGCCTTACTAAGGAGCAACAGTATCAAAACACTCCTGTTTTGTAGTAAAGTGAACAGGTTCTAGCGGATGTGCAGCTGCAGCGCTCCAGAATGCGACCATTTAATCGCATTTTGCGACCATTATCGAAGTCCAACAAAATGTTATAACTAGGAGAGTTTTTCTTTTTTTCTAAATCGTCGTTGTATATCACGTGAAACCCCAGGAGAGAGCGACAGAATTGGTGCGTGTGTGTGTGTGTGTGGGGGGGGGGTTATGTTTATTGGATTGCAATTAGTTCCCATGAAGGAGGAATTCCCAGAAAGCGCAGGTCATTCCCTTCGCCGAGAGGCGTGGGTAACCCGCTTAACCTCATGCGTGCTGGGGATTGGGGATTGGGGATTGCAATTCTTGCAAGTTCTTGGATTTTGGTGGGAAAGTGCCTAATTAAACACTCGCAAAGCACAAACGCAGCATAATCTATGCAGGGACAGATGATGACAGAAGAGCGGCTGGCCACATATCTTATGTTTACCTTTGTAAATGTATTATTTGGTGTTTATAGGCGCTTTCACACCGAGGTTCTGGTACTTGGCCCCTGGTCCCCACTTTTAAAGCTCCTGAGCACTTTGCGTGTCACTTTCACACTGCAAGACAGAACTGGGAACCTTATGCTAAATGAGCATGGGGGAACTTTTAATTCAACTCGTTGCATCAGTTATTGGGAGGAACGATCGCAATAAAAATGGGACGCAGACTTTTATTTATATTTTATTAATGCGACTGGTGACGCGTTTATATTTCATTATTAAATCTGGCCGGCAGACCGATCTTTCGGTCTCACAGACCAAAAAACAATGTCGTGTTATTGGGCTAATAAGTGCTGGTAAGTTTCACCGCAGGCAGCTGTGATATTGTTATCGATCGAATTTTCCCGAGGCAGAAATATGGAGACCCGAGCAAAATATGTATTCATTGAGGGATTAAATATAATTGAGGCACAAACAAAAAATCAATCTGCTCAATTTTTGCTCCGGTTTTGTGGCTAACCAATCAGCAAGGTATCACTGTAAATGCCTCCCCAGTAGTTCGTGGTCAATAGAAAAGTACCTAGTCTGGAGTAGGCACTAAAATGGTTCCTTGAGCTCCCTCTGAGGAACTACAATCAGGCCGAGTTTCTGAGGCGTGACGACGACAAAAGGCCCTGGATCTAGAAAAGGGTTTTGGTTCCTGAAAATGTTCCTACGGTGTTAAAGTGCTTTAAAAAGCACCACTTAACGATTTTTCTCTCCTAAGCACTACTTCACTTTGTGACTTCTTCCTTTAAAACAAACCACATTTCTGTATTTATTACCAAAGCATTCATCTGAAATACAGTAAAGATGGCAAAAAAATATGTATGTGTTACATTGCATATGTTGATGCTGATGCTGCGACACAAAGGCACAGCTGATTGCAGCAGTCTGTCGAAAAAGAGAGCATGGGTTCACTGCACTAATTCTGCGAAACAGAGAACACCGGTTCGCTGCAGTAATGCGTAAACACAGAGAACCCCAGTTTGCTGCTGTAATGCATGAACACAGAGAACCCTGCTTCCCTGCACTAATGTGAAAACACAGAAAACCTGGGTTCACTGCACCTGTACTCTAACACAGGGAGCCATGGTTCTCTACGCCTGTTACCTGAGGTCAGCGTCCTTAGATTGCAAATCATATGCAGGAGCTCAAATTTACAGCATGAAATATGGTATGAAGCACCAGCAGACAAGCACATGTGTCGAAACGTAACAGACATGCAGTGGTTACAGTAAACAGCAAAACATGCCACTCAGACATATCCTGCAAGCAAAACGCTTCCCAGAGTTTTGACTCCCTGGTAAGTTAATTCTGTTTTGACAGATCCCGCTCGTCGGACTTGTTGAAATGGAATTCGGCTGGTTTTAAGGTCCAGTACAGAGCGCCGCCAGAGCCGGGAACAGGAGGGAACATGCCTCTGACTCATGCGCTGTCTGGCATTCACCTGCGCAGGTATGCCAGCAACAGGGCGTGGGACAGGGTGTGTAATGCTGTGGCCCTGGGCCAGCGCCCTTCCATTGTGCACACTGTGCTTGATTGTCTGTACCAATCACGTGCCAGTAGCTGACACTTTATGGCCAGCAGAGTATTCAAGTACATATGGTACAAACTTTATTTGCGCCCATCTCTGTACTGGATAATTCTGAATTTCGATCTTCTCCCCTTCAGAAATCAGTTCTAGACTTGAAGCTTCTAGAATCATTGACAAAGGCAGTACATACAGTCTCTGTAATTTGCGTACGAGTTCTTTCTGTTCCCATGTTAATGTCATTTCAACGGATGAATTCTTCAGCCAGTAATTGACCCAGATTTTCCATATCTGCCTTTCGAGTAGAAATCCTGGCCCCTTCGGGTCACCTTCTCTTTTAAACATTCCCTGACGGGTGGAAACTAAGTGTCCACTAAATACGAACTCATGTTAGGATCCGATAAATTTGAGTACCTTGCTTTTCCTAACGTTGCCCTAGTCGACGAGGAGTTCGTAACTAAATATGTGAATAATTTAAATTGTAAGGGCGTCACATTTAGTTCAGTCCAACCTACATAAAAGCACTTGAAAACATTGTAACTATACATATACCCTCAATTCCTATGATTTTTTACCTAGTCATTACCAGTCCCAAACATCTTGGCTATGCACAAGAGAAGTTAAGCAATACGAATTACACCACGATAATGCAGCGCGTCTTGCAAAACTTAAGGGTTTTTTTTAGTGGAAGAGGACCGACACACGTAGCGAAGCATTGAATTACAGCATAATGGGTTTCAGAGTTAAACTTAATATCCCAAATATCAGATCCGGGTATAAACAGTACCAGTACAGCTTCAACAAATAACACAGAACAAATATTAAGTAACCTATCCGTATCCACCTGTAAAAAGAAAAGCAAACGGAGAAATTTACCTACGTTTTTGAACTTCATAAATAAAGTCACGCGTACGAATCAAGACTTCATTAGCTTTCCGCCGTTATGCCACCAATATTAGGAATGAAACCGGAGATAAAAAAAAAGGAGATAACTTACAGTAGACGCAGGAGATATTCAAAGTGCGCGTCATATTCCGTTCTCCACATTTTAATTATCACCCTCAATCGTACGGCGTAACAAACGAGACCTTATTCCGGCTAAATCCATCTCCTGTTGTCACGCGTGAAGGGAACCTCGTCGGTGCGCTTTTATTTCTGACTCAACGCCCACATGACGCCCAAGACTTTCGGGATTTCATACGATCGTCTTGGAGATCAGCTGACGGATTAATCGGCTGGCCGCGAAGGACGGGTCCCCATCCATAGGAAGGGGCGGAGTGTCCGACAGCAGCGCCGCTCGCCGCGGCTCATTTCCCAGCTTCCTGTTGGGGCTTTCGGCACTGTAACTGTAGACCTACGTTACCAACAGCACCTCCATTTTTGACACCTACGAATAAATCAACACCGCATCAATTAGCCTAAAAAACTAGAGATGTTTTATGTGATGTATATAATGCATGTTTTCTTTGGTGTAATTAATGTCAGGGTGACATACTTTTAAAATAAGCTATGCATACAATGACAGTCTCACTGCCATATGTCTATTGGTATTCCAGGTATACATTATTATTGTTGTTGTTTCTGTTAATTATTTATTAATGAAATTATTTGTTTGCGGTTTATTTACGGAGCACTTTTAAATAACAGGAGCTGAACCCAAAGTGCTGTACAGGCGATACAGCATTAAAAACAGCAAAACAATGTAAGAAGAAGAATATGGATCCAGCATCTTCACCAATCCACCTACTCCCAAACTGTAGGACTGGCATGCTGAGCCAGGAAGGGCAGCCAAGCTCTTTAGCAAAAGCGCCCGAAAACAGGCACCAATTTGCACTCAGGTAAGGTAACATCTGTGTAAACATGGCGCAGGCGGTATGGGGTACACTACCCTCTTACAGACCCGGGCAGGTCACCCCGAGTTCACCGCCAGTTAACCAGCTGTTATACTCTGACGCGTGAACGTTCCCCATTCCACAAATGGGAAATCATAAATGAAACGAGATTCACTTAAAATACTGACATGCACTTTTTCTTTCCACGAGTACGTTTAAGAAAATCAGTTACCAAATGTGCTTGTTAACTTCCAGTATTCTGCCACCTATAACCACTTACCGAGTACGAGGTCTGTAAAATGTGTATTGACAACTTACCAAAATACAATGTAGTTAGTACTCATAAAGTAAGTACTCAGTTAGTACTCACATTGTACTTAGACTTTAAAATGAAATGACACTGCTTTTGTGGGACTTGTCTCCGTAAAATGAAATATGTAGAATTGTCGGAAATTGAGAAGGAATTTCAAACTGAAAATTGCGATCATTTCCTTTAAGTGTAGAGGGTTTTAGGTATTAGTAAGACATGACGTCAGTACGTCCGCGCTTTATTGCCTGCAGGGGCCTATGCGTTCTGCGGGAAAGGGATTTCGGTAGAGGCGTTACACCACGGGCGTTCTTGGCAAATCAAGTACTTTTAAAAATGACGCGCTTATAACTTTTGGTTTGACCCCTTTCTTCCTCTTTTCTGCTATTTCAAAAAATGCGTAATGACATCAAAAACAAACTAGTAACAGCAGCAGCGATATATACAATTTGGGTTTCATCTTTAGACGTATTTATAAACATTGAAATATTTCACTTTAATTGTGCGATTGGGACGGGGAATCGAGGTTCATGTCCGAAGGGTTCAGTAATGGTGTCAATTTCCGTTTTTAAATATTATTTACGTTTTTTTTTTTTTTTTTTAAACACAGAGTTTACCTGTAAAAGTTGAACAGCAGAAGAGCCGGTTATTCTCAGTGTTTGTCTAATCAAACTACAAACACGATAATCTCTCAGCTGAGCAGCCGGGTGTGTCTGTTTCTCTTAACTTGCCTGTCCTGCTGCCATAACATTTTCTGGAAGGAATGAAATGAAACGAAGAACACTGATAGTCACGTGAACGTGAACGTGAACTAAATACCATCAAGATGCTGGTATGCTCTGAACCGAAGGTCGGCATACCTTCTGATGGCTTTGGAGAGCTTCCTGGATTTAAATACAATGTTATTTCTGAAGTTGTTGAAATTCTTTACTTAAATCTCATTTTCAAATGCCCCCCCTCAATAACCAATCCTGATTTGGCGTTTGAATGATTGAAAAAAAAAAAAAAAAAAAAAAAAAAAGTGCATAAATTGAGAAATTCTCATTGTGTTATCCTCTTCCTGTTATGGGGGCAAGGCATGGTGCAGGCAGAAAGAGAAGGTGCAGATCCACTGGCGGCTCTGAGACACAGGGGGGTTTATTACAGAAACTGAAATGCTGGGTAAAACAACGGAAAGGACCACAAGGGGTCAAAAAGCAAAATGGGGAAAATGACTAACTACGAGGAAATAAGGCCCAGGAACAAAGCAACTGAGGGAGCAAGAACAGGCTGGGAACAAAGGCGCAAACTCATACTACAGAACAGAGTAACATCTAATTCTCTAACACAATGACCAAGAAAAGGATCAGAACACAAGCAGGCACTAAAATACACAGATAACGAGGACTAACAAAAGGCAGGTGCGAATACTCAAAACAATTAGCCAATCAGAACAGACACTAAACAGAATACAGGTGGAATTAACTAACAAAATCATAGAACTGAGATACTGACAGAGAAACAAGGAAACAGAATCTAACACTAGTAAAACAACGAAGGGAGGTAAAAACAAAACCAAGGGCACAAAATCAAAAACCAAAACAGAATGTAAACCACAAAACATAGGAACTAGAAAAACTGATACAAATGAAGCACTAGGGAACAAAATCTACAAAATAGCCAATCAACGCTAATTATACCGTATCGCTTTCTTGTCCGCCAATAAGGGGGGGCGTAATGTAATTATTGGGACACTTCATTTTCTGCTCTGCTGTGGCAGAGGCGAGAGGCGTGGAGGATGGACGCCGGCTGTCAGGAACAAGGTATCGACAAATCGCGGGACCCGATTTGCCGCCGCGAGGGGGCTGGCGTCCAATTATGTTAGCAGCGCTGCATTGCTAAAGCTAGACAAATCTGATTTCTCCCCTAGCTCTGCCTGCCCCCCAAAACTCCTCCGCAGTCCCCCACACAAAAACAGTCTCGGTCCGGCATCCCAAAGGCTTGATGGACCACATCAAATTATCCACAGGTTAAAGGATACAGCCGGAAAAAAATCTCCTTTTTGGTGGCTCCGGGAGAGCAGGGTGGACCCACCTTTGGCTTAGAGTCTCAGGTCCTCAAGTCTGGACCACCAGACTCAAAAACACAGCATTGAACTTGTTTGTTTGCTTGCTTGTTTATTGGTTTGTTGGACAGGAACAATACATATTAACAACATCACCGCACATATGTCACAGTTCGTCAAAAAGCTAGTTTTCGTGTGAAATCCCTGGCTTCTTCCGTTAAAAGCACGTATAAAGATAAAAACATTCTCAATGCAATAAAATACATAACTGTTCAATACAATAAAAGCTAAGAAAACCTTAAATCTTCTTGACATATTCAATACAACTGAGAAACATCAGACAGTTATTAATGATAACTGTTGTTTGAGTGGTTTAAGATACATTAACAGCTTATGCTTATGCATTTTTATACATCTTTAGACTCTACTATTTCTTTGTAAAACAAATGAGTACAGAAACCAAATCCAACCAGATCCAACCAGATACCATTCGTATCATTGCAAGGTGATGGGGATCTGAACCCGGTTTGTACTGAGAGCCAGTGCTTTATGGCAACCCATTTATTACAGGAACTGAGCTCGAGGCAACGTCACCCAGTGCTGGGAACTGGGAAGTGTGGGCTGGTCTGCTGTGTCACCAGACTCACACATGGGGAGGACTGGGAATGGCAACTTACTGTAGGGCTTAAAAAAAATAAAACACCTTTCAACGTCTCTCGAGAGGGAGTTTAGAAACACAGAACCTGGGAAAATAAAGTTACCCCCCCCCAAAAAACAGTGATTCAGACTCCTTTTATTATGTAAAATGTGGAAACATCCAGAAGGCAGAAGGGCTTGTGTTTGCACAGCCCCCACACACCACAAAATGTATTTTTGTGTAACCCTCCTCTTAAAGGCATAGAATGGGGGGGGGGGGGAATGTTCCCATATTGAAACGGTTTTCTTTGCTGGGCATTAACTTTTCCTTTTACCCCCTCGAGAGGGTCCCTCTCAGCCAATGGAGCATGTGGGAAAATTATGTCAGAAAGGGCTCCGAACCCCCCCACCGAGCCCTCACCAAAACAACTAGCAGTGTTCCTCAGAAGGTCATTTTATCTCCACATTGCACTTACAGCAAAACAGAACAACCATCCATAAAGGAAGAGTTTGAAAAGATGATGGAAGGGGGGGGGGCAATGGAATCCCAGCATTCCTCAGGTCTCTCAGCTTCCCCGGAGATGTGGGCGATCACGGGAGCTGCAGGTCATCGATCAGCAAGGCCGAGGACGAATGTCTCAGCGGCCCGATCCCTCCGGCCGCTACGTGGTTTATGCTTGAATTATTGAGAAAAATGGGTAGGGGGTATCTTGGGTGGGGTGGGGGG
>JAODKC010000051.1:1971249-1985892 GCA_026777985.1 Mormyrops attenuatus | reverse complement strand
CTGACATGACTAATGACGCCGTCCTCTTCGTTTCGAAACCATGGCGGGGGGAGACCGTGACGGGGAGGGTGGGGGGGGTTGTGGAGGCCCTGCGGACACACGGCGGGGGCAGGGCGCGGGTTTGGGGAGAGCAGGCGCGCGGCGGTGACACCTGGCGCCTCAGATGATGAGCCCGGTGCCAGATGGACTGGGCGCGCCAGTCACAGGCATCTCACACACACAGACACACACAGACACACACACACACACACACAGACACACACAGCGCCCGGACACGGGCCGATCGCCAATATGGAAGATTGTGTTTAGGGGGAATTTTTTTTTTTTAAGTCGGCTCATTTGCTGAGCGAACGCGTGGGGGGGTGATATAGAATAGAGATGGCCGGCACTTGTCAATTTCAACTGGGGGGTTGGGTATGTGCAGGGGAGGGAGGAAAGATTAAAGGGAATCCTGTACTGCCTGTGTTTGTGTGTGTGTGTCTGGCCCCAAACATCCTCTATTCCACCACCTGTCACTCCCCGATATCACAGCCTCATCCCATCCTATTAGCTCTTAAACCCCGCCCACATCACACCCTCACCTCCTAAGCCCCGCCTTCTTCCCTAGCTGATCCCAGCGCCGCCCAGCGCTTCATCCCTCCAGCCGCTACCCGGTCTAATCCCCCCATCCAGAGCCCTTTTTTAACGCCCGCCTCCAGGAACCCTCAGCGCCTCGGCCCCCTCGGTCGCGCCTCGACCCCCTCGGTCGCGCCTCACACCCTTACCTCCAGTGCAGCGGACGGCTTCTTTTTAAGTTCCTCGCACTTGCGAAATTTACAGATCTGGTGGCCCGTTTTGCGGTTCCGGCAGCTGCTGCACTGCTCGCAGTTTATGCGCCGGCGGCACGGCGGGCACATGCCGCAGCGTTTCCGCTTCTTCTTGCCTGAGCTGATGGCGGAGGCCAGCTCACTCTGCATGGGGTACTCCGCCAGGCCGGCCATGTGCAACGCGCTGTCGGCGAGGAAGACTCCGGCGGGCGTCATGATGAAGAGACCCGGGTTAAAGGGGAAGCCGCCCAGGTAGGGGAAGTCCGCTGGGCCGCCAATGGCGTCGGCGCCGGACACGCCCTCCAGGTCGCCGAGGCTGGCCACCGCCTGCTCGCCGGGAAGCAGCATGTGTTCCATCCCAGCGCGCTTCAACAGTGCTGCCGCCTGCGCAAAGTGGAGTAGCCCATTCTGTGCTTCAAGAACCTGGTCCAGGGTCCGCTCGGCCTTGCCCGGCGCCACCTGCTGCTTGTCCTGCGCCGTGCCAGAGTTGCCCTTGGGCTCACCCCCCAGCGCGCCATTCTGCAGCAGTCCGTTGGAGCAGCTGGCGGTGTACTGCGACAGAGCTCGTGACTTCTTCAGGCTCTTGCTGAGCGGCTCGCTGATGATGCCGCTCCGACTGCGCCGCTCGGCGACAGGGGCCGGCGACTCCTCGCCGCAGCTGCTCTTGTCCAGGCTCTCGGCGCTTTGGCTCCCCTCTGGTCGTCCGCCAGACATGGTCCAGCGCGTGCAGAGGAGGGGCGTGTGCTGGCGGTCTTGTTCAAAGCCCAGGTGAGGGCGATACCTCCCCTGCTGACGGATCGGCCAATCGAAGCCCTTGGAGCCCTCGACCCAGCTCTAAATCCCCACCCTCATCCACATCTTCCCGCAGACGAACTGAAAACTGCGGGAGAAAGACAGGAGAGAGAGGGAGAAATGTTAAAGCGGGGCCGGCTACTGAGAGTAAGCGAGCGAGAGGCTCGGTGACGGGCGTGCTGTTGGAATAGGCCGGACCGGGCTGTTGGTTAGTTTCTGTCCAACTCTCGAGCACCCTGTACGTGGTCACCGTTTGCCAGGAAGCAGTCAAATAAGCCAGGGGGCAGGTGGAGGGAGTGACAGACCTGGCAGATGGGTGGGGGAATGTCCTGTCCTCCCTCTCTTTTTGAATCAACACACCCCTGTACATCTATCCGCCATTAATAACAGCCCAACATTAGAACCAGCGGCAGGGCACCTCACACACTCCCCATTCATGAATCGCAACCCGGACACCTGCTCACCTCACTCTCACAGGAGCGACTCTGAAGGAGTCACTCTTGCAGACCCTGTGGTACAAATAATACAGACACACATACTGGATGTTGAGAAAAAAAATGTTTAAACGACGTCTGGCTAAGTTTAAGTCCGGAGTGTGATCTGACCCAGATAAACATCACTCTCCGGTACATGGTACCCTCTCCCCCCCACACAGGTACAAATCCGTGTTTCTATACCTTAGTTCCTCGTTTCTTAAACGCCATCTGGCTGACGTGCTTCTTCCGGAAGGTGAGCCCCCACAGCTCCCCCCCCTCACCTTGTTTCATCGCTCCACTGAGCTGAAGCGACACAAGCCTTCCCTTCTCATGCTTTATCAAAGAACAGATTATTATTTATTAACTATTATTATTTCTTCCCCGCCTAGCTATTGTTAGCCCCCAAAACCTGCTCACACTCAGTCATTAGGCTTGTGCTTTTTTTTTCGTGGGTCATTCCTGGTCACATGACTTGAGCAGGTACCCCCCCCCCCCCACCGGTCCCCCAGGACTTGAACCTACAACATCCCCGTCAGCAGCCCTTTCCGGAAAGCTACCCCACCGCCCTAGCATGGTCTTTAGCGGCCAGGCCGCCGGTAAAGGCAGCTGAGAGCCTTTGGCTGGCGGAACACCTGTCCTAGAAAAGCTCCACATGACGCAACCCGCGAGAGGCCCAGTGTGCCGGCACCGCCAGCCCCGTCGCCGGGGCGCCATGTGAGGCGCCGGAAAAAAATAAACCCTAAATTTTCCTGACCTGTCCTTCAGAAGCCACACGAGCACAGTGGAAGCGCACACACACACACACACACACAGAGGAGTGCACGGCCACACACACACACGCACGCAGGCACGCACTCGCGACACCGCAGAGAAACGCCAAGGAAAGGGGCCGTGCTGGACCGGCCCTTATATGGCAGACAAAGGCGAGGGGAAGGACGGAGAGGGGGGGCACAGTGTGTGTAAATTGGAAGGCCAGAATTAGTAGGAGGTAGAGCTTCAAAGGCGGGAACGCAGCCCCCGTGTTCCCAGCAGCACGGGGGCCCGCGGCGCCAGCAGAACCGGGCCAGGCCGCTCGCCGCAGCACAATGCGTCTGATCAGGAGCGGGCCCCGCCAGGCCCTCGCACTGCCGCCGCCCCCCTGGCTGCCCTCCCTCTCACTCCCTTCCTCTTTTACCTCGTTCTTTCTTTCTTGGTCCCTTAGTGTTAAATGATCTACCAAAAAAAAAAAAAAGATTAAAAAAGAAAGAAAAAAATGGCAGGACAGTGTGCAGCCTATCAAACAAGGCCGTCCCCCCGCTGATCGGGAAACGAGGCTTCCTGTAATACTGACTTAAACAGCCCCCCCCACAAGCGGTTTGCAGGTAGAAGGAGACCCTTTGCGGGGCCCCCTAGAGGAGCATGAGGGGGGCCGCACCATCATATAACAGGACCAGATGCAGATGCGCTGGACAAGAAAATAAACAGCCACACTAATGTCAACAAGCAGCACTTTAAAAAGGGGGTAACTCTGATGACATCACATCAAAGCGGGCTATAACGGACGGATGATAAACCGTGGGCAACCATTAATATAGAACCTTACATATCGGAGTTGAAGCAACGCCTGTGATTGGCTGCTGTCACTGTGGAGTACGCATGGCTGTCAGTGCCAGATTCCTTCAATAATTAGGCAGGAATGTGTTGCTAAGGGTTTAATTTAGTAAAACATTCAAAACAATTTGATCTGGGGGGGTGGCGGGCGGACGGGGGATCGGTGCAAGGCACTTACGCAGGGTCACGTTTGGATTTTTGCACTTTTTTCCCGCTGGGTGCCAAGTAGAGATGCTTTAGAATACAGCTCCTTAAGCCCGATTTTACTGTACTTCTGAAAGACGGGGATTCGTGCACTGATCCTTAGCTTAAGGTAGGAGTCACGAAAAAATCCCCCTACATTTTATACCCAGTAGCAATAGTGAGCAGTGAAATTATTATTATTATTGTTGTCATTGTTTTTAATTAAGGAAGCCTAATTCAGTGAAACACAACCTATTTCATCGTGACACCAGCATGAAAAGACAGAATGACTTTGCTAATTACACAGTCCTAAAAAATGTTGCTCGGATATTTCCAATCTACTCGCTACGTCTTTGAACTCAATTGCTTAACTAAATGGGGTTTCAATTACTTGCTTGTTTGTTCTGCATTTTGATAGATATCGTCTATGTCATAATTGATTGTAAATTGACCTGAAAATGGGGCATCTTAAATTAACTTGCCACTGCTACAGTTGTCTTCCTCTCTTTATTATAAATGATTAGCCCGAATCATTACAATAATAGCAGACCGGCTCAGTTATCGGGGCTGAGAATAAGATCCAGCCGCTTCTTCCGTGCGATTCAGCATCGGCGTTAAATCACACATACAAACTGTAAAAAAAAAAAAAGAAAAATCGCCGGACTAACTTCTAGTTTAGCGACAGACACAGTCACCGAAGACCTCAATGCCTAGTATGAAGGCAGATTTCCGCCGAAATGTGACTGATGTGACAATTGGCGGATCCCCTCGGAATAGCTGAAAATTCTCCCTTCATAGGCTGACAAGTGTATACGATTAATACACATCAGGCAGATAAAACGCTAAATCGCTTCATGATCAATCCGTCAAATTATTACGAATCCCAATCCACTTATAGGAGCAACAGCCTGGTATTTTCTAGTTTTGTCAATACTTCATGTGCGCCCAAAAGCCGAAACTGAAAGCATTACTTAAAAATATCTTTTCAGCATTTTCCTTGCTGGCGGTGGGCAGCCATCCCGAGCGTCCGAAATCGTAAAGCAATAACACCCGAGCATTAAGTTGCTACTCCCTATCTGGTGGGGAGTGCGCAAGTTATACATTTATTAGCTCAGGTAATGCACAGCCTAACGTACTATTTGGCCCCAAGCGCGCGTTCACGCCCGTGCGCAAGCAGGCGCGTTCACACACACGGACACACACACCGGACCCAACAGACTGGCCAAACGTTAATAATGATCGCTCTTATTATACAAGTAATGCTGCGCATTCTTCCATCGCACCTCTGGTTAAACGATCCCAGCGCACAAACAAGCCCCGATACGAAGCGACAGTCTACCGACGCGCCCTGAACTCAAGTTAAGGCAGGAAAACAGGCGGCGAAGCGGGAGCTGCCGAGCGCGGATTGCGGCAGCGCCGGGGGGTCGCAGTAAATCCCCGCACGCAGCAGCGCTCGGCCGGGGGACACCGCGCTCCGGCGGCGGCCAGATCCCTTCATGGGAACAACAAAGAGCACGGAGCGCTTGAGGAAATCCGCCAAACACCAGCGGGCTCTTCTCAAAGTAAAAATGAAATACATCGGCCGTACACATAGGTATGCTGCTACTAAGTACATAGATAAAGGGAGCATTTGTATATTAATGCATTTTCGCAGATAATATGTACGAATTCCCCGGGTACGAAAAGTTCATTCCTAAAAGCGGGGGGAAACTTAACATAATATTTAAGCACTTGACACGAAAATCACGACTATCATAAATCACCATCATGGTAATCAAACATAAGTGACATCATTTATTTCGGCATATATAACGAGAGCGTCAAGTTCAGCGCCTATCATAAACATTATATTTAACACTCCACGTTTTTACACACTGGCCAGTTAAACACCAAATAACGCCACGATATTTTTAAATAAGTGTTACAACAATAACCGGTCTAGGAACACGTTTTTAAAGAAGATAAATGACTTAACACAAAGTGCAAACGTACATCTCTAAAACGCCAAAGTCAATCGTAACGTACGTCTTAAACACGCACATGCAGTAAATGAGCCCGTTAGAAATTTGATTTAACATTAAAGCAACGCAAAAATACCTTTTGTCTAGACTCATTGATCTGAAACCGGGGTCTCTGCGGTACCAGCACACGGTCTGCAGCGGCACGTTTGGGGAAATCAAGAAAAAACATTCTCCCGTTCTCCCTGTTAACTTGATCGTTAGGAAGATGACATCCCAACTTTCAGCAGACTTCAACAAAGTATGATTCCCCCCTTCAATGTATCTGCATATTTGCAAACACAGGCCCTTTTCATTCGCACCTACCAAAGCAGATCCGAGCGGAGGGGAGGGATCCCACTGTCCAGGCGCCCCGTCTCCGCGCCTGCTGCGGAGATTGATGCCAAAAACAGGGAAAAATTCAAATTCTAGCCCAGTAGAAATATTACCGCCCTCGACCGAAATAAAGGCGAGGGAAATGGAATGATAAATTGCAGTAAAATGTACTTTCTCGGAAGCGAGCTTGTGGGCTCTCCAACCTTTCGGATCTTGCAATCCCACCTCTACATCCCTGCTTGCGGAGAAGAACATGCAAACACATTTCATAGATTTTTGGTGCTTCACGTAAAAACCGAACTGGACTTCCCGCAACGTAGCCACAAAATAATAACAATAATAATAATAAACAGCAAATCGCGAAGCGTGCTCCTCACGAAAGCATCGCACCCCGTCCGTACGCTTGCCCACCTATGCAATTGTTTGTTTTTTAAGCGAAACACGTGTTGATTATTACGGATGAGAAATTATTGTTTCGGGTGACGCGCGTGCCTGAAGGTGCTTCCTTGCCGTGCCTGGCTGCCGTTCACGCAAAATATGTTTTTGTTCTTAGTAGAAAGCGTCCACATTTTTAGTCATACCTCTTTAAGACGCAAGTTTTCTTTCAAACACTCTCACTTCCAAAAGACATCAGCTGGGCTCTCCAGAAGAGTACATTATTTTAAATTATGCACTTGATGCGACGCGTTGGTGAAGATTAATTGCAGAGCGCAATGCTCTCTACTTCTTACTAAGTGTTTTATAAGTGGGATAAGGGTTGCTATAATAATATTATTAAGGCACAATCCATCATTTTAGCAACAACTGCTACCGAAGCGTGGAAATGATTACTTAGACAGATATGTCTGTATTAAGGCACCACGTGTCTGACTTAAGTAAGGAAAAATGCGCATAACTCTTAATGACGTCACATGCCGGAGAGAAACAGGACTTTTTGAGGTCTTGTCCCTTTTCTGCTTTAGGTACTAAACAGCCCATCCGTTTCATTTGCTTAGACATATGTTAAACACAAAAAAAAAGTTACAGAGACTGCCTGAAATGTACCTCTGTGCGCTAACATTAATCATTTTGTTTATATTTTAGTTAATTCACCCACACGTTTTTAAATAATGTTTCAAGTCAACCTAACGTTTAATGTAAGATAAATAAATAAACCGCAGCACTTAGGTATAGGGGGGACCGGTCATTACCCGATAAATTTTCACACACTGGATGTAAAAAAGAGCCTGCTGGCGTATATAAGCTGTGATCGTCTAAGGTGCAGTAGCTCGGGTCCGGCAGCGCACTCGGCTCCTCTTCTCGCTCAACAGCAGAGTCCACTCCACCTCTTGTGAATGTCCTGTCTGCTGGCAGGCGGCCAACTGAAGTGTGTGGAAATGACACCGCCAGGGCGGCAGAGATTTTCCTTCATTTCTCTTCTTCCCGATCGCAGACGGGCTGACATTGGCTGGAAAGTGGAGCAGCTCGTCAGGGACAATCAATGCGAATCGATCGTGCGGGTTCAGGCTCCGTGCTGGAAAATAACACAGCAGCCGAGCTCGGGAGGGAGTGAGATAAGGGCTGGTGCTGTTTGTGTGTGGGGGTGTTCGGCCGCTAGTGGCGGCCAAGCTTGCGCATTCAAAGACACTCTCTGAGAAACGCAGAGGCAGAGTCGCAAAACTAAACTAGGCGTAAATACTCAGCGTAAGGCTGCCTGGACGCAAACTGCACAACTGAGCTACCTAAACGCGTATTGTCACAGGTTTGTCGTTTGGTTACTCTACAAACCAGAAGTGATCTAGTCCGGTGTATCTTTCGACTTTCAGCCTTAGATCTCGGCGTGTAATAGTTTTCAACAACTAAATTCAGGACATTGCTACTGGTCATATGTAGCAAACAGTGATTACGGACTGTGTAATCTGTGTAATAGTTGTTGGTCTCGCTGTTAAATTAAGTGGCCCTAAAACATGATTAATTTTATTCTCGACAACTATGCCGTTGTTGTTATGAGCACAATTCAATGTGTTATTGTTACTGGTATTATAGCATGCGGCCAAATACGTGTTCTGCATGGGAACATGGCAGTGCGTGCCTCTGCTTGACCAGATGACTGATATTAGCGTGTGATAACCACGAAGCAGGAGTCGTAAATGACGTTGCCGAACCGCCAGGCACGACCCTACACGACCCTATAAGCGCAACAGAATATGCCTCAATCTCAAACCATATTCTTCACTCCCGTCTCGGTATCACCCCGTGCGCCGACAATTAAATCTATTTCACTAGGAATTTGTTATGTTTAATATATTTTGACAGTGTAACGGCTAAAGGGAATCCTCCAGGGGATTCCTCCCTAATTGTCTCTAAATATTTTAAATGCATTACTTTCATTAAAGTTATATGGATGGCTTTCGCGGATTTCTTAATGCAGCACTTCGTCTTGATAATATAGGAAAGGTGAGGAAAGCGGCTGCATTTTAGACCGTGATGTTTTGCGTCGTTGGGAAATAACGGGGACAAGTTCTGTCAACTAGATAAATCCGCACAATGGTCCCTGTAGTGGCTCAACGCGTCGGCGTGGATAAACTGGACACGGATTTCTCCGTAATCCCGCGGAAGGAAGACCGTTTAGTTGGGACCGCTTTAGGAGCCCGATTTTTCGGCGTCTCTCATGCGACGCACACCCCCAAATTGCCCTCGCCTCCTCTTTTTTCACTTTTGGAGATGATTGCCATATAGTGGTTCACCACTTTTTTATGGTCCGCTCTTGCCAACTCCCGATTTTTATCAGCAAGCAGAGTCGAAATGACCACTGGGGACTTCTGGCCCGTTTCTGTGCCTTCATTCCGTTCACACTGACCACATTCTCCATCTGCGTCCGACTTGCCAACATTCCCGTCTTTTCAAACCCCAGTAACATCTCACTGTCATGGAAAAAAAAATCACCAGAACTGTACGCGGAAAAAATAAATTTAGACGTTAGTCAGTGACGGAGGCCCTTTATCACGATAAAATCTGACGGTTAGGGTAGGAATATAGCCTACGGACTAATGTGCGTGTGAATTAACTCACACGTGTGTGTTCTCGATGCTGAGATGACTGATTAACCCAGTGAGTTAAGGAATTTGATCATTACTTTATACCAGACCCGTTTATTACGCTTGGGGGAAGCCGTGTTGATTCCAAAATCGTAGCCGATGATAAACCTATAAGATTATTAGAAGAAAAAAAAACTGGAATTAGGGTTAGCTGACGTCACACACTTCTATCTGAGCGGGTTGTCAAAGGGGTAACGCGACACTCGACCTTTATCGTGCATGAAGAAAGTCAATATGTTGTAAAACAATTGTCTACAATTGCTTGTATGTGACCCTCTCCTCGTTTACAATAACACGAGTCTGTACATTTAGATATAAAAATATAACCTGGATACGCAGTGAAAGTCCAGCGTACATTCTTGAATAAGCAGACTAGAGACCACGGTATTTGAGTACAAGGACCACCTCTTACTTCTGTTTTTGCTGATTCATCTCACCTGGGACACGTGTCTTCCTATTTACATTCCCCCTCCCCCCTCCCCCACATAAAGTCTATTTCAGTTTTCATGTATTTTTTTTAATATCCCGTTTTCTCGTTGACTGACATGTTTTATTTTGGGAGAACGTAGTTTTAAAAATTACGATAACATTTTATTTGCTTATTGTTGTTTAATAACGTCTCATCTTTCCATATAAAGATATGTAATCCAATACATTAGGCTAAGTCTTTAGTAATATTCTCCTGTTGTAAAAATCTACGATATTTGCACTATTTATTATATAGACGCTTGCGGTTTTTTATCTTTATATTTATGGCGTGTATTTGTAGAAGGCAGCAGCTGATGGCTGATCGCGCAGCTGCTCTGGGTGCGTAGGTTCAGATAGCAGAGCCAGATGTGCGTAGGTAGGAGAGCAGCGAGACGCGAGGCCGGACGCGATACCGCGGCTGCTGTGCAGCCCCTGGCCCCAGCCACCCTCCTTCCTTTGTTGTGTTCTCTCTGTAAGGCACGGCGGCCACTGAGCCCTTCCCTGAGATGGGGGCGGGTGGGGGGGGATTAGTGTCACATGGCCTCCTCCAGCTAGACACATGACCAGCACCACAGGAGTGCCCAAGGCCAACTTAAAAAAAAAGCGTAGCGAGAGAGAACAAACGTCCGGTTTCTCAGACGCTGAGGAATGTTGTCAGCCAGCCCTCCAAACAAACAGCCCCCGCCGGTCCCCGTGAGGCCTGCTCACCTCCTTCGGCTCCCCCTATCTCTTCTCATCCTCACCCTCCTCACTACTCCCACTCCTCCTCAAGCCTCAGCCTCCCATTCTCTTTATCCCCCCTCTTTTTCTTTCTTTATTTCCTTTTTTTTTTTTTTTTTTAAGTATTCCTTCCCCTGCCAGTTGTTGGTCTGGTGTTCGTTACACTTCTGGAAAGTTAAACAGCCCAATTTGCACTTTCGCTATAATTTTAACGGACCACTTCATTGTTGTTGTTAAGTCTACACGCATTCCTTAAACCGGAGCGGGCGCGTGTCATGTAAGTCAAATGGTATTCATTTTTTTTGTCAATATGTGTGTCGAAGTTCAAAGGTCTGCAGAAATAAGTGTAGCTGTTATCACTGCTGGATCATTGTGGATTCTGGTTACTCAAGAACCTGAACACAGCACAGTACGGCTTGTGGTCCAATACAAGCCAATCACCATTAAAAAGCATGAAGATATCCTCTTGACTTGAAGGCACACACGGAGGGCAAATCCTGTATCACAGTGCCATCTTCAGGCAGAAAAAGATAAAAGGCAAAAGCGTCTTGTTAGGCATTTTCAGGTTGAACGGAACCTCATAAAACAACAAGAGTCGACTCCCCCCAGTGGTAAGAAGTAGGAAATGCGGTTTATCTGCCACAAATCAAAGGTTTGAGTAAAATGTGGGAAAATTATATGAATACTTATAAAAATATAAAACAGATTACAGACAGGCTCGAAACTCAGCAGTCCGGCCGTGGAATTTCTTACTGCTATATACAAGTACTACGATTTTGTAGTACAAATAAGCCTTCTGCAATGCCAAGCTTCCTAAATATTCAGCCATCCCTCGGTTTTCGCGGATAATTGGTTCCAAGACCCCCCGCAGTTACCAAAATCCGCGGATGCTCACGTCCCTTATATAAAATGGCGTAGCATTTGCATATAACCTGCTCACATCCTCCGTATACTTTGAATCATTTTTAGATTACTTTTAATACCTAATATGATGCAAATGCTGTGTAGCTAAATAGTTGTCACACTGTATTGTTTAGGGAATAACAAGAAAAAAAGACTTTCTGCGATTTTTTTTCCTGAATATCCTGAATTCCTATTCCCTAATTTTTACGACTTTATCAGAATCAGAATTCACTTTATTGGCCAGGTACATCTGCACGTACTAAGGATTTGTTTCTGCAGTACTGGTGTTTACATTCACAGATAACATAGAACATAAATTAAAAAGTAGAAATAAATAGCGGAATATTATACTGCTAAGCTGTACACTATCAATAAATAAAAAAATTATAATCAAATGAACCAATTTACTCCGTTAGTGTGCAAGGCTATACACTCTCAGCTAGTTCCACATTAAGGATGCATTCAGCGTCAGTCCGGTGCATGTCTGCAGTACAGGTACGGAAGGGGGCCTCCACTACACGTGTACTGGAGTTAGCATATTCTCCCAGTGTTGCCATGGTTTCCTGGGCATACTCCAGTTTCCTCCCACAGTCCAAAGACATGCGGTCAGGCTAACTGGTTTCTCTATCCTACTCATAGTGTGTGACTGTGTACACGAACGGGTCCTGTGATAGACTGCTCTAAGCTGCCTCCCCGTGACTCCCCCCACCCCAGCGAACCTGACCAGGATAAACGGTTAGACTGTGGATGCAGTTTTTTTTTTTTTTTTTTTTTTTTTTATTCCCTTCGCAGGGGTGTAGCAGGGGCATGCTTATTCGGCTACGGGGGCAATGTGCGCCTCAGCGGGCTAAGCCTCCGTGCCTGTGATCAGAAGGTCGCTGGTTTGTGTCCTGCTTCAGCAGAAGAGTCATGTCTGTGGCCCCCGCCTCCACCCCCAGCTCCATGGGCCGTGCGGCAGGTGGCTGCCCAGCCCTGCCAAGCTTACGCTCACCTATACGCATGTCATGGGTACGAAGAATATTGATCCCTGTGGGGAAATTAAGTGTTACTAATATTTATCACAATATCCTGGCAAATTCAAGGGCCGGTGTATACATAAAATTGTTGGGGGCAGGGTGACATTTTCTCAGGGGGCAATTAGACCGACTATATACATATAATAAAGCATCAAGATGACAACTTCTGAACTAGTGAGAAAAGTCAATTAAAGCTGATACGAGACAATGCAGGACTGCACCTTTCCTTCAAGAATGAAACACAGAATTCAGCATCTCCTGTCACCCAAGCATCAGATCAGACCTTGCAACTCGAGTGCCACTCCTGATTTGTAAAAGACAACGCATCGGATATCGCCGCGACTGGCGTTTCAGATTCAGCTGGCCCTGTCAAATGAATTATCTGAATTCATAGAGTACTGTTCCTTGAGTTTCTTTAGACGGCAACCAGAAGCGCTTGTTTAGGCGTTACAAAAAAGACCTAGCAAGCGGTCTGTGTTTCTCTCTTTGTTTATAGGGCGGCGCCGTGTAATACCGCTGCCGCCTGATAAGTGAGCCCCCCAGGCGAGCTCCTGATGAGGAAATGCACTACAGGCGCTCGCCCGGGTGACGGGAACCTCAGGAGTCCCACATCCTAATCAGCATTCTGCTCGGTTCCTGTGCCGGCGTCGTTTGGGTCCCGCTTTTTCCGGAGGAGAAATCAGGCAATAGCAGAGCAATCATCCGCACGAGGGGAAGCGCTCCTTCCTGCAGGGACAAGGCAGGAAGACATTTTCCTCTCCTCCGTACATTCAAGCCAAATCACCTATAAAATATCTTGAGGACGAGCCAATGTAAAGCTACAGGTGACATCATACGTCCAGAGGGTTACTTTTCACATGCAGAGCAAGACTGTGTATATAAACTGCGGTCAAATTCCTGATGATGGGGAGTCTCGCATCCTGCAGGAACGGCGGCGAAGCGGACAGTAACGGCCTACTCTGCATCCTGTGAACTTCCATGTTCCACAGAGGAGCTTTGCAGGAACGGGACATTCCTAAGCCCAAAGCCCCCAGAACTCAAGACCCCTGCTGACTGCATGCCACCTCATCATCCAGGAGCCACCCAAGCCAACCTGCAACTTTTCTGTCGGCCAGCTTAGTATACACAGACACCGTGTAAGCTAGCACTATTCTGGGCACTGGGATTTAAATGCACTCCACTGATAAGTACAGTTTATTGGCTGGGCTGCAAGATTAGCTAATGGGAACAACCACTCAGGGGTCAAGCTAGTCATTCTAGGAAAGGAATTTCAAACATATACAATTAACAACTATAATTGCGACAATTATGAACGAGCATTACAAACGAATCTAATCAGTATATCCTTTATTAACAGCCTGAAAGTTCATACTAGATAACACTGTTGCTCTTAACCTTGAAGGATCACATTATTATTCAGTGTAATTATGCAGGTCACTTTTTACTGCAGACGTTGCCGTGAAAATCGTAATGCACAGATTTAAGGAGAAAGCAGTCTAAGAGACCCAGCACCATGGTCAATGCTCCTGGCTGGGAAGAATGACTAGGCTACAACCTCACAGACGTAAATGAAACGCATTTTTAAGGTATAAAAATATTTAGATACAAATAAAACCCAAAATTCAACCCTGTGAGGTCCTCCGTGCATTGTTTATGTAAAAACCCAATTTATCCAGCATAACAGCTATTCAAGCGGTCAGATGACTAAGACATGCCATGAACTCACCCCAGAATTTCCTTAGCTGGGAGTATAAGTTACAAGGTGATCAGATTTATACAGCATTGTGGCTTACGCAGCAGCCTAGAGCCCCCCCCCCACAACAAAAGGCAGAAATCTCAGTACCTAAAGGGGGGGGGCTTAAGGAGGACGCAAAGCCGCCATTAAGCTGGGAGGCCAGAGGGACTAAGGCAGGGGGCACGTAGCAGAATCTGGTCTCTCGTCAATGAACTGCATCCTTATCGACGTGCAAAGGGCTCGGGACCACAATACAAAACGTTACCGAGCACTGCAATGCCACTGCATTTAGAAGTTAAAAAAAAAAAAGAAAGAAAGAAAATGGACAATGGGTTCTAGAGCAGAGTTCCAAGAAGTGGTTGGATTTCCTGCCGGAGACCAGTCCAGGTCACTAACATGCTGTTCCTCACCCACCAACACCCAGAACACACGATTCGGTTTCCTCTAGCACTGCGCTCAGCATCAGGGCACTGCGCTCAGCATCAGGGCACTGCGCTCAGCATCAGGGCACTGCGCTCAGCATCAGGGCACTGCGCTCAGCATC
>JAODKC010000051.1:1895102-1915568 GCA_026777985.1 Mormyrops attenuatus | reverse complement strand
CCAAAACCTGGACTGGAAAAGCGTTCAGATTAATGTTTGCCAGTATCATAAGTAACAATGAGAGGATGTGTATTAGGCTGATTTTACAGCCGCAATTTCACAGCTGAAGCCATGGGGGGGGCTACTAGGGATTCTAGGGCCCCATGAAAGCAAATGATTCTGGCCCCCAAAACCCAGACCAATCCAATTGTATTCCAAATTTTTGGGGGCCTTCGGAATCATCCCCCTCCCTCTTTACGGCGCTGAGTGCAGGTGTAACATTGCATATGGTGTCCTGAGGCATTAAATTATGATAGAAAATAATAAGGCGTAGATAACAATGGAGAAATTAATTATCAAAAGCACTGGCATGAAATTTTGTATGAATAATCAATTCAGATTTTATAACAGATGCATTACAACTGACACAATTTTTATTGGAATATATTATGATGGCTGTACTGTATCCTTTCTTATAATAAAAAACACTAAATATAGTCTTTACTGCAATATGTTTTTTTTGACACATAATTTGTTTGCTTCTGAATCTGAAAACACACTTTCAACAATAACAGGCCATTCAACTGTTAAAAATATAAAGCAGTAGTGGCTGTGTTATGCTTTGGAATCTAAAACATTCATATAAATATTCCTCTAATTAGACATGGTTTTGGAATGGCACTGAAGAGTGGGGGCAGGCAAACCAAAGTGAGCAGGAACAGGACCATCTGCGCGGGTTTCCTGTGCGCTCTGCTGCACGGCCACCTAGTGGGGAAGCGGCGCCACCACACTCCTAAATCGTAATAATAACAGAGGTCCTTGTTTTCAGAAATGTTCAGTCTGTTGAATTGTGCCTTTGTAATTTATAGTATAAGGCTATTGAGGATGTATATAACTGATATTCTCAAAATGGGACATTCGTATCTCTAGTCTGCTCTGCCTGGTGACTCTTTCTAGAATCTGGTTTTCAGTGGGCATGGTACTTTTTAATACGATTAGTTTGATTGCTGATTATCGCTGATCCCGTGTTCATAAAAGGTCTCTCTAAGTGATACACCCACACATGCATAAGTATGAAGGTGTCGTGTGTGAAAGTAAACGAGTGCTTAATGTTCAGGCACAGGCTGACAGGCACAGGCTGACTGCCACAGTTTACGAGGCAGAGGGGCCTCGTAAACGCAAGGAAATAGTGACTCTCTCTATCAGTCGATTGGGAGGGAATCTCGGTCATCAGGAATGCACTTCCCGTTGACTTCCCTGTTGTCAGCTTCGTCTCCTCAGTCTGACGGAAACCGAAATACCTCCTGTGTCGCCGCCCCCCAACCTTGTCGGGGCGGCACCGCGGAGTTGTGGCCCTTGGGGACGCCTTAGGCCGTGTCATTTCCTGCTACTCGCCCTGCTGGTCTCCTCAGGAGAGGACGTCACATGGACTTTATGCTGTACGGGCCCCCTTTGTCATGTGACAGTTTAAGAAAAACAGCTCCGGCTAGAGTCTGCCTTAGTCCGGTGTGACCTTCACTCGATCCTGCGCCAGATGGTCCGTCGAGTCAGCAAACCTCCGCTGGCTGCTCCCGCCACGTGGTTGAGAGCCATGTCTACGATAAAGAGTCCTCACCAATTACAAAGGTTCTACTAAACGTAGATCAGGGATTCCTTACTGTCCTGCTTTTGCCTTTGTTTTAGCATTTCTGTCACTGTGTTGCTAACCTCAGGTTTCGGGCTTTCACAGTACACTTACAGAATGGCCTTCACAGATGGTCCGGTCCATACCGCTGTCTCTCGGCATGATGCCGAGGAGGTTCAGACTCGCCCAAACGGGCTCAAGCATGGCACAAGGAGTGGGTGGCTGTTTAAAATGTCACACGATGTTTACATGAGTGAGCGGTCTCTTGTGACGTGTAAAGGAAGCAGCCTGCATCACAAGGGTGTTTGGTTCTGAGACACGTGGATCGGGGCGTTAGGGGAGGCCAGATGCAGCGATCAGCCGGCCGTAATACATTCAAATCAGCTGCGACCAGCTGGACAGTAAGAACCTTTCTTCCCCTCTTTCTCAACAGCAGTCCGTGGGTTTTCGCCCCAGCACAAGATCAGCAGCTTCGAGGAAGCAAAGGGCCTGGACCGCATCAACGAGAGGATGCCGCCACGCAAGGACGCCGTCAACAACGTGGGACACTCTATGGGCAAAATGAACATGTCAGAATCCAACGGCACGGACGATAACAGCAATATACAGTGATCTGTCCGCTCCGAGCGCAAACCGCCATCTGCTATCGCCGACACTACTGACGACACGCGGCCGAACATCGCAAGCTGCAAATTCAGGCCTCAGCTAAACAACAACGACAACAATGGACTTCATCGACTGAAATGTGTGTTTCTTTTTTTTTTGCTTGAATTTTAATTAGAGAAACCATCAGATTTGAAAGGTGCTTTGCTTTTGATGTTGTGTTGTTGGCAGCGAATGCCTGGGCAGGTCTGTGCATGGTTGGATCGGGGTGAATCCGCTTTCAGGAAGTGGTCCTGGAAGTACATAAGCCGTTTCCCTTTCCTGTCAGGTGTGGGTCTTTCGGGTTTCCTTTCAGATTCGTTATTTACATTGCATTGGCACTATATAATAATACTATATAGCTATGTTATATATATATATATATTATATATAACAATTTTAATGACATTTTAAAATCATAAGCATATAAAATGATACTGCTGTTCAACATGTTTTGCTACTAGTATTAATGAATATAAAATATTTATAAAATTAAAAAAAAAAAAGTTTAAAAGCTGTAATATTAAATATTATAACTATGTGCAATGCAGCCTTACCTGAGAATTTGTTATTTATTATTACTAATTTTTTTGGGGGTATGATGAGAAGCCCTGAGGTAGTTACACAGGACTGGCTGTGGACCGCTCTTTGTCTGCTTATCCTGAGTGTGTTCATGCCACATTCTGTGTGCTGCAAACTCGACTGTCTCTCATTTGCCTGTGATCAAAGAAGTAAAAATGCACAGTTTGTTTGTCCTTTTTTCCCACAGACCTATTTTGCCATCGCAGTAAAAACAACAGACTGAACAAAGACAGTAATTTGTACAGCATCTGCAGAATGCATCGTCGCATGCGATTAAGTTCCTTATTGATATGTGAGATTATATCTGTGCTGTGTTTTGGTATTTAGTAGATTTGAATCATTTCTCACTTCAAATTATATTTGTAAAGTTATATTTTTGATTTATATAGCCTTTAATTTTTTTCCCTTTTGTATGTTTCCACGTTTTCATTATTTTGCTGTCGTTCAGTTTATTTACTGCTGTACAGACACCGACGCTCTAAAAGGTGTGAAGCCTTGTGTCTATTTTTTCCTGTTCTGTTGATGTACAGAAGTTGTTCAATAGTGTGAATGAATATATTATTCAGTGACAAGCAACATTCAGGCTGCCAAAGCATGATCGCATGGTTTATTCCGACATAAACAAATCTGACCCAAATCCTGTGTCTCACTTTTAAAAGGCAAATATATTCACATTATAATTCTTGACAATATTCCTCTTATTATTATTATTATTATTATTATAATTAAGCTTACTGTTCCTTATTCTTCCACTGTTTTCTGAACTTTGTTTGGTCTCAATGTGGTACACTTTGAGAAAGGAATTTCATGGAATTTAACTTGTGACAATTTTTCTTGTATTTTTCTCTGGAACTTAAGTTTTCACATACAACTCCCTAACAATACACACATTGTAAGCATGCCCTATGGGACAAGCCTTTTTTTACTCTTGAATAAAATATGCATGAAGTACCGACATGTCTCATTATATTTCCTTACACCAGCAAACACACATATCACTTCTTTACTTCATTGTTCATTGTTACTCGTTCACCTTACATTGCGTTTTTACTGTAAGTAGCAGCAAAATGAATCTGACAGGCATACTACAGTGTTTGCCACAAACTGCTGTCGTGACATTGTGGAAATTATTCTCTTTACGAGTATTTCTTCTGTGATGATCAAAAACGTTGTTAACCATGAAGAATTTCATTCATTTTTCAATAATAACGTTACCTTGAAGGTAAAATCAAATCTGCAACAAAGATACTTACGAGTAGTGATGGCCAAAATGACGCTTCATGCACCATTTCTTGTATTTTGTGGCCCCACTAGATGGTGCCCTCTGTTCAAAAAGAGGGCTCAAAGCAAACCAAGAGCACCATCTAGTGGGGCCAGGAAATACAGCAAATGGTTCGTGATGCCTCATTTTGGCCATCACTAGTTCAGCATGGTTGTTTAAATTATTGTTATCAGACACATAATAAGTCACTGTACTTCAAAGCCATGGCGATATTGATGGCAGGTACTGCATATAAATTTCCTTCGGGATAAATAAAGTATCTCTATCTATCTATCTATATGGATTTGGAAGAGGCTTGTCGGTAGACTGGTAGGTAGTGGGTCGCTCTTGATGGGTGCTAAATGAACAATTTGTTGACATTTGCATATATTGTTCCTTGGGCTTGTACTGTTTATCATTGATCTTGGTTCCAAAAGTGTCTCATAATTCCATCGAATTATAAACTCGGACACAGAGCCAGACACTTTTAAGTCGTAATATCCATAAACCATTATGATACTTTTCGGTAATTTGAATTTTAAGGCGTGACGTTACACAATAACGTCACAATACAGAGGCAACATCTAAGATGACAGTAGACACTCGGTTGTATAGCAGTAATGTTTCTCTCCACATGATCATGTAAGTGATGTAAAAAATACACAGTCGACGTTTTAACTCACATTCCTCCTGGATTTCCTCTAAAAATTTACAAAATAGACTTTTGGATCTAAAAATGAAGCTCAGCAAAGCAGCAGAAGCTTAATTTCATTCTTATAAATTTAAAAAAGCTTTTTTTAATAATAAAAAGGTGTAGAAAAGCATTTATTGTCTTCAAAAACAGGCGAATCAACATTTTAGCATCTTTTAAATTAGTTCACTGTTTATTTCTGATGAAATTGTCAATGTTTTCCATTTAAAGGGACAGTGTCAATATTTTCCATTTAAAGGGACAGTGTCAATATTTTCCATTTAAAGGGACAGTGTCACTGCCAAGACTTTGTGATTACACGCAGGAAGTTTACACAATCTGTCAGTCGTGACTGGGTGGCTGTGTGTGGGAATGGCACCGAGCCGGCCACAGCTGTCTTACACTCGGCCTGAATCACCAGCCATGGGCCAATTTGTTTGTCTTTTCCACAAGTCTGCTGCATACTTCCTGTCATTCTTCCACAGGAAGTCAATATAACAGCAGCCACTCCCATCCCTCCCACCGGGAGGCACTCTGGGATCTGGGTCTGGGCACTGACTTGGCACTCCACGATCACAAAGGGCCGGAGCCTTAAGGAAGACACAGACGCATGCAGTAGCGGCGTGGAGACACCGCACGAGCTCAAACACGCACACACGTGCTGGACAACATTCGTACGCCATCACCCAGACAGAGGACCCTCTGGATTCGGAAATGTACCCATATTTTTTCTGCTCCACCCTGCTCCTGACAGGACATTTATGCCACATCTCAACAGGTTAGTCAAGCAGAAGAGTCTGTGTAATAGCAGTCATGCCTGTTTTCCTGTCCCCTCTATTTCTCAGCTTAGAGCCTTGTTCAGACTTTGGGGAGACGTTCTCTCTGGGGAGTGTGTGAATTTTCTTAAAATCCTTCACATTTTGGATACTGGAGTGCTGTTAAGCTGCATCTTCGAAAGCTGAGGAGTGACTGGGATGAGTGAACTCGAATGAACACCTTAAATAAAATGTTTACATGCTTTAATTCCAGCTCAGACTCTCCGGGTACCAGTTAGCAGGACAACGATAGGTGCTCATGTCACTACGTCCTCAGGGTCTGTTCACCTCATCTCAGGTATGCCTTGCGCGTCCTACAAAATTCAACACCTTCATTTCATTGTGCAACATTCAGCGGCTTTTAAACCCTAAAGATTTTTCGGCATGGTTTCAGTTTGAAGCATTGGCACATTTCCCATTAAAGCCTGTTTTATCATTTGTGCAACAGCACCTAACTTACAGCCTATCACCTTTGAGTCGATGTGTTCTAGAACCTGATGTTTTGAAAAGGATGCGATGGACAGTGTCAGTAGCTGAACCTGGGAGGTCACATCAGACTTTGTCATCCTCCTTTCAGAGACTCCACCAATTCTTGGGCTATCACCCTCCCCGTTTACCCCAAAAAATGTGACGGAATCAAAGAGTGACGACGAGACACTGTCTGTGACGGTAAAATCTAACCCGATACATCGCACGACGTCAGAAACGCCAGGTGACATTTCATCGTATATGTAACTCCTTATTTGTTAATTTCATAGTTTATTCTTTTAGTTTACTTTAGTTTATCTAACCCTCTCTAAACCTGCTACCCTACTGTTGTGTTTTATGTCACGGAGTGTTGTAAAATTTTACTACAACATTTTACTACAAGTCATACTGTGTATCATTGGAATCTAACAAACAAAATCTGAATAGGAATCTTTTCTCAATGTACCCTACTTGGGTCACTGTCCCTATATTAAACAATTCTTTCCAGGCGTAGACATCTATAACTTTATCCCTGGTTTATATGTTTGATTTAGCAGATTGGTGGTAAGCGATGCAAACGATCAGAACCTTTGTTACTATAATAGAGAAGACTCAGATCGCGTGATTTAGACGAGCCTGTCTTTTAGATTTTGTCGCTAAATCCAGCTGATAACATCTCCCCTAGCTTTTCTCCTGTTTCTACCATGAATATGTTGCATATTCATCTCTGTACAAGTACAGCTGCCGCAACGTCAAGGAGCTCCATCAGGAAGGGCAGTTGGGCAGTCACCCCACCAGGCAATATTTTTTTCTCTGGGGGCAGGGATGAATCAACTAAAATGGTGGGAATTAGCTCTGTCCCGTTGAAGCTGTTCTTTTCAAAAATGGGGGTGTAACAGGGGTCCTGGGTACCTCCAGCCATCCCCCCCCCCACACATTTTATGAGTAAATATATTATCGTCCATTTATCTTGTTCTCTTGTCTGATTTCCCCTGTAAGGTAATAAGGAACATGTGGTATGTGAGGAAGCCAGTGTGGATAATCCATGCTAACGATTGGCTAACGTTACAGGAAACACCGATACAGCCAACCATACTTCAGCACGGGCAACGCCCACTACAGGCAGGACCCACCCCCAGGCCGTGACACCCTCCCATTCCACTAGATCAGGTCACTTCCTCCATTGTTTCAATAATAACCCCTACAAAAAAATTGGGGGGGTGGGGGGGTGACATGTACACAATAAAACATTAAACAAAATGGATTCTGGCATATGTATCCTGTTATTCCGGGACATGGAGCCCTGGAATCCTGTGCTTTACATGGGCTGAAGCCAGAACAGGCAGTAGGGGAAATGGACTGTAGTGACTATGACAACATTTTTCCGTTCAGTGATGCAACTTTGATGAGGACGCACACTTGTCCGATGATGGACTGTGCGTCTGGATGGATGTAATGGGAAGAGTCGGTTATGCTGAGGTGGCTTCCACCGGTCTTTGTCGCCCTAGTGCTGACAACAGCTGCAAGGAAATCTGCAGGAGTGGCAACTTCTCTCAGCAGCACCACAGGGATCGTTCCCACCCCGGCTCCGGAAAACAGCCTGGCCATGATTGCCTTCGGTACACACCAAAGCGCAAAGTGTCTTTTCATCACGCCCAATGGCTATGCACAACTCAGCCTCAGTTTATCATTAATCATTCAAAGATATATCATTTTACTGCAAGACACATTATCGAAAACGAAAACGAGGTCAGTCTTCGCATCCAGCTGTTTCATCGTTCTTGTGTCGCCATTTATTCTCTTCCAGGAGTGATGAGTTTCATTCTTGTCCTGATCGTCGTCATGGTGATTTTGGTGACTGCTGTGAATATGAGAGGACAGTGCCAAAAACACAAGGGTGAAGGCAGGTGTTTGTGCTCTCCATAACCCAACTCACCATAATCCGGAAAGCTCTGGAATTTTCTGAACTGTTAGGCGGATACTATGTAGTGAAAAACTATACACAGAATGAATAACTTTGTTAACTGATGTCTGTTAGCAGTTTTGACCAAAGTACTTAACCCAAACTACTTCAGCTTCAGTGTCTGCAGCTATGTCGCAGTGCAACAAAAAATATATGAATATTATGGTGACGTTAGAAGCCTCTTCTAGGAGGAGTTGATTTGCTGGTGATGCTGTTACTATCACAGCCTTTGGAGTTGGGGATCAGGGTCTTGGCAGGTTAACACCAATGTTGAAGGATCTAAGAGTAGTATGGGTGATCTCTCCTTCTGTTTTACAGGTAAAAAGATCTGTGATTCTGTTGTGTCAGAAGGGTATGTACACTAAGATATGCCTACAACATTCAACGCAAAATTACATCCATTAGCATTTTGTTGCCTGTGTGATGACTGGATGACAGTATCTTTAACCCCCCCCAGCGACGTCCCAATCACCGGCAGAAAAGAGAGCATAACTTTGGTGTCTGTGAAGATAATAAACGCAGAAACAGGTAAGCACATCACCATGCGCAGGATGGTAAACGGTATCCAGGGGCGTATACAGGGGTGGGGTCACAGAGACACTGTCCCTGGCTGAAAGCTGATTGGCTCCTAGAGTGCCTCCTCCCCTGTCACTCACTGATTCAAGACATATCATTGGCTAATGATAAGCTTGAATTATGCCCCTTCTTTTGCTGCCCACCTTATGTTATCCACGAGAGACATGGAATGAGTGTGTGTGCGTGCACACAGTACGAGTGTCTCATTTCGTCCACGTCCCTCCAGATATAGACACTCCACTGATCCCATCAGTTAACAGCACCCCTCTGGACAGCGAGGACCAGGAAATGCTTAAGGACCTGTTGAACAGCAAGGTGGGTCCTCGCAACCCACCTTAGACAACATAATTAACTTCAATATCCCAGTGTTTCCCAGTATAGATCCCTTTTTGAATGTATATTACTGTAGGGGACTGAAAAGTCAGAGCCACATTGAACATTATACATGATGCAGTATTTCCTCCTGTGTGGGGTCAGGGAGTGTGATCATAAGAGGCCTGTTGTGTTACAGACAAAATATATTGAGTTGGGGAGGGTTGCACTGAGATGACGTATGACTTGATTTTTGACCACGTCATTATATTTTACTTTTAGGTATGAGCCCAGTGTGACCAGTCTTGTTGAACAAGAGAGCCTCATAGTCACTGTGAGCAATAAACAATTGATACATGCACAACCGACGTGTAAGGTGTCCGAATTTCATATGATTTCATTTAGCCCACTTGACACGTGCCTGAAAGACTGACGCTGAATTTATGGTTTTATGTTCTAAAGGCTTAATGTTCACAAACTGGGTCTTCTTGAGTGGCAATCCTTTCTTCAGATGCATTTGAATCATTGGTCTTTAATAAGCCCATCATCTCGCAGTAGATGCACTGCCTGCATACTTGATCACCGTTATCTTTTTCATTCTACTCACACGCACGTACACGCACGCGCATGCACAGTGGTCAGGCAAAGCTATTTCCAGTTGGCCCCAGTGATCGCGCGGCTCGAGCTGCCGGAGGGGGGGTCCCTGTCCGCCTGCCCATGTATGGACAGCGCTGGATCCACGTCCCCCGCCCGGCGCTGGGACGCCGCCGTCGCCGAGGAGAGATGAACGGCAGCAGCTTCCGCTTCCTGCTCAACATGGAGGAAAATGTCAGCTCCGCTCGGCGGCGGTGTTAGATTTCCCTTCGCCATGCAGTTATTTCGCCTGCTTCTCTCCCCCGACGAGGCACTCGGGTAGCGGACGGGCTTTAAGTGCGAGCGTGTAATTATGCGCCGCGCAAAACACGGCTCAAGCAAGCAACACTGGGAAAAAGCAGCGCGATCGGCGATCCACAAACAAGGTTATGCCTCTGGACGTGCATTTAAACATTAAATAGCCGATCGGGTCTGTTAGCGGAAAATCAAGCCCCCGCTCCTTCCACTGCTATCTGTCTCCTTTCTGCCGATATAGAGGGGGGGGGGTGATTGAGGTCTGAAATATTCGCATTAGAAATGAATAAAGAGGAATCGGAGCGGCTGATAGAGAAGGCGAAGCAGTGTCTCCGCTTCGGGCGCAGGGACCGGGCGCTTCAGCTGCTCCATGAAGCGCAGAGGGTCTACCCCAGCACCCGGGCGAGAGGTAATGCTCATGGGGACGCCAAGCGCGACCTGTCGGCGTGTGTGCCTGCTTTACTGTCTGACATCCCGTCTGGGTGCACTAATCCGTCTAATCTGCCTCCTGTGAAGTGTCATGGAAGTGCCGTCACGAGTCATTGTGTAATACAGATAAGGGGCGATGTTTAGTGGTGAAAATGTGCCCGGTATGAATTGGCAGCCAGATGATACAATAATATCGCTACTTGCCCTGGGGCCACTATAGAATCTTACGTGCCTGGAATTGTAAGCACAGAGAAATGATCCTTTAGTAGATCTCTCATTACTCCACTATGACTGTAACTTATTGGTAGCTACTCTGGTGATTAGTTGAGGGAGAACTTGCCAGCCACTGACCAAACTAGTGGATATGTAAACCAATGGGAATTAAGCTAATTCACCAGGTTTATGAGGACATTCACTCTAACTTTGCAGTGGTTTATAAATCCACTCCGAGGTGTTGTTTTCCACACGTCTTGGGAGACTCGTCCTGCAATCCCAGGACATGCGGTTAGGTGAACCGGTGTCTCTGTATGAGTGTGATGGACTGGTACCCTGCCCTGGGTACCCTGCCGGGACAGAGTCCTGGTTCCCTGTGACCACATACTGGAAAATCAGTTATGGAAGATACATGGATTTTTTTAAATGGTAACTTTTAAATATAAATTGTATGTTGTCATTTGGAACTTAAATAAATCGGTCAGGTTTTTTTTTTTAAAAAAAATATATATATATATATAAATAATGCTTTGCAGTTTGATTTACAAGATTTCAAAAAGTATTTTTTCATGTGTGTCCCCAACCTCAACTACCTTATCCAGACGATGGATTTATAATTTATTAGTATGTCAGAAAGTGAACATATTAAACTGAATCCTTCAAAGATCCCCCCCCACATTTTCCCCAAGGGACTGATACATCTTACAGATTGACGCTGGACATTTCGGTCGCGCTCTGGTAGCGAGGTGGATCTTCTCTTGGGACCTGCAGAAAGTAACTCTTGGGTTATACCTCCTCGTCTGAAGCCTTTGTTTGACTCAATCCATGGGAGTCGGTCTAAAATGCCGGATTTGTTCCTCCTTTGCTCCCCACCTCCGGAGTGTTTCCTGCAATATATACCAGGAAGTAAATCAGGGGAGGATGGACATGTTGGCGACCAATCCGTGTGTGACAACAACGGAGAAACCCGAGCCACTGTAGTAAACAAAACTGCTTTTATCGCACAGTGTAGGAAGTCCGTCTGTCTCGTTCCCAGTGATCAGAATGTCATACTGTAAGAACCGTCCAGTCATCTTAGTGCTGGGAACCTACCGAAATTAATTATAATTAACGATTCTTAAATGCATCAAACTTGAAAGGATTTTTTTAGAGCTAAATAAGTCTCTGTTGTGATTTTTCTGTCTGTGTCTGTCTCTGCAGAGTAAAAGTCACATGCTGTGTGATTCCAACACCTGACTTCTTACGTCAAAATAAAGTGGCTTTTCCTCCTCTGCTTGAAAGCTATGGGTTACGGCATAAAGGTCCCTGGGGATTTTGTGAACATGACAGTTAACATCCCTGGTCTAAGTGCAAGGACACAAAATGTCCATTCGTCTTCTGTCCATTTGTCAAGGAGGGGTGGATCCTATCCTGGGTAGCAAAGGTCGAATGGCTGGGGTACACCCCGGACGGCACAAACAGGGGCGCCACCTCCATCGCAGGGTACATCCACGCGTAACTGCGGGTCTGTGGACTGCGGGAGGAATCCAGACTAAGCAAGAAAAATGGCACAGTGAGACACTGTGGCACAGTGAGACATACAGTATCTTCATGGACAAAGCAGGGTGTGATTCATTTAAATAGTTCACATTTTCATTCTCATTAAGTATCTCTGGATCAGATGGATGCCAGCTCTAGCACTTAAGTTATTATTATTATTATTATTATTCTTACGATCTTCTTGCAACCAGCAAAGGTCAGTGTTTCAAACAGGGCAGGTGGCACTCAGCCTGTGCTGGAGAAGGAGTGCTTGTCCCTCCCTGAATCTTCACCGTACACCTGCCTTTTTTCCCAGTTTTAATTGACGCGGTCCTGAGGGATGAGGGTGGCCCCACTGAGGAGGTCCACGCTCACGATGCTCGTGGGTGGAGCTCGAGGGAGGAGGATAGCAGCAGGGGAAGCGAGGAGAAGTTCAGTGAGGACCAGCGTCAGGGGGTCCTCAGGTGAGGATTTTTACCGTCCTGTGTACTTCTGTTCTTAGTATTGGAGCCGGTCTTCGGCAATGGAAGATGACGTAAAACTGGTACACACAAGTACGGTCAAGTATGCAGATTGAGAAACACCTCAGGTCTACCTATTACATTTGGTAAAGTGTAGACAAGCAGTTGTAGCTCAGAATTTGGGTTAAGGTTCTTCTCAAATGTTTGTATCCTTCAAACTTTCAGGATAAAGAAATGCAAGGACTTCTACGAGATCCTCAGCGTGGCCAAGGACGCCAGCGACGAGGACCTGAAGAAAGCCTACAGGAAGCTGGCACTCAAGTTCCACCCTGACAAAAACTGCGCTCCTGGAGCCACAGACGCTTTCAAAGGTAACCCCAGCAGAACCAGGTATCCCACAATGCACTACTCTGACAAATCACTGAGTGACATAGTTTAAAAAATGTGTGTTCTGTAATGTTGCTGTATGAATGTATTACTGTCGTGTCATCTGCTCTTTTCTATTGTAAGTCAGTATTTGTTGCGACTTTTGTAAATTGTAAATTATAACTAAATTAATCAGTTGTAGAACTTTACCAATGTAGCTTCTGATATACAACTTAACTAAAATGAAAAACAATCTGGCTTGCTCTCTGTGACTTACACAAAGGGCTATTTAATCCTTGTTCATGTGAGGCAGACTTGCAAAAGCTTTGGTGAATACATTTTTTTTTAAACGAGAGAAGTTGAGTTGAAGACTAGCATGCTTGAAAACCAGGAACCATCAAAATGATTGTGACCCTGTCGCCATGGTGACCGCAGCCATAGGGAATGCATACGCGGTCCTGAGCAACCCAGACAAGCGGAGGCAGTACGACCTGTGCAATGAGGCGCCACCAGCCGAGAGCCCCCGGCACCAGACGGCCCACCCAGCCCCCGGACCCCACCGCAACTTCACCCGAGACTTCAAGGCGGACATCTCCCCGGAGGAGCTGTTCAACGCCTTCTTTGCGGGCCGGTTCCCCACAGGTTAGCAGCCTGCCTCATTTAGCTCTTAAGCAGTGGCATCTTTGGTTATATATGCCTCCTGTTTGGCCTGAAAAGAGGCCCAGTATCCATCTCGCCCAGAATTAGCCCATTACCCTAGTAACACAGCATGACATGGAACACATTAGCATTTTAAAGCTTTTTTTTGTATAGTTTACTGTAACACCTAATTTTTGCACATGGAATTATTGTTATTTAGATGCTTTTCCAGCACTTGTGTCCAATTTAACTTGAATGATTGAAATTTAATCGAGGTCTATGACCCAGCTGTATTCCGGTTACCGTGCTGTGTAGTTAGCCAATATGCTATCAGCTGCTGTGTCACGTTTACAGTCCCCTGTTAAAGCAGAGGTGGCCCACACGTTCTGCGTTTTCCACAGGAAATGTCCACGTGTACACAAACAGGGGCGCCACTTACACCCACTACTACCAGCCGCGTCGCCGGCGCGCACAGGAGAGACGCGAGGAGGAAGCGGAAGACAACCGCAGCCAGGTAAGCAGAAGGTGCTTTGTTAGCGTAGCATAACTTAGCAGCCATATTCGATATGGGCAGCTGAAGCGCTTACCAGTTTGGACAGTTGAATTTATACTGGGCCCTCTTGGAAATAGGCTGCTGGCAGGTCACTGGCTTTACATGTGCCCCAAATGCTAGACCGATTAATTAGACCTACTGTTGTTTTCAGAAATAGCCTCACCTGGCAGTTACAGATATAGACGCTCCTCTACTTACGAACGAGATCCGTTCCGAAAGGTCGTTCATAACTTGAAATGTTTGGAAGTCGTTATTCAACATAATTTTAAGGGTATACGCAAGTACAAAGAACTAGGATGCTGGGAGTATGCACGTTACGCTGCTGGTGCGGCGAGAGTAGCGGCCAGAAGTTGCTCTAGGCGGAATCTGCGCGCAGAAAAAAAAATGGTGTTGCGGACAGGAAACGGGAGCCCAACGAACACAATTTGGACTTACAGTCCTTTTCGTTTGTATGTCTGAAAGTTCGTAAGTTGAAAGTTTGTAAGTAGAGGAGCGTCTGTATATAATATTTGCTGATGTGTTTCTACTGAAGGACAATGATAATTTACTAATGGGCTGTTACAAAGCCATCTGCTGATTGAGACAGGTCAGTAGGTCCCTGTACACAAGGTCCTATGTGCTGCAGTGCCTCTCCCTTTACTGAAGGCTTCAGTCTCTCGTTCCGTGCGCTGTCGGTACGGGGGGGGGTTCTGCAGGAGCAGTGTGAGGCCAGCTGGATGTATTTTTTTGGTCATTAATGAGAATTTCGGCCCTGCATGACCCCTAGTGTGTGTGTGTGTGTGTGTGTGTGTGCGTGCGTGCGTGCGCGCGCGAACACGCCTGGTTATATGTTATATATGAACTCTGGGTGCAAAAATCAGTATCAAGCCCGTGACTCTTGTGACATTACTTTGTTTCCCATGGCAACAGCGAGGTCCAAACCTCCGTTATATCGTTATATCCCAGTATTGTTCCCGCTAAGCACCGTGTTCACAGAGTGCAGGGCCATTTAAATGCATGTCAGTTGCCTAAAGGCGGTTCTGTTGTGCCGATAAACTGGATGGTGTCCAAGGCAGAGTGCTGGTGTCTTTGCAGAACACCTTCACAGCCTTCCTGCAGCTGCTCCCCGTGCTCGTGCTGATCCTCATCTCCATCTTCACCCAGCTCATGGCCACCAACCCCCCCTACAGCCTCTTCTACAAACCGTAAGTCACCGCACGGCCGCAGTCGGGTCCGGGTTCTGCGCAGAGCTCGGCCTGCAGAACCACGGCACTGTACCTCAGGCTGAGGCTGGGGGTCCGGTTTGGGAGAGGTCAAGAACCTGAAATCGTAGCAGTAAGATGCTTTCCTTCCTTCCTTCCCTCACGCCATCCCTCATAAACTTCTGTATCCCTTGCAATTATGGCACAAGAATTTTTCGCTGCGTTCCCCGGAGAACATGTACAATAAAACTCAGCCTCGGGAGGAGGCACTCAGATTGGTTAACTCAAAAAAACCAATCCCTCTTATTCGTTTCTGTTAATTTCGTCACCTGCTTTCATTCTCCTTTTTCAGCATTTCTCCACTAACTATGGTGTTTTCTAACAGTCTTTGAAACATATTTTTGTTGTGTGATTTCATAAGTCTAGTCCTTCACACCTAGAGCACTGAAAGATGGTGGTTCTTATCCATGTAACGATTTCAGATAACCAGGAATCTATATATTTTGATGCAGCTCAGCAAGTACAGTATTGCGCTAATGCAAGCAAAAGTTGTGGGTCCTGATCCCACAGAGCACACATTAAATTGTAAACCATCTGCTGTAAGTAGCTTTGAATAAAATCAGATAAGTGAATGTAAATGTAAAATGTAGATATAATGAAAACCAGCTTGATAGCATCACTCCTTCCAGCCTCATCTGATTCTTTACAATACCTGAGTTTTGTTTAGCAGTAAATTGTTGCAGAAGATCTGAAGTAGAATATTGGTGGATAACTCAGTGTTTTTTTTTTTTTATTCCAAAATGCATGGATTCAGTCTGTCTGCCTCCCTCTCTGTAGGACTGCTAAAGCTTGTAGTGTAAATGATTGTTTTATCGGAGTGACCTTACACAGGGCACCCTTGTGTCTGTTATTGTAGAACCAAATAGTGCACTAGATAAAACCAGTGAGATGGAAACTGATCGTTATCCCTACCGAACATGGGTTTTGCGGCATTATTCCTGCTGCCAGTACTGGAAGCCGCTGTTGTTATTAGTGAGTGGGTGTGTATCTGTGTTCTATGCTCTGTTCTGCATTAGTCTCTCTCCACTGAATAGGTCCATGGGCCTGGTAGTTTCCAGGGAGACACAACACATGGGTGTCACGTACTATGTGGACAAGGGCTTCCAGAAGGAGTACAAAGGGGCTTCTCTGCTGGAGCTTGAGAAGTCCGTGGAGAACGATTACATCGAGCATCTGCAGAGCAGCTGCTGGAAGGAGAAACAGCAGAGTAGGTCTCCAATTCTCTATCCATTTGAATCCCCCCTTTCCCGAGTAGGTGGGAAGGCTCCTTTCATAGATCTAGAACCTTACGACATATGGTTTCACCCATCTGACCTTTGGGAAGAGGGGGTGTCATGTAGCAAGATGTGGAGGCCAAGCCTACAGCATGGAGACTGGTCCTCATATGAGCGATTGGCGCTGGGGCGAGGTTTCGGAGCTGTCTCACGTGGTGATTCATCGGTTCGTGTTCTCCCTCCTCTTCAGAGTCGGACTTGGCCAACCTGGCCCAGCTGTACCGGGACGAGAGGCTGAAGCAGAAGGCCGAGATGATGAAGATGGACAACTGTGAGAAGCTGTCCCGCATAGTCGAGCGACACAGGGGCGAATGAAAGATGGCCCCCACACCCCAAATCTCCCCTGGGTGTCCGGCTAGCAGCAGCCGTGATCTCTGATCCTTATTTCAGTTTCTTCTTATTTATTGTTAACCGCTCACGTTACGCTACAACGACTGCGGACTTCCCAAGCAGTACGAATTTATCTTCTCACGGAGCGGAAAATACAACAGCATGTGAATATGGGCGCAACTCTTTCTCAGCCCTGAGATTTGCTAGTTTTATCTCCAGAGCATGACTGGAGGAGACAAACGGTACCTTCATTTAGGGCTCCTAGAAGCTTGTCCATTTCCTTACATTAAGGAGTAGTGTCACTAAACTGGGGCAAGTTCACATCATAAACCCCTCCCCTACCCGCAGCGTCTTCTCTTCATAACTTATTGTAGTGTTTCCAGAATCCGTTTTATTTCTCCGAGTCGTGCGTGAGACTGGTTTGTTGTGCAAGCTAGCTATTTCATTCTATTTATGGACCGAGTGACAGTTTGTATCCTGGCAGGAATACAACGCAGAGACGTGAAGGATCCAGGCCGGTGCAATACGAGCTTTCTGGGGGAATTTTAACTTCAGGACAACACGCCATTAGCTAACAACCCAGATACCTGTATGCTGATCCTAAACTTTCAGGAATGTGAGGGGATGGGTATTTTAAGGAAATATTAGGGAACCTTCACATTAAGGTACATGAATGCTCCCACATAATATAAATTTGCACATTTGGGGGGGGTTAAAATACCATTCTAATACACTATACTGTATATATCAGACATCTTGTAGCTGTGTGGTCAGGAATTATATTCCGTACTCTTACTTGCATTTATGATAAAATCCTGAGTTCACTGATCTCTTTGAAAAGGAGGATGATCCCTGTTGCTCCCCCCACAACCCCCCTGTCCATCCGTCTGGCCCAGATGCATGTGGGATGCTCCGATCTCCAGCCCAACCCCTATACCCCCAAGCTCACAGCGTCGCAGTGTGGCGTGTGGATAGCCTGTCGGCATCCGTCGGATTGTTACATTGAGTTGAAGTTGTGCTTTTGGATTTGAAGTGGACTTGGATCCCTGGGTGTGTGCCCCGAACGCTGTGTTTTTCAGGGACACGCTCGTCAGTCGCGTGACTTTGTGCCGTTCTAATAAAGCTGGAGACCCGAAGTTGCATGTGTCCGGCGGAGTCTTTCCAGCGGCGGCGGGCAGATGCAGGCTTGTCGGAGCAGAAGGTGTGAAGTTTCATGAACCATTTGTTGTACTTTTTTACTCCACTAGATGGTGCTCTCTGTTCATAAAAGGGCTCGAAGCATACCCCAAAGTAAACCAAGGGCACCATCTAGTGGGTTAAAAAATACAACAAACGGTTCATAAAGCTTCATTTGGCCATCACTGCATCATCCGTCGGCTTTTAATTAATGGTTAAGAAATACCTTTAAGAAATAAAAATAATACATGCTACTGTCCTATAAAATATATTTAAATTATAAATCAATACAATTCAAAACATCCATATATATATTTTCAAGGCCTGTTTTGTCTTTACACACTAACAGTAATCGATCAACAAACAGGTAAACATTATTTCTGAAGGGAGATCTCCTCAGACTCACATTTTTCTTAGCGCCTGTTCTCGTTTCTCAGCCATGAGCCTGAATTACCACAAATCAAAACTGTCATGCCTGACTAATACCCACCGGTTTAAGACTTGAGTCTGATGATTCATTCGGCCAACAGCTTAATTAAGGCTGATTAATTAGGAGCTCAGCTGAAAGCCAGCCAGCGTACCCGGCCTGGAATCACCCACTTCCAGTCTAGACAAACTCTCTAGTCTTGGGCCAGGTAATTAATCTTACATAGTGGGGAATTAGTCTAATTAATCTGCTAGCAGATCATGCTACATACCTGGGGTTCCCTTCCTTTTTAAAGGAAGGTGGTTACACAGCCATAGTCAATGTAAGCGACTAATGACTCTCAGCAGCTGCTCCTGCCGTTGTGACTCTGTTAGTACCGCCACCGAGAACCCCGGCGGCTTGGACGGCTGTGGGATGTCGTCTGTGCACTGGTGCCCCTGACTTCCTATTAAACGACACTCGATATTTTCTTTATTTTGCATGTTCCTGCCCAAATAGTGGACAGATTATCATCGAACAGCCACTGGCAGAAATCGAGGGGCTTTTTAATCAGATTTATTGTTTATGACACACGTTATGTTTTAAAAAAGTATAATCTGTACACAAGACAAGACTGTACAAAACTACACACTGCACTTACAACAGCACAAGACAGATACATAATTACAATGTATTTTTAAAATTGGTTGTAAAAGAGATAGACGTGAGCCTGTCTGACCCCCACACCCCTGAAGTCAGACAACAGAAAAACAAACACTTTCGCTAAGTTCACTTGGATTTTTTCGTGACATCCTTGTTCTATCAATGTAAAAACAGGAATACGGATCTGTATCCCCTGGGTGAGATTCTCGCGTGAATTCCAGAAAGAGCCGTCATGTTAGCGAGCCTTTTTTTGGTAGCTGAAACAGGATGCGATCGGTGCAACACTCCTCCCTCTCTCAGGGATCACTTCTTCATCTTCATGTCCGCCTCGATGGCACAGCGGCGCCCCCTGGTACCACCGTCCTGCAGAACAGCAGAGGGCTGAGTCAGCGCCGTGATGCGGTCAGATCCACACGGACAGCAGGGATAGATGATGATGAGAAACCGCCTGATCAATGTGTAAGGGTGGAATTTCAGCTTCACCTTGATCTTCATGCAATCACACACACACACAGACCTGTACTCATATCTTTGTGGGGACCATCCATTCATTTCTACGGTCAAAACCCTAATCCCAACAATGACAATCTTAACCAGCCCTAACTTTAACCACAAGTAACCAGACAAAATGCAAGACCTTCGGCATTTTTAGTATTTTGGTTAGTCACATTTTTATAAAACTGAGTTTCCCCTTGTGGGGACCAAAACAATGATCTCCGCAAGGTCAAAAAAAGGTTTTATCACATTGTGGGGACATTTGGTCAAATATATGCAACACACACACATTACGCATCAATAAAGTGGTATAGACCATAAGTACCTTACCCAGGTACCACACTCCTTTCTAAGATATCACACTGTTCATTCAGCACAAACTGACTTGTAGTTAAAATTTTAATTCCATTTGCTGTCTGCTTTGCATACAAATATTTAGTGAGATGTGAGGAATATAGTGGGGTAGAAAAGCAGAATCTAAAAATGAACTGAGAAATGGAAAATGTGAATAAATATGAACAAAAAATGTGAACAAGAGCCAAGGGCAAAGTAAACCGATTGTGTCAAAGGATCATTTTACATGACGGTCAGGCTAAGTGAGTGTGTACCACAAGGGGGCACCATTTTGTTTCTTTTTAATGGCTTGCGACGACAAACATACTTGAGTACTGGGCAAAGCTGTGTATTAATCAAATAAACACGGGGCTTTAACACGCAAGTGTGTCTGACAGGCTGAGGTCACAGATATGTGCTGTATATTCTGTGAGCTAAACACTGGATACTTACAAAGAGAGAGAGAAGAAAGGCAGGAGAGGCCATGGGTACACTGTCCTGTGAGAGGACAAACGATACAGTCAGACAGAGGAAACACACACTCACACCATCCACTGTCCTGTGAGAA
>JAODKC010000051.1:1861658-1879889 GCA_026777985.1 Mormyrops attenuatus | reverse complement strand
GCCTTGCTGTCGGAGGCCGATTTTGTCCGTCTCTTGCTCGCACTTTTCAGCCCGCAGCCCGGCTGGCCGGGCCCCCCCCCCCCCCCCGCCCGCGCGCCGGCGCCCCGCCCGCCCCCGCGGGCGCCCCCCCCCCCCCCCAAAGGGCAACGATAGCGTGTAGCAGGGTGGGGGGCAGATGTTGGACATGAAACAGGGTGTAGAGAGACGGACGTTTGAAGGTGAAAGAATGACAATGATGGTGGACATGTCAAATGCAGAACGGAACAGCACAGGAGAGACGACAAATTTCTTTTATTTGAAATAGTTATTCCGGGGGGGAAAAAACAGTATCCGTTTTACTGCGTTACAGTAACAAAGTGTCCGTGGGGGGCTATGCACGCTGCATCGCCGGTAACCGTGCATGCACGGACGTGGAAGGCGGCGCGTGCTGTGCGGCTCCAACATGCCTGCAGTTAGTTAACTACACGTTCGCGTCAATAGGCTAATGTCCGGGCGCAGGGAATCCCGGCAAGCAGCGAAATAACACAATGCAACAGAAACTAACTGCAAAGGCCTGTGTAAACAGGCCTGGCTATAAAAATAACGGATTATAACTCTGACACAGTACAATAAGATTAAGTCGATCCGATTTTTCAAAACAAATACTGCGGCTGGCTAGCTAGTAGTTAAAGTTAATATCAAGAACTTGGAGCCATAAACTACACGCATGGCTGATGCGTGGAACCTTATTTACACGACAGTCATTGTAAACAGCACTGGGGTGCCTATTTTACTCAGAGCTTTCGGGTAGCCATCTAGCTAACCACAATACTCACTTCCAACTCCGCTCGCCATTTTGTCGGGACTGAACTCCGCCCTCGTCGACCGCAAGCTCACTTCCGCTTTTGCACACCATGGGAAGTGTAGTTTTTCGTTATCTCCACCACGTGTTTACGCATTAACTATAAATTTCGCATGTTATTTGGCGTTTACTGGTTTCATTATACAAATAAAGTTGTCGCCAGTACAAAGTATTACGAATTCCACGATCGTATTTAAAAAAAAATCGCTGTACCACATGTGATGCATTATGCACTTTTGATTTTGATAAATTTATTTAGTCATTCATCATTATTCTTTCCTTGGGAAGGCTGGATATTACAATATGATGCATCTTTATAATGTCGGTAGACATCTAATTCTGTCTCATCATGGTCTGTGTGTGGAGCTTTCGTCAGGTTGAGGGGGATTAGCTCAAATGGTAGAGCGCTCGCTTAGCATGCGAGAGGTAGCGGGATCGATGCCCGCATCCTCCAAATTTTACGCTATGCTCAGACCCCGAAAACTAATTTGCAAATACTGATCTGGGCTGCACGCATAGACAAGTGCTGGATTCATGTGAATCGCGAATTTTTGACCAGTGAGATAAGTAGTAGCGATTATAAACCATTTCAAGCTTTCATTTCAAGCCTGTTGTTCTATTAGGGGGACCAGATGCATTTGACCTTAATGTCTCCCAAGTAATAGTTACACTAGGTTTCCAGGATTAAGAAACAAGAGACAATTTCGAAAACTGATGTCATGCAATTCCTTGCAGTCACACTTACAATTTGAAACTCACTCACCTAATTCTATCTCATCTTAGTCTGTATGAACCCTTCGGCGGGGAGGGGGATTAGCTCAAATGGTAGAGCGCTCGCTTAGCATGCGAGAGGTAGCGGGATCGATGCCCGCATCTTCCAAATTTTACGCTGCACAGTCTCCAAAAAGTTATTTGCTAATACTGATCTGCACACGTAACTCAGTGCTGCAATCATATGAATCGTGGTTTGTTGCGAATAAGACAGAAAATGCAGGTGGCTAATTTTCACTAGTATTGCTGATATATATATATATATATATGTGTGTGTATTTATTTATTTATATTTATGTGTATATATACCCATAAATTAAAAACGTGATATATTATGTATAAGTTAAAAGAAGGAATCATTATATTCCCAATACCCGAGTCAAAGTACACCCGTAGACGACACTTTACCACATAACCACTTATATAACACATATCACACGCAGTAGTACCAGTTTGTCCCCGCCCCTTTTCAGCAGCTCCAAGTCTGATTGGTGGTAGCTACGCGCACTCTGGGCGCTGATTGGCTGCGCCCTTTGGGAGCGATCTTTGAATCGCTTGGTTGCCCGCTGGCACTTCAGAGCGGACGTACCTGCATGTCGGACGGCGATCTTACATTGTGGTCAATAAGCGGTTTATGGCCCCTTTTCCTCTCTCATCCGAGAAGTGAAGATCTACGCCTCCTGTAAAATAAGAAAGTGAGTAACTAGGGATACAGGTGCTCGCTGTGCTAATCCGTCTCATGGATCATTACCCTGTGTAATTAAACTAAGCCCAACGTTCACTAACTGACTGACCTCGTTGGTCTGGTAACAAAATTAACCAGCTAGTTATTAGATTCCACTTTGCTGAGTTTCTTTTCACTTAACGACTGAATATTGCATATGTAGAAGATTTGCTTAATCTCAGCGTTTTTAACCGCTGCGCTGGAAAGTAGCCCGAAGTGGGCAACGCGCCCGGTCACGCACATTATCATCTGGCCGAGTCATTTAATTTAAATGTTGCCCTTTCTTTACCATAGTAATACTTATGCTTATACTTCTAGCTTCCTAGGTATAAATGTATTAATTGTGTCTGGGTGTTTTTTATTTGTCCAATAATTATTGTTCAATTCATTTTGCAGAAGTAAAATATTCTTCAGTGATATAAATGGGGGTCGGGTTTATGTTTATTGATTAAACCCAAAAAACATAATCGATCGCTGGTAGATATGTGATTTGAGAGTGGTGCGAAGCTAATGTAAATCGCCAGTCACACCAGTCAGACTGTCCCCCCCCCCCCCCGCACCTCCAGGGATGAAGCCTTTGACGCACATATTCACTTTCGTGCGATCAAACCGGATTAATAACAACGAACGTTATCATTACAGCACCGAGCCCCGGAATTGCTTATCGTTGCAATTATATGACGATAAACAGTATATGACTGTGAATAATAATCATGAGATTACTACTCGTACTCGCCGTTTTCTTCAGAAATAAAGAAATTGAACTTCTAGTTGCTTTATTTTGCCTGACTGTTACCAACGACGTTTATAAGGGTGGGGCTTGAACCAGCAGCCTTCCCATCACAACCACAGAGCCTTAGCCCACTGAGCCACTCACCACTTCAAGTTTGTCTTTCTTAGCAGCCAAACTGTCATCGTGATCAACAACCCACTCATTCGGTGGTCAAAATTTTCATCCAAGTAGCATCAAGGCAAAAGAACAGAAATGGCACGTAAAGGGGGGGGGGGGGCAGCATGGGGCAGGGTTACGCCCAGGATCGGCTGCTGCAAACCTGACTACCTTGGAGTAGGATGTTCTCACTCCTCTTTCTCTACCCCATTAGACACCATGGCAGTGTCTTTAGCATCACCTTGTGCTGCTCTCTCAGACGAGGACGAGGCCCCACCCACTGTCATGGAGTCTACGGCTGCGGATGTCGCAGACCACGGCGGGCCACGGAAGGGTGTGACTGCCCTGCCTGAGGTCTCATTCATCTCACCTGGGCTGGAGAACCCAGGACAAAAAGGAGAGGTGATACAAAATCTCCTGGTTTGCCCGCTATGAACCCCTAGTGAACAGAAGATTATTTTCCCTGAATGTTATGGCTAGCCACAGGGCATGCTCAGTTTATTTCTTAAAGTGGTGTCACATCTGATTTGGCCCTTGTGTTGTGTTTGTGTGTCTGTGTTGTTTTTATTTTTATTTTTTGCAAACTCTTCTCTGACAGGACTTTATTCACTGTTTACAGATTTTCTTTGACAAACAGAGACTGTCTCAGATTCCTCACAGACCATAACACTGCATTAAGCCACTGCAAAACCCCACAGCTGTTGGGTGGATTTGTTTTCAGTAATTCATAAACACATTCATAACAAATAATAATGCATTCATAAAGCATTATAAACATGGCAATAGATATTTATAAAAAGGTATAACACATTATAGCCATGTGTATTACACATTATGAATGCTCTGTGAAGCTCTCATCCATAATGCACTATAGATACCATTATAATGTTCGGTATAAGAATTAAGGATTCCTTGTAATGCACTATGGAGGTATCTGTAGTGCATTTTACATAATAGCTTCATAAAGCATTCATAATGCATAATGAACATGGCTATAATGTATTGTGTCCTTTTATAAATAGTTATAGCCATGTGTATAATGCATTCATGAAGTATTATGAATGTGTTTATAATTACTAAAGACATGCTCTTGAGTGAAAGTTATTTTTCTGCTTATCCTGAGTCGTCTTATAGCCAGAGTCATTAGATAGTATCAATACAAGCAGTTATTTTTTCTGCTGGCACTGTTTTTGCTATAATTATTTCGGTTGCTGCATTTGCTTTGGAGTAATTGTTTACAAATGTTTTTAAATTCCTTGTGTTGCCTTATATGTCTCTTATGCTGGTACTAAAATTTCTGTCATCAAGGAAGCAATCTTTCAAAAAAAGTCAAATTCTGTTTTGTCTGCCCTGGAAGGAAACTGACGCTGTGAAACAGGACAGTGGGCAGGAAGACGCCAGCAGGGATAGGGTTCGGGTATTTTTGCGTGTTCGCCCTCTGATGGGAAAGGAGGAGGAAAGAGGAGAGGAACAGGTACGTCATTTGGGAATCAACCGGCATTTTGTTCTCTTACCATGTCGACAAGGCCCCGCCCCGATGATTCTCATCTCCCCCCCCCCCCCCAGGGATGCGTTTGTGTCCAAGACAAGCAAACGTTGGTTCTCAGAGCCCCGAGGGACTCCTTCAACATGAAGAGCTCAGAAAGAGGGGTTTCCCAGAGCAAACACTGCTTCACCTTCACACAGGTACTGCATGTTGGGCTGCGGTAGGGGCTCGGGTACCATAGCAGATTCTGGAGGCCCAGCCCTTTGCAGGGGCCCTTGAATACATCAAATTGTTACATTATGAGGTGACTTTTTGTCACGGGGCACAGAATTCGTAGCTGCACCCCCCTCTCCCAGCCATATTTGATGGCAGTGCACGGCTTGTAACCATGCACATCATGTTAAACGGGAACACTTTGTCTTGTGTGTTAACTTTGATTTCCTGGTTGTTGAGTTTGACTTTCACGCAGGTAGCTTCATGGGATACCACCAGTGCAGAATGTAAATAGTCTTGCGTCGCATCACGCCTGATCAATTCACGTCTGATTGCATTTACGTCCGAAGCCCATAGTAAAAAATATACACTGATACAGAGACGACTGAAAGCGGACGCAGTAGGACGTTAGCGGGTGTATCACTTAGCGTAACATGCGCGGGAGAATGGGCGGCACTGCCAGCTGTATAATGACCCACTGTCATCTAACTGTATACAGTATGCATACAGTGATGTCTATGTGATGGACAGCTACAACATCGAGAGACACCAAGACTGACTTGCCTCCAGAGGTCACAGTCCCAAATGCGAGCGCCAGTTGACGCAAGGCTGTTTACGTAGGATCTACTTCTTATCTCGAAATCAGTGGCGTTTTACATTTAAACATGGATGTTTCCTGTGTTAAATGGGAAAAGCAGACCTTACTTTATTTTTCATTAGTACATCAGCAAGTGGCCCTTAAATACAGAGTGTATATTTCACCTGGAGCTGGGTGTCGCTCGTAACCTTTATGGGGGCTGATGTGCGCTGAGGAGAAGCCGTGACCTTCCTATCACGCAGATCTTCGGCCCCGAGACGGGACAGCAGGAGTTCTTCGAGAGAACCATGAAGGAGGCGGTCTGGGATGTCCTGCGGGGCGACAACAGGTTGCTCTACACCTACGGGGTCACCAACTCGGGCAAGACCTACACTGTGCAGGGTGAGTGAACCTGTCGGGTCACTGCTGGAGCACAGCTTTGTGCCCCCCCAGCCCCCCACCGAATGCTGCCAGGCAGATGTTTTCCTCAGTCATTACTGAGGTTAAACCAGAGGAACTTCTAGATTGTTTGCACTTTATACATATAGAGTTTTATCATTTCTAGGTTGTTGCTGATTGGGCTTTAAAGGTCTTTCTTAACCTTGTCATGTTATTTATTTTAATAATTTACCACAGTATTGCCCTGAATGTAGCCCTGTCTGCTTGCATGCCATGAAAACTCAATTAACCTACAAACCTGTTCTATGCGTCTTTCCGCTTTTCTGGAACGGCCAGTTCCTTCCATCGTCGATCTTGCCCTCCATGCAGACCACTTGCAGACAGACATGTACAGTACTACTCACAAGTCGAGGCCTTTTACTATAATGCATTTACATTCCCTGCCGTGTCGACCATAATCCCCCCCCCCCCCCCCCCACACAACCCACAGGGACCGGCCGGGAGGTGGGGCTGCTCCCCCGGACGCTGGTGGCCTTGTTCCAGAAGCTGGGGGCTCGCCTGTACCCCACCCCAGACCTGAAACCTGTTCTGTGCCAGGGGGTGCGGTGGCTGAGCCGCAGCGAGGTCCGGGCCGAAGAGATCCGCAGGGACGCCCTGCTCGGCGAGGTGGGCGGGGCAAAGGCTGTGGGTGGGGCTTATAGGTTCCATGACTTTCACTCTTGTATTTCACATTCATACTTCCCATGAGTTATGGGACTTACTGGCTGGCTGTGATGCCCAGCTGAGTGGCGCATGGTCATTCTCCTGCTGTTTTGGCTCAACACAAACCACCTTTTTTGGAAACCTTTGGGATGACCTGATTGGCTAAGACAGTACTAACAGCACGTTGTGGGTGTGGCCTCGTCCACCCTAGTGCAGTGTCCCCGTCACTCTGCTGGACCACCGGCACAATGCCCACCAGGGGGCGATGTGTGACTGAGTGGGTCAGAATACCGTACTTCAGAAGTTCGCTAGTTCAAATCCTGTGGTTGGTAGAGTGATTTCACCACTGGGCCCTTTATCTCAGTTAATCCAGGGACTGTCTAACCCTGCTCTCTCAATTGTCACTTTCTGCTAAAGAAATGTTAAAAAGGACCTGAAATCAACCTGAGCCCCTGTAGTCTGTGTGCAGTTTGATAGGGTGGTCCCGGTGAGGGTTCTGGTGCCGCTATTGAAAATAAACTTGTGTTCATTTCCCCTCCCCCAGGAGGAATCCCCCGTTTCCCATAATTCCCGACTGCGGGGCGACACCAGTAGCAGCTGTGACAGCGGCATGGGGGGCCTGTCCATGGCAGAGGGTGAGGGGGGGCCACCCTGCAGTACGGTTCGTCCCTGTCAGATTCTCGGCCGCACCGATGACCGGCGCCTCTCTCCCTCATCCCCAGACTCAGGCAGTCTGTCCTTGGATGCCAACAGCCTGTCTGGCAGCGGCGGGGAGGGCCTTCCGGAAGGCGTGCGCTTTTCCGTCTGGGTGTCCTTCTTCGAGATCTACAACGAGTTCCTGTACGACCTGCTGGGGGCGCCATCGCTCCGGAAGAGGGCCACGCTGCGGCTGTGTAACGACAGAAACGGCAACCCCTATGTGAAAGGTGAGGTCATCAGGGATGCCCACGTGTCCTCCCGGGCTGCGTCCCAAGCCTGCACCGGCGTGACATCCCCATTTCCCCGCAGATCTGACCTGGGTGCAGGTCCGCAGCGCCGAGGAGGCCTGGAAAGTTCTTAAGGTGGGCCGGCAGAACCAGAGCCTTGCGAGCACCCACTTGAACCACAGCTCCAGTCGCAGGTAGGGCTCAGCGCCCTGACGGTATCCGTGGGGCATGGAGATGTCCGCTGGTCTGGGGGTGGTTTGTGGCTCAGCGGGTTAGGATTCTGTATCTGGCCAGAAGGTTATTGATTCAAATCCCAGCACTGGCAGCATAATTTCACCACTGGGCCCTTGAGCAAGGCCCTTACCCCCCAATTACTCCAGGGACTGTCGGACCCTCATAAAAATCCCGCTTCTGGTCATTGTGCGTGAACTGCGGGCCCCTGGTATTTAGCACCTGATGCTGCTCTGATGGCCCGTTCCCGGTTCATCTACAGCCACAGCATCTTCTCCATCCGTCTGCTGCACGTGCCCCCGGATCACGGCCAAGGACGGGCCCCACAGATTAGCGAGTGAGTGTCTCGACGAGTCCATGTCCCAGTGGTGGGGGGGACCACCTGTACTGCCTCATCCTGACCCCCCCCATTCCTAGGCTGTGTGTGTGCGACCTGGCCGGATCCGAACGCTGCAAGGAGCAGCGTGACGGTGAGCGGTTGAAGGAGGCGGGCAGTATCAACACGTCACTGCACACGCTGGGTCGCTGCATCGCAGCCCTGCGCTACAACCAGTCCTGCCGGTGAGTCCGTCTGTACCTGCGTCCGCAACGGGGACCGAACCTTTAGTCATTTATTTCCTGCATGATCCTGTATCACCCTAAAGTTACAGAAGGGACTTCCATTGTTCTTGAATTTCACTTATTTGCCCAAGCACCATTTATTATTACTATTAATAACAATAATATAATTTCGCCCAGGGGTCTCCCTTGCTCTGTGCTGCCTCACATTGGCTCCATCCTCACACCGTGACCTTATACTGTGGCACAAAATAATATTTAACCAGTTTAGAAAATGAATGTAGTTATTTTATCGTGGGGGGTTTCTGAATGGGGCAGTAAAAGCCGCCCATCTTCCCAATCAGCACAGGGCAGGGATGCCAGTCCATCACTGGGCATATTTATTCACTAGAGGCACTGGGAGGGCATGCAAAGTCCACACACACACAGAAGAGGTGGGATTTGAACCAACAGCCTCTGAGGCATGAGGTCACAGTGCTGCCCTCTAAAGTCCACCTGCTTTCCGCCTCTTGTCTGCTGATTCCAAAGTAATAACGAGTAGTGATTGTAGCACATATAAGTAGCTTCATTTCACCACCCCCCCCTACAGGTCGCGGGTCCCCCTGCTGGTGCCCTTCAGGGACAGCAAGCTAACCCGCGTCTTGCAGGGGTTCTTCTGCGGCCGCGGCCGCTCCTGCATGGTGGTCAACATCAACCCCTGCGCTTCCAGCTACGACGAGACGCTACACGCCCTCAAGTTCTCCGCCTTGGCCACGGAGGTGAGGCGGAGTCAATGGTGGGATGTGGGAGGGGAGCTGCTGGGTGGGCGGGGCCTAAGCCGCGTGTGCGTGTCCCCTCAGCTCGTCCACGTGCCGTCCACTAAGACACGAGTGGCCTTCATCCTGTCCCTGCTGCAAGAGTCTGACCGCCAGGCCAACGTGGGCACCGTGGCTGAGGAGGAAGAGGAGGAAGACGAGGCAGACCTCACCATGTTCGACTGCGAGGTACAGAGTATGCCCCGCCATCCCCAAAACCCCTAATCGTCCGCAACGCCGGCATTTACCGCCACTCAAACCATACACTTGTGTGGGGCCCTCTGTTGGCCAAAAATAGTCATTACAATAAATACGTTCCATATTTAGGAGATTGTTGAAGCAGAATGTTTAGTTAGCTACAATCTTCTGGCTTTACTAACTAGCTATTTTAGTTTTTGAGGGGGAGCTTGGGGGTCCCCAAAGTGAATTGCTCCCCCCCCCCCCCCAGGCCCTGCTGCGTGCCATAGAGGTGCTGAAGGCGGAGGTGCACCGCCAGCGGAGGGAGAAGGAGGAGCTGGAAGCCAGGGTACGGGAGCAGGTCTGCTCCGAAATGATGGAGGTCATCCGGCGCATGCAAGACGACTTCGGGTACGTCGGGGAGCCTGGCGGTATGTCAACCCCCCCCTCCCGCCCCTGCCGCTGAGCTTTACCGCATCTGCCCCGCAGCGAGACACTGGAGACTGAGAGGGCGCTGCTGGAGGAGAAGCATGACGAGAAGGTCTCCAACCTGCAGACGAGCCTCAAGAAGTACTATGTGCAGGAGATTGAGGTGAGAGGGCGGGGCCAGGGGGCGGGGCGAGAGGAAAGTGAAAACATAAGAAATTTTACATAAGAAATTTACAAACGAGAGGAGGCCTTTCAGCCCATCAAGCTCGTTTGGGGCACATTCTGCCGGGGATCCGGGTGCCGCTGTAGCAGTTTGCTTGATGGAAGACAATTATTGTCACTGATAAATGGAGAAGAAAGAAACTCTTCAAGGGAATTGTGTCTGTATCTGTGTTCTGCCACTAGGGGGCACCCATGCCCCATTTATCGTTTGCCCACAGCGTACACAGAGCCATTGAATCAGGAGGCCAGAGCCTTGTTTGTATACAGCAGAGCATAACAGACTCTGTGTTATTCTTAGAATAAACTTCACAGCTTTGATTGTTAATCCGCGGCAGGGCGCCGGCCCTCTGTGTGCGCTGGCGGTAAAGGCGTAGCGCCTCAGGACGCCTGTCTGGAGGCTGCTGCTCCCAGAAGGGCCCCGCTGTGGCGTCCTTCAAATGTTGTTTTGTGCAGAAGTTTCCGCTGAATGGCAGCAAATGCGGAGGTTCTATTTCACAACAGGGTGGTGGCGTTCCTCTGACCAGGGCTGTGTTTGTGCTCCGATCTGGCCTGCTAAGAGGCCCTTTGCCCCCGGGGGTATTTTAAAAGCCTGGATATGTCTGTTTCCATCCTTGTGGGTGTCTCGGGGGTGATGGGGTAGGGTTTAGGTCGAGGGTGGATGCTCTGTGCCTCACAAACACTCCCCCACCCTGCAGGAGCGGGACGAGCAGATCCTGGAGCTGACGGCCGAGCTGCGGGGCAGGAGGGAGACCGAGGCTCTGCCTGGGGCCCAGGGGACCCGCCGCTCCCTCCGCCTGGCCTCCACCGGGTTACGGGAGCTGGGCGGAGAACGGTGTCAGGCGGTGGTGCAGGAGGAAGCAGAGGGTGGGCTGCTCACTTAATACGACGCGTTTCTGTCTATTATAGTTTGTTTAATATATGATTTATATGAGTAATAAGCTACATTCCCTGATTCTCATCTATGTTTTTAATCTTTGCACATATGCGGTGATGCAACAGCACAAGCTTGTAGCTTGTAGCTCCGGAACATTCTTCAGGTGTCTGATAGCAAACCTGCCACATACCTGGCATGTTACTGACTGTTTATCTTTGCCCCACCCACCCCAAAGTGCTGAAGAAATGCAGCGTGATGCTGACTCCCCCCCCAGCCATCAGCGCCGTCACCGTGATCGCCGTAGACCGCAAGCTGGAGGACGGGCAGAAGGTCAGTGCCTCGCAGTGACTCCCCCCGTGTGTCTGCATCAGTGCCGCAGGGGTCCCCGGATGACAGTCCAGCAGAGAGACTCCCTCCCCGTGCGTCTGTGAATTAGTGGATGTCCTACCCACCTGTCTATGGATATCCCCCCCCCCCACTCCATGTGACCGCCCACCCTTGGCCGCCCTACAGAACCTCCGGCAGCTGCGTGCCGACCTTCAGCGGCTGGGCCAGGGCCTGCGGGAAGCGGAACACGCGTGCTGCCACAAGACAGGTGGTGAGCGGCTGCGTGGGATGCTGGTCGCCACGGAGGAGATGCTGGGCAAACAGGTGCCTCCCCAGTAACCCGGAAACAGGCCTGGTCTTTTTTGTATTTATTTTGGCTGGTTCAGAAAATGCTTCATCACTCCGCCTCTCTGGCCCGCGGTGGGACGCACTGCTCACTCTCTGAGGACTGAGGGCTTCCCTGCTTATGGTTTATAACAGTAAACTCAGCTGTGTTTCGTGGAACAGCTCGGTCTGATTCATTCAGTCATCATCATGATAAAGGTTGCACTTCATATTGTGACCTGATATCGCTTTTCCTGACTTCATGTGTTTCGTTTTCTTAATTTACTCTCACTCATGTTTGTGAAGACTGACCAACACAGAATTAACTCACACTCATCATATAATATTAATAATCCCAGGCGTGGGGTGTTACACTAACCTCACGCTGCACTTCCTGTGTTTGAATCCCTCCCTCCTGTCACTCGTGGCCCCCGCCCCCCCCCGCCGCCCCGCCCGCCCCCCCCCCCCCCCGCGCCCCACCCCCCCCCCCCCCCCCCCCCCGCCGCCCGCACCACGGCCCCCGCCCCCAAGCAGACCCCCCCCGCCCCCCCCCCCCCCCCCCCCCCCCCCCCCCCCCCCCCCCCCCCCCCCCCCCCCCCCCCCGCAAGCCTTGTTCCCCATTTGTGAAGACAGTGCGTGACCATTTTTTGATTAAATCTTCCAGAAAATAGGGTAGTGCTACTTCTTTTAAGAGGGGTCAAAGCTGCCAGGAACAGGTGGTGTGACCAATTTGGGGGGGGGGGTGTCCTCAGGGCAGCCCCTACAGCACCTACCTGTCTATTTATTTACCTTTTTTCATAAAATATTTTACCAGCAAAATTTGCATATTTCTCACCATATTACTGTACTTATTTTCATATTCGCCCACTTCCTTGTTAGCATCTCCATGTATTATCGCTCTTTATTTTTTATTTGTTTTATATACAAATAGTCGTGTGTGTGTGTGTGTGTGTGTTATGTCTTTTTGGGATAATTAAGTATTCTGATGATTCGGACTCACTAGAGCACCATATAACAAGTAATTCGTATGGATTTCAAATCCTACTCATGTTTCCCAGGAAACAGTATTTATTTATTTGTTTGTTCATATTGATTGATTTTCATGGAGTTCATGCAACAGCAACACCAGCTCATCGAATGTAAAGTTGGACAGTGAAGTTTGTGAACTTCAAAAGATATGTTGCCTATGGATTTGCGCTCTCCATAAACAGGAAGGAGGAAGGAACTTCTCCGAACTTTTTAAATGTCCGTTTCCTGACCCCGGGACCTGCCGTGAATGGAGTGATGGAGGAAAACTGAGACTTAACAGTGCGGGCTGAAAACAACGAGCGACTCTAGACCCCAGACATAAACGCAATTTTTGTCGTGAAACAGACGCGAGATAGTAAGTTAACAGCCAGATACACAGAGATACTCAAATGTTTTAATATGAATGAAATGACAAAGTTTCCTTCTGCTCTGGGGGAGGGGGGGATCTCTGCAGGACATCTAGGGCCAGTCCTGGAAGTAAAATAAAATAAAATAAAATAATTAGTAAATAAAAATAGTGTACGAACTGCCCAGAGCCTCCAGACAGCAGCGGTAATTGACACGGTAGCTGATCTGGGCGTAATTGAGTCCGGCATACCGATCTGACGGGGAGGTGGGGGGGTAACCACAGCACCGTTTACGTTTATAATAACGATAATAATCATTCTGCCTCGGGCTTCACATTGTAACCCGGCCGATCTTCCCGGTCACTGACCGCGGCGTCCGCTCCGTGCCCAGCTCGCATACTCAGGCTCCCGCCGCTGGATGGACCGGCTCGGACGGCGTGACAGCGAGCCGGACCTCGGCTCCGGTCGGATTCACGGGGGCGGGAACTAGGCGATAGGGGAAGGCAGGATGGTGGCGAGCTGGGCGTCGGTCCCGCCTTAAAGTGGACTGGTGGATGTGCTGGGACGGGGACGGGCTTCGGGACGCGTCGCTTTCCCTGCGTGTGCGGCGTCGGGACGGGAAGAGACGATGGCTGCGGTGCTGCCCGGGATCCAGAGTCTGCACATCGCCGAGGTACCCGGCTCCACGGACCGGACCGGCTCCGCTCCCGCAGGCGCAGGTTTCCTTAGGATAATCCGCCCACCGGCAGCCTTTCCTGTTTATTTATTTATGCCTTACAGTATTTTCGATTAACCGGCTGCTTGGCGATACCCGCAGGCGTCCGCCAACTAGGTTAACTAGTAACCGGCACGCATCGCCGTCCAGTCCTGTCTGTAACCTGGGCTGGTTTTAACGCGTTATATTAAACGGGTAACTATGCAGGACTAGTATAAGAGGTTAACGCTTTATGCCATGCGCTAACTAGCTAACGTTGGTGACATTTCCAGCTGAGCAGTGGTGTTTAGGTGACCGATGTCCTGCTATTTAGGAGACTAGTTAGACTAGTTAGAGGTGCTGAGACAGCCGAGCCGGGCTGATGGGCGTGTGAATGCCCAGGCCTGACTTCACTTTGCACTTCGGGCTCTTATTAGGCATTGCCGCTTTCTTCCCGTTAGGCACCGAGTTAAAGCCCAGATTGGGGCGGACCAGCGGACCATGTGCCGCCGCCGAGCCCCTTTGCCGATGCCAAGGATAAAGCGAGGTCTAATATTAGACTTTTTCCTCTCTTGCGTCGCTGTTTGGCCGCTCCGATTGCGGTCCGCTGGTTATGAAACGCGGTGACCCCCCTGCTCGTCGCGTAGAAACAGGAAAATCGCCTTTCCATTAAAACCATCTCGTGTTTCATTTCCAAAGAAAATGGATGAATGTGCGCGGCAGCTTCCGATACGAGCTGCCTTCACTTATGAGAAGGAGCTGCTCGATCGGCCGGTAGCGGCGCGGTGCCGGAGCCTGACGGCCGCCTGCAGTGTGTCCGCGGCAGCTGGACTGTTTAAATGTCACCCTCTTGTCGAAATTCGCCTGCATTTTCACACGAGTTTATATTTATATAATTTGATTTGTAAGCTATGTGTACTGTGACTTTGCAGGAAGAGTCCAGGATCTTAAGGGTAGAGATTATCTCTGGGATTGGACTGGCGAAGAAGGACATTTTTGGAGCCAGGTGAGCATTTGGGCTTTGCATTTGGGTCAGGTGAGCATTTCGGATTTGTTGTTAATCACTTGGCCTTTGTATGATGCGGCCTCATCGATGTTGCCTCCCAGTGTTATAATGCGCGAAAATGTATTATTTGAGTTGCTTAATTAAGAAAGTAAGTTGTCTTTTCTGTACCTAACCTTTCCCCAATGAAATTCACGTCTGTTCATACACCTAGTCGATCAATAGTCTAATCAGTATTGTGCTGGGAAATGAGCCTCCAAGAATTTCCTATTGACTATTTAAATCTTGGCCAGTTTCAGAGATTCTGGCACAGCGCAGTACTGGGCATGTTTCACGAGTCTTTAGGTTGGTATTGATTAGCTGGAGCCAGAAAGGAAATGATCTGCCAGCATCAGCTTCAGAGCAGGATGATGGTGCGTTTGTGGTGCCGTCATCTGTAATGGAGCCCACAGGCGCATTTAACCAAAACAAGGCGATCCACTGATCTAAAAGCAGGCGTGTCACTGTAAATTGTTTATGAAGTTTTGTTTTGTACCTCGGATCTGTTTCCGTGTGTTGCCATGTCTGATTGTTTATTTGACTTTATACGTGCCGCCTTATGGGTCATTATATGAAGCAATACAAAATAAGATAAACTTTATCGATCCCGGGGGGGATTCATTCGCATAGAGCAGCGATGGAATGTAAAGTGCTCAGATACAAACACACGGTGCAAAGTGGACAATGCAGTATTGTTCTCTAAGGCACTGACATCATTGATGTACCCCCAAATGGTACAAAAATGTTCCTCAGTGTCCATTTCTGTACCTTAAATTAATAGGTACATTTACCTACAGCTGGGGTACAACTGGCAGACCCTTGAGGGTACAGCCCCAGTGACAAGTAAGTGTCCCCTCAAAGGTACAAATTGGTACTTTTTTTTCTGACAGGGTAGGACAGTAGGAACCTATTTGTATATCTTAAAGTATATATTACACCGGCATTGTGGGAACCCCCCGCGTAGCGTATTTTACCACGGGCACCCCTCCCACCCTGCCACCCGTTTTACCGGTTTGTGAAGTTTTTGTATGGGGGTAAACCAGTCTGCAGACATCAAGGTTGGAAACTCCTGTCTTTTCAGGTCCAAAAAGTGTTGAAATATGCAGGTCTGTGATTTTAGATTTTAGTCTTTTTCTTTCAATTTTTTTCCCCTTCTAAAGCAACTGCGGGCTTCATTTGAAATGGCCTGATTTTGCATTCAGAGCATGAACCCCGCATTACTGTGTCCAGTGCCGCCTGTAGGTGGCAGCATTTTAATAACTCTCTGCCCATTCTCGTCTCTGGTTTAAAAAAAGAGCCAGATTGACGCTGCTGTCATGGGTGCAAGTTTGGCTTCAACATTGATTTGGATTCAGCATCAATAAGGACCAAATCAGCCCCGAATCCCCCCCCCCCCCAACACTCACTGTACCTGCACAGTATTGATAGGGACCAAACCAGCCCCCACCACTGCCTAAACCCACAGTATTGTTAGGGATCAAATCAACGCCCCCCCCAGACACACACTGTACTCCCACAGCATTGATAGGGACCAAATCGGCCCCAAACACCCTAAGTGAGGACATGACCCTGGACTGATATACACTTAGTGGTGCAGATTTTCCTTTGTGAGCGCCAAGTCGGACACTACAGCAAATCCCAGCGTAAAACAAACGGTATGCAGAAATGAGAGCAGCGTTCATGGCTGAAGTTAATGGTGCCCGTTAGGAGGTATGAGGTTACTGTGCTGTATTGAATACGAGAGACTTTTTTGTATTTTGCATGAATTTGTTACATTAAAGTAATCTTATAAGGATTAAATGTAGAAGAAGCATGGTAATGTGGCTTAAATTAGCGGTAAAGTTGCTCTCATTTCTGCTGCACTTAGCGTAGGACAGGGAAACCGATGAATTATCTTCCATTATGGCGATTATCAGGAAACATACAGGAAAGCAAATTATAGAGATGGAGGAGGATGACATATCTGGGATGTGGAACCGCTGATGTGCCTGAGCTGCAGGGACAGCAGTGTCCCCTCAGATTTTGGGGGGGGCCGTCTCCCAGCGGGCTGCAGGTTTGAGAGCCGCGAGCAGCCCAGAAAGCCACCGTCAGCCAGGCCGTCCCGGGGCAGGCGGTGCTTGGGTTTGCAGCTGTATACAGTGTTCTGTGGAAGCCCTAATTTCACTGCTCGTGGTAACCTTAACGCGGTAACCCAGACGAGCATGCCATGCAGCCCCCATGTGCCAGCCGCACACTCGGCACTCCCAGAGTGTGACCGTGCACCAAATTGTTCATTGAATTTAGTTTCCCCGGTTTCCCCCCACAGTGATCCATACACACGAGTCACCTTATACAACCCTGTAAATGAAGAACGTGTAAGCGTTCAGACGAAAACCATTAAAAAGGTCAGTCGCTCATTTATTTATTTATGATTTATTAATTATTTTAATATAGATGCACTCAGTTGAAATGCTGTTGGTTTATATTTAACGGTTAAGAAACGTAAATACATTGTGCTTTCATTTTTTTCTGTCCAAGACTCTAGACCCAAAGTGGAATGAAGAATTCTACTTCACAGTAAGTGATAAAAGCTGTTAAAATGCCAGATGCAGTGCAGCCCACACTGAGGAATGCTTCATGCTGCAGCCGCTTCCTATTGGCTCATTCCAGTGTCCATCACCCATTATACACTGACCTGATTGGTGGTCGCTTTCTGGGAAGCTGCTTAAAAGGAAGCAGTCATCAGCTTAGACTTCCTTGCAGGGGGGTGTAATAACAACTGCGTGTTTGGTGGGGGGAGTCGGAAAGTCTGTGCTTGTGCTGCCCGGAGGGGCCACATACGTGCAGCCTGCTGCGTACTGCCTCCTATCGTAGTATTTTGATGTCCGTGGGGAGCTCTCTCGCTCTCTGGCACTCTGATGTCATCGGGCCTCCCCAGGCAGTGGCTGCTGTTTCGGAGCTAATGCCCTTTTCTGTGGGTAGATGTGGCCTTTTGCCTCTGCTGCCTCATCGCTGAAGGTGGCTTGTGCCGCTGATCATGCTGCTCATTGTGCTGCTGATCATGCCGCGCAGCAGGGCAGCTCATCGTGCAGCTCATCGTGCCGCTCATCAGGGCAGCTCATCGTGCCGCTCATCAGTGCAGCTCAGCAGGGCAGCTCTCCGGCTCCTATGATCCCTCCTGTGCCCGTTTGCTGAATCGCTGGGCTATGCCCATGCTGCCTGTGTTTGACCAACTCATGGGAGCGTGTGATCTCCTGGGGGGGTGTAATATTCATTTAGTACTGATGTGGGATGACTGCTTCCCTCCCATGCCATTTAATGAAAGGATGTTGCTTTCCAAGGAAGGTCAGCTTACAGGCTAATGGGATAGTTAGTGCCTTACATGCATATGGTTATATAAACAGCATCTAATCAGGGCGTGTCTTTTTCTCAACGATTTGTCCAGCCTCCTCAGGCCCCTGAGAGTGATGAGTAAATGCCGGAGTAACGACAGGCCAATGCCGTCGTCTCTGTCTGCTAATCGTCAATGTTGACCCATGGAAATCGGTGACCCCTTGCTCCTGCCCACAGGCCTTGTCGCCCGTCTCCATCCTCCCGCCATCATGCCTAATGCTTGGGGGGTCTAGCTGGAGCCTCCCTTCCGAAATGCGCTGACACGCCTGTGGCTGTTAGAGCC
>JAODKC010000051.1:1823619-1843701 GCA_026777985.1 Mormyrops attenuatus | reverse complement strand
CCAGAGAGCAAAGAAAATGACCCCCCCCCCCCCCCCAGCTGTAACCTGCTGGTTGGCATCTGTAACTAAAAGTCAGTAGGTGACTCATATGCCTGATGCTGAATTGACTGGAGTTTCAGGTGCTGCTCTGGTCTAGTTCACACACTTGATTTATTTCTTCTACCAACCTTCAACGTTTTGCGCTTTTTTTTTTATGTTCGTGGGGGGGGGGGGGAGTTTTTCTGAAAAACATTTTTTGTGTCCTCTCCACCGATTGGTTAAACCAGTGTTCCCCAATTAGGTCCTCAGTGACCCACAGACAATCCATGTTTTTGCTCCCTCCCAGCTCCCTGCCAGTCAATCCACATTTTTGCTCCCTCCCAGCTCCTGGTGGACTATCTCTGGGTCCTCAAGGACCGGACTGGGAGACACTGGGTTAAATGTAAAGTTCCCATTCTGCTCTCCCCCATCCATGAGTCACATGGTTCATCCCACTGGCCGCGGTGCAGGAAGTCTCCCGCCATCCCGCCACTGCCATCCTCTGTCTTCTACGTTTTTCTGCATTTCTTTGGCCTTTTTTCAGCGCTAATTACCAGCTGCGTGATATCAGCAGAGGTGGAGCGATTCCAGAGCTGATCAGTAGGTAATCTGAGTCACTGAACACCAAGAGTTCTTATCTTCAGCACTGACCTGATAGTGTTCACTGATTGGCCAGGTCCCAAGCCCTGCCTCCGGGCCCGAGACACAGCCCTCAGTGATTGAAGAATGGGCATCTTCTGTGAAGCCCAAGGCCGACCCGGCCATCATCAGCAAGCATATTGAGAAGATGGTGGAGGTAACGTCGCCATGGTTACATTTGCCCGCTTTGAGGGACGTGAATGTGAGTGAGACGCTACCTGATGTCTGAGAAGGGTTTGCTCCTTATGGCTTAGAGTTGGGGCAGATATTTGGGGAAGCCAGGTGACCAATTAAATTTAAAAAACGGGTCACTCTAACCTCTAACATTAGCTATCTTTATGTTTTGTATGTAGATTTAGCGAAACATACAACAAAAATTGATAATACATGACAAGATAAAAATATCTTTAGTTCATACTCTTCAGTTCCTCTAATCTATCACTAATATATTCATAGTTTAGCTTAGCTAGTTATTGTCATGTACTTACAACCATTAAGCTATGAGGATGGTACGTCCACCAGCTTTTTTTAACCTGGTCTTTTTCACCAGTCTGTTACTTATTTAAAGGCTGCTTAATAGATTCTGATGTCTAAGCCTTTGTTGAAGAAAGTCTTCTGTTTGTGCAGACATACCCAGAAGCAGTGAGTCTGATGTGTCCCAGTGGACTCCCAACTTGTGTGTTGTTCTGTTTTTTTTCCAAACATGATTTTTACCATTTTTCAAATCTCCTTTCTCACAGCAAAGTCGGCCATCTTTGTTTTTCTCCACCGCCAGCATTTGCTCCCTGCCTGCATATCTAGACTCCCTCCAGTTGTGGGAGGCATGGGCTTCACTTGACGAACTGTCTGTGTTTTCCAGTCCGTCTTCAAAAATTTCGACACGGACGGGGACGGAAAGATCTCCCAGCAAGAATTCGAGATCATCCGGAGCAATTTTCCCTACCTCAGCAAATTCACGGAATTAGACAAAGACGAGTGAGTCCTCCTCACATCTGCCTTTTTATCTCCAGCTGCCTCCTGTAGCTCTCAGTCTGATTTGCAGTGACATACCTGCACACACCGACACAAACATACAGATATGCCCATGAGCCAAAACATTATGGCCACTCCCACATGAAGCAAGTATTGTTGACTATCCCAGAAAAATGGTGTGCGTCAAGATCTGGGAGATATTAGATGGTAAGCTTATATTCAGTACTCGTAGCTGACATGTTGAATGCAGAAGAAATCTCCATAATGGCAAGGCTTGAGGTTTCAACATTATTTGCTTCACATCGGGGTCATAATGGTTTGGCTCATCGGTGTACACATATAGTAGTAGGTTTGAAAATGTCTTCAAGAACTTGTCATTCATTAGTTTAAAATGAGATCTTGATAGATATATAAATGTGGGTGGCAGTGTAGGGCAGGCCATAATAAGCAGTCACTGAATGCCGTCTCCATAGGGATGGGCAGATCAGCAGAGAGGAGATGATTGATTACTTCACCAAAGCGAGTTCCCTGCTCAATTGTAAGATGGGTTTCATCCACACGTTTGTGGAGTCCAACTACGTCAAACCCACCTTCTGTGTTCACTGTGCTGGACTGGTGAGTACCGACAGTGTTGGGCAGAGTGTCTGAGGCCTTGCTGCAAAGCTGCACGATATCACATCGCAATTATACGGCACATTCGCAATAATCAGTAGGGCTTCAGATGATGGGGGTGAACGTTTGACCGGATGCTGACTTTTCGTTACTATACGGACGCTTACTTACGCCCACTATGTGGTAAGCAAATTAGTAGTGCACTTAACATATTAATGAGAAGCATATTGTGATACCCAGAAGTTAGTAATCTGTATAAGTTCAGCATCCTTATGTTTAATTAACGTGTCTGACGTTAAACTGCATAAAGTAGCGCCACACCACCGTCGTCTTTTTACCTTGTTTACCCACAATATCTCCTCTTTTTAAAGATGTTGTGCCTGCTGATCCGTCCCTTTCTTCACCGCCACTTCAGTGCTTATCGCTTCCCTGATTTACCAAAACAGTAGCATGTGGCGTGCTCCACTAATCAAATTTAATAAACATAAGTATACAGTGAATTTATACAGATCACTAACTGTTTTGCGTCACAATACTCCTCTCAATTTTTAGGCATACTACTAATCTGCTTACAAGATTGCAGGCGTAAGTAAACATCTGTATAGTAACAAAAAGCTGTTGTCCGGACAAATGTCTGCACCCATCACCCGAAGCCCTGCTGATTATTGCGCATGTGCCATATAACCACGATTGCACCATGATGTGTGATGCGGTATCGTCCAGCCCGACCTCACTGTCTCCAGGAATAACCCTTATTACACTATCCCCTCTTTCTGAAACCTCTCGCCTCCTGGAAAGTGCCTAGTTGCCTTCACACTTATAAATGTAGGGACTGTTACCAAGGCTTGTTAGATTTTTTTTTGCCATTCGTCATATAAAAAAATATATAGTACTGCGCAAAAGTCTCAGGCTGCCAATGGGAATTATCTTTATGTTTACGTAAACCTATGATTTTATGTCTGTATTACATTAGCCATTTCGAAACCTCTTCAAACCTTTACATCTCGTAACCGTCCAATATACCCATGTGTCTGACTCATTCGCTAGCAAGTCATGTTTGCCTAATGAATGCCTCATTGAGTTATTTAACTAGCTAAATTAATTAATGAAGTCAGCTGGTGGTGAACTTTAACAAACACATGGAATGGCTGCAGTGCCCCTGAGGAGAGGTTTGGGAATTGAAGTGGTGTTCATCTAGTCATCCAGCAAGATATCAGTAACTTTTTTTGAGAAAAGAAGAAATTCTTGTAGTTTTTTTTATTGTGGTCCTCTTTATTTGCGAATATTATAATGTTAAATTGCTTTATCTCTGAGGAAATACACATTTTCTATGCAGATTAATTGCTTTAAGCATTTTCTTTGACGGACTGAGGCATCTGATATGTACTGTATATATATTTAACGAAAGCTTACTGATGAAAGGGCTTGTAGATGTATTGTGCAATGGAGTGTTTTCATTAAGTATGAAGGAAGAGGAAAAAAAACGACAATTTGCAGAAAAACAGAGTATTTCCTGTCTCTGGCTTCCTGTTGGCCTGGGGCCAAACACAATATGTACTGTTCCCCTTTTTTCGGCTTGACTGGCGTAGCATAAACAAAATAGTGTACTCCTCCCTTGTCACGCCGCGTGATGCGGTTTTGCTGAATCAGGTGGAACAGTTTGTTCCCCGGTCGCTTCTCTCCTGAATCATAACAGTTGAGTACGATTAGGCTGGGCTTGTTTTTATAAGCAGGTCACCCCCCCCCCCCCCAGCAACATTTATACCACTTGTATTTATTGCTGGACATATAAAATGCTTAGGGTATACGCTTAACAAAATCGCAGTTGCCGGTGACAGAATAATTGTAGTTATTTCTAGTAAGGCACATTACAATTAAAACGTACGTATGGAGAAAAACTGAGAAACGCTTCCATTTACATTCGCTCATCCCCTTATCGTTCGTTGCTCTGCAGTGACCTTCTGGTGTCTCGTCTCTAATCCCCTTCCAAAAACACGTTTTATCTTTTCACTTACAGATATGCCTCGTGTCAGAGCGCCTTTGGGCCTGAGTAATGGAAACATGTTATGTTTGACCAAGTGAAGGTCTGTTGAAATTCAGATGTGAAATCCTCCACCGAGACTCTTATGAAAGGGCATTTTTGTCGTTTTCTTTGCAGATATGGGGCTTTTACAAACAAGGATACAAGTGTAAAGGTAAGATGGGCCCAGTGGCTTTGTGCAGGCTTGACGTTAATGTTGGTATTTCTGGGTATATTAGATCACATCACATTTTGTGTCACATCGCTTGACACTTAGTACATGCAGGTCAGTGTCCACAACAGCAACAACGATGTACAAGCGGTCCCCCGGTTACAAACGAGTCTTTAAGTTGAAATTGTAGGTAAGTCAGAAAAATAATAATACAGTACATAATAATAATAATAATAATAATAATAATAGAATATTAAGAATAAAAGTAACTACATAAGGAGCTGTACTGTACCTCAAGACAACAAACCGTTGACGCCACACAATGGTTTCACGAGTGTCACAAAGTAGCACGATGTTCGTTATTACAAATCATTGTATTTAACCCAAGTTTTTATTATAACAGGCTGTATGACAGTCCGTCCGTAAATAAGAGCCGCCTGTGAGTCGGATGTTCTTAACCCAGGGCCTGCCTGTAGTGCAGATAGGAAGCATACAGACAGCGGTAACATTCAGCATTGTAAGGCACCTTGCGCTCATTAAAACAGGCTCCTCATTCTAAAATGTCAGCATACCTGGGGGGGTTGGGTAGCCACTTGACCTTGGACCCCCAGAGGTCTTTTTTCTTTTTTCTCTCCACTGGAGAGTTTTTGGTTTCTCTCCTCCGTTGTCGTCCGGCTTTCCTTCTTTCTCTTTCCCCCTTTTTCATTCGGCATTCTCTATAAATGATGCCACACACCGTGTCACGCAGATCGCGACCCCGTTGTGAAAGTCGCTATATAAAAAGAAATTGAACTGAATTGAATTAATGATAAATAGCGTGCAAATTAGAACAAGTAGATAGAATGAACGGCCATATAAATGTAAGTACAGATACAGAGGATATGGGTGACAGAATGGTTTCAAATACTCTCCACCACCGGCTGAACTTCCACATCCACTCTGATAAACCACTGATAAATTGTGTATCATTCTTATGTGTTTATTGGGTGATCGGTTCCTTCTGCACAATAATTAAGTCTCTGTCATCACCGGGGATGGAATTCTGAAGCGAGTCATTAATTACCATTACTGTTGGGGGGGTGGGGGGCGTCGAGGATAATTGAAACTAATTGTGTGTCACGGCGCATAATTGCCGAATGTGTCTGAACGCGGAGTCGGCTGAAGGGCGATCGGGAAAACTGGCCGAGGAAAAGTTCGCCTCCATCGATCTCGGCGTGAAGGTCTGCGTGCGACGTGCCTGAATGTCTGTCAGCGTCCGGCGCCGCTGTGTTCATTTTTTGCAGCCATTGTATTTGAACGCGGTTTGTAATGCGATTTCTCGAAAGTGAGGCTTCCCTTCTGAGAGGACCTTCGGTTAGAAGCCTTTGCCCTGAGTCACTCTAAGATGGAGAGGAAGGAAGTGTAAAATGCATTCTTTTGTGCTGTTTTTTCCTCACTCGGCTCTCCGCCTCTCCATGTCTCACGCACATGCTTACAGCCTGCGGCGTGAGCTGCCACAAAAACTGCCGAAGCCGCCTGTCTGTGGAATGCCGCAAGCGGACCAAGAGCATCAGTCAGGATCGGCCCCTCTTCCCCTACTCGCGCTCCTACAGCTTCCCCCCGCCGGCCAATCAGGCGCAGCCGTCCGGCCTGCAGCAGAAAGGTACGCGGGTGGCCATCTTGGCTCAGGTCTGACGGCTGCGCTAGTCCAACCCCATATCTCAGATATTCTTTCTGCTGAAATCTGAAACATTTTTAAATGATTAATTTTGAAAATGTTAAATTATTGAGCAGACGGGTGTGTTTACGTGGCCTGACTTGGCTTTTCCGTTATTTGTACATGTCTGCTGTTGTATACAAACAGTTCCTGCATGTTAGTGTGATGTTGAGTCACCCCACGGCCTCCTGGCTTTTGGCTGAATTCTTTATTTACCCATAATGCAGCTGGTGCCTCAGGGGGTGTCCTTGGTAAGCCATAGTCTGATTGTCTGCTTGTCCTCCTTTAGTAATCAAAGAAGAGGATCTGGAATCACTGGAAAATGAAGTGTTTGATGTCCATTTATGATGAGGTACAGTGGATCTCAATAAAGAGAAACCTGAGGAATCATACTAATTATGTATGAAATTGTAATTGCATCAATTGCATCCATCTATCCCGATCTGTCCATTTCCTACTCAGTAGAGGGTTGCGGAGGAGGGGCCGCGGGGCAGGGGCGGAGCCTGTCTCAAGCAACACAGGGCGCAGGGCAGGGAAACATCCGGAATTGGGTCATAAAGAAGCATCTAGAATTTAATTTAGCTACATGTTGAAGCTATTCAGTTTTTACTTTTAAAGGTGCGGCTTAATTTAATGGGTTTGTAATTATCAAATGTGTCTTTTTGTACTTTTTTATACTTTTTTTTTTTTACTTTATACTTTTTATGTTTCTATACAGGATTGGGTGCTTTGTGCAGTGATTATGACTTTTTACTGAGGTGCTGTTATGTCTGCTCCGTTTCTGTATTGCAAGTGACTCATCTGTTCGATTCGTTTCACCACAGAGCAACGTACACGTGTTTTTAACGGACAGCACCTTGTCTGCTAAAAACCAGGACAAATGGCTCAGGAAAAACAATGAAAATCTGAAAAACAGACTGGAAAATTAAACAAAAGCCGGACCTGCTGCCCCCATCTGGAACAAAGCTGCGCGCCGCTTGCCTTCGCTCCATTTTTGTTGGTTCATTGCATTGTCACGTGTCTTTGCCTGGACGTGTTGTGATGTACATGTGCAGTGGGAGTTTTTACATTTGTGGTCTCAGTTTTGGGAGAACGTACATTTTGTCTTCACTCTAGAAGAAGACTTGTGAAGCCCCTGGAAATGTTTGTGCTTATCCTTCTGGAAATGTCAGTCTTAAATGAAGAACTGTATTATTACAACACTGTGATGGGTTAGCGCCCCATCCTGGGTTGTTCCCTGCCTTGCGCCTGTAGCTTCCAGGATAGGCTCCGGACCCCCTGTGACCCTGCATATAACAAGCAAGCATGGATGGATGGATGGATGGATGATTACACCAGAAGGGAATGAAATATTTAAGAAGTAAAAGTTTAATTACTTGGTCAATTTGTTAGTCTACTTTTTTTTTTTTTTAATTACAGCTGCACTGTGGATCAGAATTTTGCTGTGTGTTCTGAGGCGCATTTTTGTAAACGCCATACTTTTATAATGATCATTTATAAAGTTTTTCTAACGACAGTATATGGCCGACACCGGTAAGGACAGCTTTACTTACAACTGCTCCTTTATGCAAATACGAATTAGAGCAGATTTTATATTAAATGTGGAAGAATTGTTACAAAGATTTCAAGATGGCAAGTCAATCTGGTACTTAAACAAATAAATCGTAAAATCCTGTTCCTTAATACCTTTCTTATTGTTATGGTCTTTTGAACCTCTTTTATTGGTGTTTCTTGTATGTATTCATTCCATGTCAGAGCTGTGACAGTTACAGTAAAAATTGGTTAATACCGGTTACATCGGTTTCTTCACATAAGGCTGATTTTTGTTGTATGGAGTTGTGAATCACAGTGGATGAAAATATTGATTCCCAGTTCCTGTTCTTTCTCAGTATCCAAATGGTGTGAATCCAAGTAAATTTAACCCCTTTAACCCAGATTGTAATATTAATTTTATGCACAAAAAACAATTTTAGATTTAATATGATTAACCAGATTTAATTAGTGTTTGTGTTTGGTGGGTATCTCAAGACAATTCAGTTGTCTAAAACTCCATATACCGTCCTCAACCTGGGGTAAGGAAATCATTTTTTCTACAAAAACATATTTTTCCACCTGTAAGCTTGCGTTGACAGTTTGGCTGCAAACACCTACCTTCTCCACTGGGTGGAGCTCTTGCTCTAAAATGCCATTTCCGTGCAGGCAGCGCCGCGCTCTGCGTCCAGGCCGCACAGACCCTTAGGAACAGAACATCGCCACGCCGATTTGCCCGGTCAGTCGCTCACGGCGTACAGCAACTTTGCATTAGAGAGGAGAACCGGTGCTGTGTTTATTCTCATTCAGAGACTTCTACTAATCACCATTTTTATTTGTTAAAATGTTTTGAAATGTTACTGTTGGAAAATAAACAGCATTACTAGCTGCAGCGATGAGCCTACTTGTGTATTTTTTTAACACACACACACATATAAGATGCAATTTTTATGGACTTTTAGAGCATTAAAAGATTAAATTTCCCAATGGGAGGTACTTGCCCCGTAATGATGCCAAGTGCTAAAAGCCAAATTAAATGTCTTTACGTGACTAGTCTGCAAGTGCGTAAGTGGTTTGTTACATAACCAGTTTCCTATTATGAGCTATTATATTAGCCGCGGCACTCGGTGTTTTTGCCTCATTAAATCATTTGTGTTTATGCGCAACAGGCTCGCTTCGCCACTCGCACTGCCGCCCCTTTCGGTTTTGGGGGTTTCACTTTTTTCCCCTTAAAGGTATAGATACTAAAGCCTCTTGATATGCTATGTTATTAATGATGATGATAATTATAATAATGATGCATTCATCTGCCATTACTGCGTAGCCTGCGCAGGGTTAATGAAAACGAAACAATACTTCATCCGCTATTTGCGCAAGTATATTTGAATGTTTCTTTTTTCATATCCCATCATGCACTGCTTTGAGACACACACACACACACACACACACACATACAGGTTAGAGTGAAGTTTGGGGTCTGAGCATTGGGTCAGGCCATTTTTCCAGTACCCGTGGAGCTTTTCAGGGAGTTAAGGGCCTTGCTCAAGGGCCCAACGGACATGTGACTTTCAGCAGAGACCCTGGACAGGATGCCAGTCCATCGCAATGCACACACTCACCACGGAGCCATGTGTTGTGTGATTTCAAGTAGAGATGGGGACATTAGGGGTGGCCAGGCAGAAACATAAAAACAGCACATGAACACTGCCCAGGCAGAGCCAAAGGAACGAAGCTACAGCGCCACCTACTGATTTACTCTGCCTGATAATACGGGCAGTTCCCAGGTTAACGTCCGACCTACAGACCACCATAAAGCCTATTACATTACAGGTACAGTACAGTACCGTATGTAGCTACTAGTATCACTACTGTATAATATTATTATTATGGACTGTATTATTTTTTTTCCGATTTACGTACAAATTTGACTTTACAACAGACATAGGGAACGGATCACGTTCGTAACATGGGGACTGCCTGCATCAGGAAGCTGACCAGAATAATACAGACTGCAATAGAAATGACCAAAGGAGAGAAAAGACTTAAATACTCCTTAAAGTATAGTAACGGCGGAGGAATACAATTCATTACGAATTTGTCTTTTTTGTGTCTTTTTCAGGTGGCCTTTGTTCGGAAATGAGTGACACTACAGGATTCCATCTCCGCGGCGATAAAGGCAACATTGTTGTGACCATATTCATTTAACGGCCGTGTTGTTTTGTTGAATGGCCTGCTCTTCTCGTTTAGGAAAAACACAAATTGGTAATTTATCCAGTGGGGGTGTTTCAGTAATGCCGGTATTGACTGCTTAGGCCATGGGGGGCAGGGGGCCGGGGGGGTTTTGGGGGTGGGCCGGTGAGGACTGAGGGAATTAATGCTCCTCACTGTTAACACCTTCCAGGCACTGATGGACTAGTAGAAGATCCTTCGGAGTGCAGGAATTAAATATTAACACGAGGCAAGTCCTGCTCCACTGCTCTCTGCTTTGCTTAATGGTTTGCTGATGACAAATGTGTTTAAAAGTCGAAGGGAAAGAAATCTCCCAGATGGGAGACGGCTAAAACTTTTTTATTTGCACCCTTCTGTTAGGGAATGACTTGCTTCAGTGCTTCTGGTTTGAATGTGTCACATCTGTCTGGGGAACGGGACTGAAGCAGCGGGGGATGAACGTCGCATTACGTTACATTACGTTAGGGATGGCACCTTATGCTGGAGCCAGGAGACGACCTGCCCCTTCTATGCCATGTGAAGCACAAGCCAGTGGTTTCTGACAACTCTGAGGCGGGTTGGTCGTTTCATCAGCCGTTTCGTTGTTTGTGACAAAGAAACTGTTCAGCTTCGGCAGACTTCCTGTTAGACACTTACTCTGTTCGATTTACTTTCTTTTCTTGGCGTCGCTGGGATGTGATCATTTTATGGTCGCGTGTAACGTTACCGTTAGCTAGTGAGTAGAGTCAGAAGATTGTTGCTAGCTGGCTGCTTAACAGAACATGCTGGTTCAGGATCATGTTCAGACGAACATTTATGTAATATTTAGTGTAATCACTGTTTGTGGCCAACAGGAGGCCCCACGCAAATATGTGGTTTGTGTCGTGGTAAATGCTACCACAACTGACACCGGCATGTTTGCCATGTACTGGGCTGACTTTACTTGACCTTGGACAAAGAGTTGATAATTATTGTGGAATGAGTACAAATAGGTGGGATCAGTTGAAGGAGGCTTTATTAACGCTGCAGTGTGGAAAGATGGATACTTCCATGCTATCTTCAAATAGCAGCCTCAGGTCCTTACACTGATATACTGACCTCCAACCTTCAGCAGCCAGTCAATGAGTTGTAGAGCAACCAGATAGATAGCAAATTTATCTTATCTGAAGAGAACGCTGGTGCCCCTTCTAGGTGAATCTGCAGTAGGTGTCAGGGGTAGTAAGTTCTGGAAGAACCTAAGCGTGCTGACGGCTGTCCCTTCCAACTGAATCAGAGTACCGGCTAGCCGTGCGTCTCCGTGACAGTTCAAAACGGCCGGCGTGTTCCTGCGCTGTCACATCCCTCCAAAACGAGTTTTCGCATAGTGTCGTCGTGTTTCCAGCAAGGGAAGTCACTCTTGGTCAACACTGAAGGGATATCTTTGCCATTGCTGCCATCTGCTAACATTACAAAGAGACATCACATCATGACGGTTTGAAGACATCGCACGATGACCTTGTTGCCTGTTAATTCTGTTTTTTCCTGTTTGTTTTTTTATATGAAGAAGTCTCAGGCGGAGATGGAGAACAAAGCCATGTGACGGGATGTGACCTGTCAGGGTGTGCAAGCGGGATTAGAGTACAGTACAGTACTGTATACAGTGCTACAAAAATGAAATATCTGTCCTTTGCTGGAAAAAAGGAGTTGCCAGTTCAGAAGTCGACACCCTCAGTTACTGAGTGCCAATCAAAACAGAAGACAACTCTGGTCACCTGTCTCCCAGACAGACAGTGCCTCCCCCCTTTCTGTTCTTACCTCTCTGGTCTTTCTTGTTTTCTGTATATTTTGGTGTAATGTCTGTAGGCCCTAAACTGTAGAAGTATCCCTGTTTCTTCCTGCTGGAGATACACAGAAAACCAAGGCTTCCAGACTTGCCTGCTGTCTCCTTACCTTCTTACAGAAACTGTTGCTGCATCTCCTGGAAGTGACCCTATTCTACTCTGCACCTAACACTATCGATTAACACTGGCGTAATACTCCCGCACAGAAAAGTAGGCTGCCCATTGGCCAAGGAGGGACTGGGCGGTATGGGGCATGTGCGAGAATGTCTGGGGATTTGAGAAGCTTTCGGTTCTCCTTTGAAGGTAAGATCACAACCAAGATTCCTTTCAGAAACCTGAAGACAGAGATGGATGTTTATGGAGGACTTTATCGCTATGGACGCCAGCAGTCGCCTTGACGACCTAATAATAATAATGATAATGATGAGAGGAGTGTGAGCAGTGCTAGTGCAGCCATTCAGCTGTTCCTATGCCGGTGACTCCTTCAGGTGCCACGACACGCTGAGGAGAGCTGGGCTCATGGTCCCGCACACGCCTGGCTCTCCCCCGGGGTTTTCCGCTACTGGTCCTCAGTCCTGTTGCTGGCTGTGTGCCGCAGCTGGCCATCTCGCAGGACGCAGAGCAGCCCCAGAGGAGATGTGGCTGCAGAAAAGATTAATTGTATATGGTAGAATATGCTGGATCCCCTCCCCCCGACTCCCACCCCCACGGGATTATGAAGCTCTTTTTGGCTCGTCGTGGCTGAATATATTTGTGTATTTTTCTTTCCGAATACTTTTCAGACACCTCGCAATGTTTTTTTTTTTTTTTGCAGAGATACATCCATTTGATCTCAATCCATCAACCAATTGATCAACCAATCAATCAATCAATCAATCAATCAAATGAATCGATCTGATTTCAGTCGATGCTGCATATCTAAACCCCGAATACATTACTGACAAACACTGAACATTATTCCCTGACTCCTTCAAAGCAGGAGAACAAGTTTTACCCCTGGAAAACAGTGCCCATATTAAGAATGCAGCTGAAAACGAATTTCCAAAGGAAATGTTCCCTTAGTCACCTGAATGTCCCATGTGCACTAGCGTGAGGCGGTGTGTGTGTGTGTGTGTGTGTGTGTGTGGTTTGTTCACAGTGTGTAGTGTAACTCTAGCTGTTATCATTTTTTTTTCCCAATAAAATGTAATGCTGCTTGCTGGATGCAGCACAGGTCAGATACAGACATAAAAGCTGTGCTTTCACTCCCTGGTCGGTGCCCAAGCAGACGTAAGAGGACTCGTGGGGGGGGGAAGAGTTAGTGATCCAGGCCGCTTTCGTTCCTCAAACACAGCGAGCCGTCTCTCAAGCCTTTTGTCAGGCAGGTGGAACTCCGCTTGCCTGCTTGTTTTGGCATTATAAAGGCCGGAGTCAGCATGAGAAAAAGGTTTTGGCTGGGGTGCGTGTGGGGGGGTGGCAAAATTAAGACCAACAAATGGATGGGGGCTCTGTCATCTTCTGTTCAATAAAGCCACTGGATCTCTGGCTCTGCTCTGATGCTCAGAAGCTGAAATGGACCCCTGCAAACCCTAATCCTATAACCCCATTGGCTCATTCTGACCCCATAATTATTGATGGGCGGGGCCAGGTGGGGAGCTCATGAATATTAATGTGTCTGATCCATATTATTGAAACTCGCCTGTCATGGGGTACGGCTCTTATGTGTGGTGAGGGTTTGTCAGTTCTCTCGGCTACTGAAGTTCGGATCAGAACGTCAGGCTCAGGCAATCCTGAATCGGCAGACGGCAGCTGGGAACCGTGCCTGTAATCAATGGGCTTCAGCTCGCGGTGGGCCGGTCTAATATTCCCATAACAGCGGGGGGGGGGGGGGGGGGCCGGGCCCGGTCCGCGCCGCGGGGTGGAAGCCCGGCCGATTAACATGCGGCCCCCCCCCCCCCCCCCCCCCCCGGGCACTGTCCTCTCCGCTGAGTGACAGCCCTGCAGATTACATTGCAGCCCCCCCCCAATCCACCTCCAGCTGCTTTACATTTTCCATCTCAACATGGCCCCCATTTCAGTATTTGTCTCTTTGTCACTATTGTTTCATCATGTTGGCCGTGGTCCACTCACTCCTTCATTTGCATGCACTTTCATCTGTCATATTCTGGGGATCCAAACCGAATTAAAATCAAGTTAAACCACTGAATATACACCCCAGCTACTTATGTATGGTGCTGTGTATCTCTTCTGATCAGGGGCTCTGTGCCTGTGATCAGAAGGTCACTGGTTCAAATCCCACAGTGAGCAAAGTGGTTTCACTGTTGAGCCCTTGAGTGAGGCCCTTAACCCCAAGTGCTCCGGGGACCGTCTGTGTCCTCAATCACATGGATAAACATGTTTGTTAAGTAAATACATGTAAAAATGTTAAATATTTAACTCAGAAACAAACAAGAAACAAAAGAAAACACAAGGGGTCTAACCACAGGCAGGAATAACTCAAGGACTAAAGCAGGGAGCAACACTGGAACAAGCACAGTAACACAGGAGCAAATACAGAACAATTCAATCAGAACATCCACTATGAACAACTGAAGACTAAAGCAAGGATAGGCACTTAAATAAAGACATAATGAGGATGAAGAGGAGACAGGTGTGGGCAGTAGCAGTCAGTAAGAACGAGCACAGGTAACGGCAATCAACAGATTCAAACACTGGAAACACAGGCAAAACAGAACATAATAAAACTAGACACAAACAGGAATAAACCGAGGTACAAAACAAGGAGCCATGCAAAAATACACCAATACATAACAGGAATAAACCAAAATCCAAAAATGAAGAAAAAAAAAAACAGGGAATGGGGAGGCTAGACGACAGCCACCTGGTTAGCCCTTGAAAGCATGCGGCGACCAGGGGAACAGGGAAACACAGTAGCAGTTAAGGAGACAGGATGGCCAGTGACACCTGCAGGCCAAACAGGGAACAGACATACTGAAGGGGGCCGGACAGGGACCGATACTGATAAAACCTGCAATTGCCTTTGTGAAAGTATCTATCTATCTATCTATGTATCTCTCTCTCTCTCAGAATCAGAATCCTTTTTTATTAGCCAAGTATGTTTCCATACGAGGAATTTGCCTTGGTGGTGCTTTTAGAAGACATTACAAAAACATACAACAATTAGGAAAGGTAAATACAGAAAAGTAATAAACATCTAACTAATCATCTAAAAATCTATCTAATCATCTGTCTGTCTGTCTGTCTTGTAGTGTGTACATCTGTGCTCTACTATAAAACACACATCTCTCTGCCTGCAGATCCAAGTCAGCACGTTTGTCCGAGTGTGCATGCCTGTGTACGTGTGAGAGTGCAGACGTGTGTGTGTTTATTTGCACCTGTGTGTGGGTGCGCCCCCCCCCCACTGCTGGAATCACCTTTCCTGTCAAACTCAGGCTGGCCGTCGCTGGTTCAGAGCCCAGACAAATTCAATACCGCGGAGACAGGCTTGCTGATAACACGGCAGCGGAGAACACGCGCAGGCCGAATGCTACATCTGAAAAAACTCATTTTCAGATACAAAAAGAGTTACTTTTCTATGGGGCGTCGGTTCATTGGAGCATCTTGATTTGAAATTTCAATGAAATCTCTCAACCATACTTTTTTCAAATTCCTATTCTGATTACAATGGAAGCTGACCCTTGGACATTCAATAGGAGTTCAACTACATCTCTTTGGTCTCTTATTGACTGCTTTGTTCTGTTTTGGTGGAGTCCACAGAACCTGATATTACCACAGAGAGAAAATGCCTGGCGTCATATAATTAGACACATAATCTACTTCATTCGGTGGACCATGACAGTCATGTGACCTACATCACGATGATCATGATTTTCTTCAATTGCAGTTTGACTCATGGGTTTGATAAATGGATGTTTCTAGGGGCGATTCTAGGATTTTTTTTAAGGTGGGCCATAATTCATACAGAGGGGCCATTCTTATCATTAGCCAATGATATGTTCTGAATTGGTGAGTGACAGGACAAGGGACACTCCGGCGGCCAATCAGCTTTCAGCTGAAGTCAGTGGCCCTGTGACCCCGCCCCTATATTCACCCCTGTGTGCAAGTGGAAACCTTTCTTTGCACACTGCACGTGTGGCCAGCAGCCTCTAAAACCCCTGGCTTGCACGAAATGCATATATTTGCTGCAAAGTATACAGGAGCTGCTTAGGAAGCCGTTTTATCCAAAGCGAGACGTACAGTTTGCGAGCTTCATTTACCGCTGCCTGGGACACCAGCCAGTAACGCTTTAGTCAACCGGAACCACAGCAGGGGAAGAAAAGGCGCAGCTGGGTGTTAAACCCCGGGTCGTGTGCTGATTACGCCAGCATTTATTCCAGCATGGCCCTACATCTCTATCTCTCGCCACCCAGGCCCGCTCACTGCTCCTTGATAGCTACAGTGGCCCTTGACCCCAAATCCCTAAATAGAGCAGGCCCGGAGCCAGCATGGGGGTGCAGGACGCGGCCAAATTCTTCGGTCCTATAGCTCAGCCAGACTTGGTATGAAAGTGAGACCAGTGGCCTGTACTACGAAGCGGGGTTACTGGCTTATCGGGGTAACTTGTCGGATTTAAGGTACCACAGTTTAAATGGACTTCATATTCATTCACGTACATTTTGCCCAGACTACCTTAAATCCGACAAGTTACCCCAATAAGCCAGTAACCCCGCTTCGTAGTACAGGACACTGTTCTATAACGGTCAGGAGCGATTGTAGGACCATACGGGCATAATTCATACAGAGAGGCCAACCTTATCATTAGCCAATGAAATATTTAGAATAGGTGAGTGACAGGAGAGGGGCCCAATCAGCTTTCAAATGGGGCAGGTGCCCCTTTGGGCCCCGCCCAACCCTGATAGCGGTCAGAACATTTAATAAATAAATAATACTATGACTCATACAGTCATTTAACCTCTTTCAAGTAAAGATACTGATGTTGTATGAAAGCTGATATGCATTACTGAGTGTCACGGTCCTGCATAAAACATCACTTAACCCCCCCCATTCACATGGAGGGACATTTTCTCCTGACTCCGGTGTCGCGTCATTGAATATTATTACACGCTGCTTTTGATACTTGCCAGGGTTTTAGTCAAAGGGACACAGAACGCACCCACAAGAAATAGATTTTCAAACAGTGTATGAGACATGCAGTGTGTAATCACGGCCGCAGATCATCCTTAAAGCAGAAGTGGGGCTGTCATGTGTGATGCAGTGGAAGAAATTGGACATTTCTATTCTGAATAAATAATGGTCTTTTATTAGAATGCTTACGGAGGAATTAAAAGGCTTTTTCTTTTGATAGTAGTACAAAGAAAGGTTCTACATCATTAATGACTAACTTTTATTCATATCTTACATTTACATATCTATTATGAAACTAATGCGATGCCTGCATATGTTCCATCCATCCATCCATCCATCCATCCATCCATCCATCTTCCATAACTGCTTATCCAGAACATTATGAGCCTGGAGTCAATATCAGGAAGCACAGGGCACAAGGCAGGGGTTATCCTGAATGGGATACCAGTACACACACACACACACACACACACACACACACAGGTTGAGTCAGTCAGGATTAATGGAATAATTTTTAGAAAATACCCAGGAATTAATAATAACTGCATCTCCAGAGGAAGGCAATGGACACTGTTCCCCCCCCCCCCCATTCACGGGAATGTTTTGTGTAACTTCCCCCCCACACACGTTTCTGAGAGCCGCTAGCAGCGAGTAATTACCACATCAGAGGCCGTGTGCTGCCCCGGGTTTGGGGTGACCTGGCTGGCTGCTTATCCGCGTAAACGCACAGATGGGCCGCGGAGCGCGCCGGCTAATTAGGCCGAGCGTGATTGGTCAGGAGCGGCCTCTCCTTGGGGTGTGGTGAGATATACAGACGCGCGGGTGCGTCCTCTGTGACGGCGCTCTCTCTCGCGGACTCAATAGCCGTGAATAGCTACTATTTTATCGAACGAGCGGCACAAACGCGGCTGGTATGAAATTACTCGCTGTCTCATTATGAAAGGCCATCCGCCATAGCCAGTCATTTTACGCTCAGTATTTCTTCACTGGACGTATGAGCATTTACAAAGAGACACTGGTGCATTGTACTGCTCTGACTTCCTCTCTTCTCCTGTACGCACAGCAGAGTGATCTCATTGTTTTCTTTGCTTTAATAGAAAATACACTTTCTCATTGTGATTCAATTTGGCTCAGATTGAAGTGTGGTAAAGACCCTTATTTATTATGGCACTAATTAGCACTTTAGCGCTGTTCTCTCACACTTCTGGGTTGGGATTTTGAATCCCACCTTCACTCTGCGTGTTTGGACTTTGCATGTTCCCTCCGTGTTGTACAGTGTTTTTTTTTCTGGGTATTCCAGTTCCCTACCGCAGTGCATAAACACGCCGATAAGCTAATTGGTGTTTCTACTTTGCCCAGAAAGTATGATTGTATGTGTGTGTGCGTGTGTGTTGGTGCTCCGTGATGGACTGGCATCCCATCCAGATTGTGTCCCAGCCTCGTACCCCACGCTGACTCGGACAGGCTCCAGGCAGAACACGACCCCGACCAAAATAAGTAGTTAGAAGAAATATGGATAAATAATAGGCTCTTTCAAAAACATATCAATAACATCGCCCTAAATTGTATTAATATTTAGACATAATACGGTTCTTGTCATTTTGATTTTTTCAGCCTTTGTATCTAAGTGGCCCTCCTGGAAATTCAGCATTGTTAACCAGATCGGCAAATATCTCGGTTTTTAATCCGCAGTGTTTCCTGAATGTTAATCAAAGACCAAAAGCATTATGTCGATAATAGTGGCGTGTCCTTACAGTGCTTTAAGGCGGGAGGCAGAACCTTTAAACCACGTATTTGTGCTCCATCTAGGATTCTTATGTTGTGTCTAATTTTAGTCATTTGTAATAAATGCCTGATTGATATTTCGCGTATACCCTAATTTGTTTGTATAACTGCAATATACATTCGGCCTCTGCGAGGCGCCCCACGAGAGTGCGCCTGAAACTGCGGGTGCTCGCTACGCCAAACGATTTATTTTGCGCTGTTAGAGTAATGTGTGTCGCAGCAGCGGTGCGTGGATATAATGTTGAAAAAACACGGCACTCGGGGGCATTCGAGAAAAAAAAAAATCTTGTGTCTTACGCCGTAACTCAGTGCAATATTTGCGTTACGTGAAATATGCGCCTGTCCTGTTTCAGCAACTGCTTATCCAATTACTGTCACGGTGATCCGGAGCCGATCCCGGGAAGCGGGGGACCCGGCACGTGCAGGACCAGGGAAAAGCGTGGCTCCCGGAGGAAACCCGCACGCGCATAGGGAGAACTTCACACAGGGTCCATAATGAAAGCTACCCACTGATCTGCTGTGAACAGCTACAAGCTGTGCTGTATGTGCACTGTAACTATCTTAAATGACAAAAACAGGCTGAAATTGGCATCAGTTTGATAATATACTTCACTGACACCATAGAAAAGGGAATCTGGTACTGTACACATCATTAAATGTAATAATTCAACATCACAATTGACCCATGAAAGTGTCAGCAATGGCTGATAGTGACGGGTCAGGATGATTCCAAGGGGAGGCCCAAAAAATACACTTGTGATTGGATTGGTCTGGGTCGGGGGCCCAATATGATATGCTTTTATGGGGCCCTTCTGAGGGTCGGTGGTCTTCATTGGACAATGGGTTGGTTATTTTAGCTGGGCATTGGCTGATTGGTCATAGCGGAATCATGGCTCAGTGATCATATGGGATATGTGATCACATTGCTCAGTGATTATATGGGATATGTGATCCCATTGCTGAGTGATCATATGGGATATGCGATCCCATTGCTGAGTGATCATATGGGATATGCGATCCCATTGCTGAGTGATCATATGGGATATGTGATCCCATTGCTCAGTGATTATATGGGATATGTGATCCCATTGCTGAGTGGTCATATGGGATATGTGATCCCATTGCTCAGTGATTATATGAGATATGAGATATGCGATCCCATTGCTCAGAGATTATATGAGATAGGCGATCCCATTGCTCAGTGATCATATGGGATATGTGATCCCATTGGTCAGAGATTATATGGGATATGTGATCACATTGCTGAGTGATTATTTGGGATATGTGATCCCACTGCTCAGTGATCATACGGGATATGCGATCCCATTGCTCAGTGATCATATGGGATATGTGATCCCATTGCTCAGTGATTATATGAGATATGCGATCCCACTGCTCAGTGATCATACGGGATATGTGATCCCATTGCTCAGTGATTATATGAGATATGAGATATGCGATCCCATTGCTCAGAGATTATATGAGA
>JAODKC010000051.1:1808305-1822429 GCA_026777985.1 Mormyrops attenuatus | reverse complement strand
CCCCCCCCCCCCCCCCCCCCCCCCCCCCCCCCCCCCCCCCCCCCCCCCCCCCCCCCCCCGCCCCCCCCCCCCCCCCAGCCATGTGGCACAGTGGGTTGGTCCTCAGTGTTTTTGCTCAGAAGGTCAATGGTTTGAATCCCATCCTTGGCAGAGCAGTCACATGTTTCCTGGGCCCTTAGGACACCCCCCTTGATGCTAGGGGGGGTCAGATAAATGGCCAACCCCACACTCCAACCCAAAGCCTTGCTCTTCCCTGTTTTTCCATTAACGAAGGGCTTCTTCCTTGGTTTATGGGACTTCAGTTCTGCTTCTAGGAGCCTGATACAAACTGTCCTAGCAGTGCACTTCACACCACTTAAAGTTTCCCCTTCCTTTTGAAGGTCACTTGAGGTCATCCTCTGATTTATTAGGCACTGTCAGATAAGTTGACGGTCATCTCTGGCATTCAAAAGTCGCTTCCACCCATTACCTGGTTGGTTTCTGGTCGTTCCCAGTGTCTCCTGCTTCACCTTATTCTTGCGTACTGCTGTCTTAAAAACTTTGAGGCTGGAAGCAGCCTGCTTCTCGGCATAGCCTTCTGCCAGCGGAACCAGGATTAAACCAGGATTTTAACATGCAAATAAGTAGAGTAGTTTTTAAAATAAGTAGAGTGGTCTCTTAATGTTTTCCCGAGCTGTGTGTCTGTGTGTGTTTTTCAAAGGACAGCAAATTCAGAAATGAATGAATTCCACGAGGGTTTAGGTTTGTTAACAAAATTGGGGACCGAATTTATCCAGAACCCTCCTCTCCCCTCAACACACACGCTAGTCACGCAATATTGGTAGAGACATGTTCATACATAAATCTACACCACTGGAATTTCAATGTACTTACTCAATTCAATTCAATACAATTCAATTCAATTCGATTTTATTTGTATAGTGCATTTTCACAACATTACATTGTCTCAAAGCGCTTTACATTATCCCTGCCCAAAGCCCCCAGTGAGCAAGCCTGAGGCGACAACAGCAAGGGAAAACTCCCTAGAAGGAAGTAACCAGATTCAAAGGGGGAGCCCGTCCTCCAGGGGCCGGCAGAGGAAGTCCAAATTAACAAAGTCTTGATTTAACTTGATTTAACTGCTTTCTCATTCATAGTGGAACACCATATCATCCCAACTGCACACACCTCTTCATTGTGTTTGTGTAACAATGGGTTCTTTCCAAGATGGGATAACTGCCCTGCTATCCCGGATTTCCGATTCCCTGCATTGTGGGATGAGACACAATAACACGCTGCATGGAGGGTGCGAGGATCAGAGGACGGAATCGTATGGTACAGGAAAAACTGGGGCACAATCCCAAGGGGGGCAGAATCTGGATCTACGTTCAGGTGTCTATATTGCATTTCTAATGTCATGTGACCATGCATGCAGGACTCCGATTGGTCCCTGAGAGGACGAAGAGCCAACATGGATTGGAGGAAGTGTGTTTCTTTAGGTCATTCTGGTGTGTTTTGTTGTGCCCGAATGTTTCTGTTGTTACAGTTATACTAGAGTCCCTCGAGGGCTCCTGTCACTTGTCATCGGACCCTCAGTGAACACTCCCCAGGCCCGCGGGGAATGTTTCCTGTTATTTCTGACTGCGGCTTTCTTCTGCCGCTTTGTCCTCTCCCTTCAGCACAAAATCCTTGCTTTTAAAAGCTCTGTCTGCCGTTTAGCTTCCATCCGCTTCGCTGCTCTAAATCTCATACGAATTACGCTCGACGCATCACACCACTAGTGCCCGCTGCAAGACTGGCATCCTGCCCAGCATGTCACCTGCCGCGTGTCCCGTGCTGCTTGGGGCCGGCTCCCTGACCCTGTCCCAGCTAAGCAGTTTGAAGATGGATGGATACATGGGCTTTACCATTACGTAATAGCAGCCTGCACGTTTTGCTAAGGATATAAGAGTCAGCGTTTGTGTTTTGTCTGCACAAAACCACCAATGCATGCAGTAATGCCCACAAAAGTGTAAACTAATCAGGGACAGTTGTGCTACTGACACCACAAGGAAAAATGTGTTTGTCAGACATGCAAAATAAACGAACAGACAAACAAACAAACGTTAAACAGAAACTAATATAGAATAACATTGTATCACTTGACTGTTAGTACAGTGGAAGACAAACCTTAATCATGTATTCTGGAGAATGCCCCCTGCTGGACTGAGAACATGTGAAAACATTTCAATAATAATACAAAACAGAGTAGCTGTAAATCAGGTTTGTCCTGTTGTCAAAATCTGGATTGGAATTTAAAAGGTTTATTCTGTTTACTTATTTTAAACACATGGATGGATGAGGGAATGGATGGGCAGCATTAATATATGTCATGGAATTGATCTCAGCAGGGGTATTTTATATCTGATAAGCAGGGGCCTGTTTATTTGCTTGTCTTTCATGTGACCTGAGGCTTTGACTGCTGTGACATTGTGGCGTGATGCCATCTATCCCTCCGTCCCATATGGCACGTTTCCTGGAAAATGGCTGCTTGCTGAGCCGCTCTGGAAGGTCCACGCCACTCTTCGTCTGCTTTGGGGAGGGCGAGGGGCCGGGCTGGGGTGGGGTGGGAAGTGGGGGATGTCACAGCGTGCAGTGCAGCATAACAGGTGTGGCAGTGCGCTGAGCGGCTTGTTCCTCCTGCCGCCACAAAGCCGACAAGAAAATGAAAAGATAAACATGGATGAATCCAATAATGAACCCGGTTCAGAGCCCGTTTCGGGCCGCACGCCGTTTCCGGAGTGTCGTGGCAGGATTCATTATGCAGCGGACAGGCTGCCAGGCTCTGGCTGGGAGACGCCACTGACGGATTAATTAGTTACCTTCACATGACGCGAATGTTACACAGCTATCGAGTGCTGCGGTGCGGAACGGCCAATTGCGTGCCAGCAACACGCGTGAGCCTGAAAGCTACGCTGACCATAAACTGGCAGCTTGTTATGAGCCACCGTCATTTAGTCCTCGATGTGGTGGCCTAATCAGTGTGTCCTGGCCTCAGATGTACCGCCGCGCTGTTCGGCACCACTCAAACGACACGTTTGTCTGGCTCCCCCTGTTGGCCACAAACAGTTACTATACTAGGGGGGCCCAAATCATTTTTTGAGTAGGGCCCAAGAAATAACAATCTCGTTCCCTACTGGGTAGAAAAAAATCAAGCATTATCAGCCAGCACAGAGTACTTTTGAGAAATCTCCTTACTTAGTGCAAGACAAAATCTGATATGCCGCTTATGTGACATTTAATTATGTGTATTTCTTTGCAATGTAATAAAATACGTACATTGATAGCTGAAGTCTCCTTGTCTGCACAGAGTTTCGATATCAATCATGGCTGTATGGGAAAACAGGGCGGTGATGCGTTGAAATTGGCGTGGAGATGATCTGAGCTGGAACTGCAGAAGTGGGACGTCACTGTGCTGTTAGCGGGGAGGGTTCCCATCCTGCAGGCCGCTGCACTTCGTTTTAAGATTATTTCTGTCATAATTGTCACCTTTCCTTATCAGGAATAGTGTCATATTGTGTTTTTGTGCAGTTCCAGCAGAATCGAACCATCCACCTGGGCATCTGTCATCATCACCATGTGCAAAACCATGCGAATTAAAAATTCTAATTGAAAATTTTACTCATCTTTTTATGTATTATCAGACACTTTTATCCAATCATTTTCTTTTTTCCCTGGAGCACTTGGGGGTTAACGGTCTCCCTCAAGGACCCAGCATTGAAATCACTCAGCAAACCACGGGATTTGAATCAGTAACCTTCCGATCACAGCCCAACCTGTTCAACCAGTTAGTTGAATTCAGAACTTTTATATTCTGTTGTGTTTTGTGCCATATGCGTTACGTGTGTGAATCTTTTGGTGGGGTTCAGTCTAATTTGTTATTCGTTACTTAGAGGCCTGAATGGCCTGCAGGAGGTGGCAGAAATTAGGAAGAATACCTTGTATAAATTCAGCGAGCTTGTGGCATTGTTTTTTCGCATTGTTGAGTCTGTTTTCCTAGCAATATGGGTCCATCAACATTTTAAAAACCTGTCAATGTACATAAGGAAAGACCAGCAAAAATGGCAGATTTCTGAAGCGCCTGTCGCACCGCTGACTGCACGCCTGTCGGCAGGCTAGAGCCACACCCTGCCTGCTGCCTGACAGCACTAACCCTGCTTGTTACTACCCTTAGGTTTGGGGACTTTAAAATGAGCTGCGCAAAGCGTCTCTGCTGAGCTGCAGTGAGGATCTCGGCGCTGTGGCAGGCCCCGCGCGAGGCTCCTGTCACTTCGCACTCTTTCGGTCTGATCTGAGTGCTGCTGATCTGCAGGAATTCACTCGCCCCGACTGTCACCTCACTCCACTGCTCTGGAACATCTTGCCAATGAAGCAATGACATTCTGCAATTAAAATGCCATGTGGGCAAACTGGAGTATATGCCAGGGGTAGAACACTGTGTGTATCTCAACGGGCCCTGTGTCTGTGTCCCTGTCCGGAAGGTTGTTGGGTCAATTCTCAAGGCCGGGAGAGTAATCATATCACCACTGTGCGCAGAAGGAGGGCGTTCACCCCCAGCTTCTGCAGGGTAGCTAGATGCCCACAAACTCTGCTGAATAAATGCTGTAACCTGTGGTTTAACTCACGAGATTTTAAAACAGAATGAATTTGCAGAAGCTAACTAGCTTTAAACCAAATATAGTTATCTTTTGCTATTTGTTTATGTATTTGTAAAATGGTTGAACAGTAATGACAGCCTGGTATAGACTTTAACAAAAATCTTTGGGACTAACCTTTGTGTTTGAATGATTTAATGGATAGAAAGGCCAATATTTACATGCATAGATTTTATTCTTCTTCCTGTGGAAAATCCCAAATAAGATAATCCTGCTGAAACGATGTGCATTTTAATTAGAATGACGAGAAAGCTCCCTCGTTAAGCCTTTGTACTACTTTTAGAGTTAACATCATAATTGTTTATGGCCCATAATTACCAATTCACCAGTGACACTCATCATAAAAATGCGAAAAATGGTTTCAGGATGATAAATCTGGGAAAAAGAAAAGATTTCTCATTTATGGAACCATTACTGGAATTTACTTTAATATTTTACTAATAACTGACATCCAGGGCTGGACCCCAACCTTGTGCCTGGGACAGGGTCCAGGCCCCCCTTTGACCCCCACCAGGATCGGTATTAGATGATGGATGGATGGATTTTATTTGTTAATTCGACACCCAGAGAGAAGGAAAAGCACTAAGAAGCTCCTCTATGAGAATCATCAGACGGCAAGAATCTGGGATGGTTGAAAATTATATTTAAAAGCTCGAGGTGACCCCCCCCCCAAGTAACACTGTCAGGTGTGGACATGTGTCATCAATGTGTCTTCTAGATCAATGTTTCTCAACCCAATCCTCGGGGACCCCCAGACAGTCCACATTTTTGCTCCCGGGTTTAGAAACACCATTCTGGATGAGTAAGGGCACATGAGGGAACAAAGACAGGGCTCTCGCTTAACAAAAGGGAGGCTGAGCGGTGCTGATTACCCAAGAGACTCTGCTAGAGGTCAGAGATGGATGGGAGAGCCTTACAAGCGCATTGAAGTCATTGATGTGCATAGATACAGCGCAGACCAGATAGACAGGCACAGTTCCAGGCGTGAATCCTCCCCTCAGATATTCAGCAACGTGCCACATCACTTATGAGAGACGAGAGAGAAAATGGAGAATGGTTCTCTGGGGGCGGCGAGACGGCGGCGTTGCCGTGGCAATGGGATCCCGAGCGAGAGCGCAGCCGCGCCGCCGCCTGTTTACGGGGTTACGCTAACGGTGCCCTTGACCGTCCTTTACGTGCGCGGCCCGGCCCGCGTTCGCGCATCGATCCCGAACCATCAGCCGGCGCTTTCTTCAAGGGATCAAAGCTTATGCAACCTGATCGGAAGGCCGAGCTCAAGTCATACACACTAAGAGGCGCCTTATCGAGTTTTCACATGCCCTTGCGCGACATCCCTACTTCATTTTATATCGCCATATGAGACCCTAACATTAAAAGCTGCCTGCGACAGAATCTGGGAATCGATGGGCGACAAGAGGAATATGGAGACAAGGCAGATCGAGCAGCCGCAGCAGCTCACGGCTGGATTCTCAACCGTGCTCGTCTGTGGAGCCATTAATTAATTGCAGTTAATTAACACCAGTATCTGAACACCGAGCTCATTACATAGTAATGTGGAAGGTAGACATGACTGAGTTATATAAGCTTAGGATTTTTCCCCTTGTTTTATGCACCGTTTTGTATAAATGACGTAATAATTATGGATTGGCGCAGAGTCTCGACGGGCGACTTTTGCGCGACTCTGTTTTGAAAGCGCTACATAAAAATACATTGAATGAATTGATGGCCGACGTCATTGACGACCAGGCATTGTCTATGTATCATCTTATACGCGGTGTTCCGTCTTGTTCCAAACCCCGATGACATGAATAATAGCAGTATAGAAATGTAAAACATAAAAACATGTCGGCTAGCAAGTCGTTCTGTTTCAGACCAGGAATAGAAAACTGCTAAGTATCGGCTGTCATTTTAAGGCATGACGAGAGAACAAACATACAATTTAAAGCCAGGCTGCTCTGCGGCTCTCAATCAGCCTGGCAGAGAAGGAACAGACTATTTTAGCTGTGTGTGAAGCGCAAAGTCCCCAGCTGGGGGCTTGGAAAAAAAACACAAACTGACCCTGGCTTCTGTTCAGCTTAATAGCTGGATTTACCTGGTCTTGGATGAGTAATTAAGCGGTGCTGGATGAGTAATTACCTGGTCCTGGATCAGTGGGGACACAGCAAACTGATGGCAATTAGTTGCACAAGCATTTCCAGAAGCGAATTCCCCGAACTATCAAAATTATGTTGTGTCGTTAATCACCAGTCAGGTTCTGAGCGCATTAGCGGTATCCTATGCGGCATATGCTAATGAACTGATACTTAAATTTGGGGTTCAAATTTAGGAACAACTTTTATATATAAGCATCCATTTTATCTAGTTCTGGTCGTTTTTGATAACCACCCTTCATGAGAATGGAGATTTCTATATAGGGTGTCAGGGCTTGGATACCCCGGCAGATTCAGGGGGCCCGGCACTTCATACAGGCTCCAAAATGTACCGTTCCGGCCCCCAGCTCAGCAGAACTCAGAATTCAGCAGAAACACCCGCCTCCCGAAAACTCGATCATTTCTGTCTATTGTGGCAGCCGTGTTTCTTCGTAATAAATGTACCAACCTAAGTGGGGGGGACCAACTGAAAAAAAAATTCAGGGGGGCACCCTGTGTTTATATATGCAGAGGTGTCATGGTCATAGAAACCGGGGAGGTGGGCTGTGCCCCCACAGCTTTTTTTTAGATCTAGGTTCTGTGTTTTTTTCCAGCTTATTTTACACTGTTCTGCGAGTGACACTGCATTTAATTATCACCGCTAGCAATTGATTTTTTCCCTGTATTTATGATGTTTAAATACATTCTGTGTAACGTCGGTTTCTATGAGCAGTTTGCCACTCTTTTTCATTGTCAGCTGTATGTTGCATATGAAATTGCATGCGGTCTAAGAAAGGTCCATGACGCCCCTGTATTTATACACAAAACTATGGAATTATTTAGCCAAATTCTCATAAGTTGCCAGTAGTTAGTTCCCATTGGTGAGTGATAGCCCGTAATAGATCCTGCTCCCCATGTTCCTCTTGGTGCGTGTTCCGATTTTAGGAACAAAAAATGGTTGTCTTGTTTCAATTCCGAAACGTCGGCTCAAGGTGCATATCCGAATAATCGGTCCATGATTCGTCTGAAGGATGAGTCGAATCCAGCAGGACCTGCATGTGCACAAATAGACGATACAGCGCTCTGCTATTTAGCTATTAGGTCTAGCCCTGCAATATACCACAAAGTCGATCATTTATTTTCCTCACATTTTATAGTGCTGCAAAAGACTAAATGCGCCAACCAGGTGAGACAAATGGCGTCTCATCTAGACCTGCATGATTGCGAAAATTTGCCCACTACCGATCGAACTGGTTTTCAGTTCTAAACTTGTTGGCCAAAATCAACAGAAGAGTGTACGAACAACATTGCCCGCCGACATTGCTGCAAAAGTTGCCCCGTGTATCGTCGCCCTAAGTGTTATACCTGTCACTGGGGGAAGTGGTGACGTCATGACTGGCTCCTTTTCATTCCCACGGCCGGAGCGATGGGTCACCTCTGCTGACGCGGGTTCTGCGGAGACAGCGCGGATGGGATTATCTGCTGTGATAGTGAGACAAAGACATTACTTACACCTGCCATAGTCTTAACGGGCCGGGGGGGGGGCGGGGTGGCATGGGGATTTTAGATGGCGTCTCGCTGATGACAGTACATATAAGATGGAGATGAGATGGAGCCTTCATGGGGAAATGCGACTGATTCGTGGCACATCCTCAGTCTGCAAATTAAACGTGACAGCGGGGATCTATGCTGGCTGTCAGTATTAGCTACATTTATTCTGCTGATGTGTGCTATGCATCCCCTCTGACATCATAATACTGTATTATACGCTATTTCAAATAATGGTATTATATAGAATATTATGCTGTTGTGTGCTTTATATGCTCTCTGACGTCATAATACTGTACTATACATCATTTCAAATAATGGTATTATATAGAATAGTATCATTCATGGTTTTTAATGTTATATATTGTATAGCATTATGTTGTTTTCTATGGTATTAAATACTATGTAGCATACTCTAAATAGCCAAATTGGTCAGTCAGTCATTCTATTACCAGTTGTCGGACTACGTGTTAAATCACGTTTCACTTTTTCATTTTACTGATGTGTCCGTAGCTGTTCTGTGATATGAGTCGGCACCCCCGCAGTAGCGGCGATTCTAGGATTTGACCCTTATGGGGGGCTCAGCCCCCAAGAAATATGGGACGAAATTGCTAAATGGGTTTAAAATAATAATTTTTCAGGGAGGTTGAGGGAAAAAATGGGGTCCAGAATCGCCTGTAGCTGATAGTGTTACAGGAGCACCACGACTGCGATATTTTTATTCTTTTTTACGATGCCCCACAGCGGTTTTATTGACTGAACTGAGGATCCAGCTGGCGTCTTTTCTGGAGGTCCGCGTTAGATCGGTGCGTTTCATGGCAGCACCCGAAACTGGCCGGTTGTAAGTGCCGCGGAGGTGCAGGCGGACCCACAACACTTGTGGCTGCTGGCCGTAAACAGAGCTCCCTCCCCCCCGCCTCTCCCCCCGTGCCCAACGGCAAATGGTCAAGTCCACCAAATTGAAGTTCTGCGGCGCTCCGCTAATGGAGTCACAGCCTGCTGATTCCATTTCTGTCTGGCAGGATTAGAAAAAAATCTGAATAAAGGGCGTTTAACCTTCAGTTTACCTGGGAAGCTCCGGCATCCTAATTTACTGAAGCTACTACCTATAGCGACCAACATCCTGAGGATTATTATAAGGCATAACAGAACCTCCAGACTCAAAAACTGCGCGTAGACAAATGAGCGGAACTGTAATGTAGGTATAGATTTAGCTGAAGTTAAACACTCGCTGCCTCATTGCTTTTCGCTTCAATGAAACGCCGCTCCCTGTCTTGCCTGTCCTCTGTCTGGGATTTCGATAATTATCTAGGAATTATAAAACAGTCACTACAAATACACGTGTCGCATGTATTAAGTGTATTAAAAGGCACTCTGAGGGATTACAAGGTAAACGCATAATCGTAGTACATAATGCTAATTTAAACTCACTCCCTAATCCTATTTCAACCACGTTTTGACTTTTTTGCGTTTGCGGTGCGTTTTGAGCTGTTCTCGTCAGTACGGATTGTGTTATTTACGAACCGGAAATAACATGAAGCTTTATCAGAAACATGGACGGTCTGCAATCAAAGTGCTCAGTATGCGACTGCACTAGCATAATTTATATAATGTAAAATCCGTATAGCCTCATTAGCGATTTCTTATATGTATATTCCTAGGGAGAGGGCAGCATATACTATATGTAATACTGTATATAAAATAAGCCGCATAACGTGTCACATCTGCAGTCGGTGCCGGTAAAAGCACAGCTGACTGCTTAGGTTCCCTGTACGAGCCAAAGTGAAGTCGGCGCTCAGAAGATCGCGCCCTAGGCGGCTGCCTATATTACCTAACGGGATGGCCAGCACTAGATCCAGTCCAGAATCTGGTTCACAAATGAATATTTGCAGGCGTGACTGTAGTCTGCGACCATGTGCAGCTTCATGGTTTCAGTCTAAGATCACAGATGTGCAGTCAGTCCATCGGCCTATTTAAGGTCTGGTAAATAGCTGTCTGCCTGATTTAGGGTGTCTGGCGTGGTCTTGATGGTTGGGTGCCTTGGTTCTCATTTCTGGTTCCATGGTTCTGCTATTTGGGTTTTGTTTTTGCTTGCTCCCTAGTCTTGGCCTAGTGTGCTGGTTGCTGACCACCTGACCCTGTCTAGTCCTGTGACCTCACCTCCGACGATGGCCACCGCGAACCCAAAGCTGGAACCCCACCACTCGCAGACAGCGGCGCCGGACCTGTTGGAGGGTTCACCTGCCGGAGACCAAAGGCCTGACAGACAGGCGCTCTGCCCACGTGGGCATGGGGCGTTTGGGGAGTGACCTCCAGTCAGCGAGGCTTGTTAAACACAGAGGTATATTTACCTCTATCCTGGAGCTGTGACACACTCTTGCAATTTAGTCAAATTTGCATCTCTGCTCTGTTTTTGTCTGATGAATCCCAGTGGGAAGCTGCGTTTATTATAAATAACTCCATCACAGCAGCCCTGAATCCCAGTAAAAAGCTACACTCATGCTATGTCATACCAAAATAATGAAAAGCGTATTAGGTGAGCAGAGCCGCTTCCCGTTTATTGTGTCACAGAAATTATGGGACGCCTGGTAAAAAGCGGGGGGGGGTCTCTCGGGGCGAGATATTTAACACTATTATTTCCGTCAGCGTATGCGGGCGTGTGGCGTTTATTCAATGGATGCTGGCAAATTGACTTAAGCTTGGAGTATATGACACTCAGTGCCTCGCGAAGGGTCGGCGTGAATGAACAGTAATCCTGAGCTCGAACACCTTACCTTAAACTGACCCAGGGTAACAAACGTGAAATTGTCAGTAAACTTTAATAAACAGATGTCAAGCTGTCTACACGGGAGAAATGGGAGTACTACAGTCTGCATGTCAAATAAAGGATGTGTATAATAATGTCTGTATAAATGACTATATTATATATATGCTTTCAAAGTATAATTTTTTAATTATACAAAAATGTTTGCAGTGCTCACTGTGACAGAAAATATTACTATTATATATGAAATATCACATGCGTGCATTAGTAAAAAAAATCTCATTAATATTGAAATGTAACGAGAGCATATAGCATCACTGTTAGGATAAGCTGCAGTTTTGAAGCATGTATACGACACTTGATAAGAAATGACCTCATTATTTGACACTACTTTTTACCTTTATATTTTGATAAGGAGGCACATCTGTGAGCTAATTAAAGCAGGAAGAACCTTTTGTTAGTTAACTGGCCGTTTTATAGTGTTTTAATGGGACTGTAGTTCACAGGTCAGTCTCTCTCTTCCTTTAAAGGTAAATCATGCGGCGTGACTAAAGGAGGCGTACAGAGTGATGGAACTGGAGGATTTTACGCCGTGGGTGATTCACCGCTGCCTTGCTCACTGCTGCCACCTAGCTGTGCTATACTCCCTCGTGGGGGCATGTCTGGGTTTATGCGTGATGCAACTCTCAGTGGGATGTTCCTTCAAAGGAAAGGCGGCTTCGGGGACGTGATGTAATCAGAAGGTCACTGGTTCAAATCCTGTGGTTGGCAGAGTGATTTCACTATTGGGCCCTGCCCCCAATTGCTCCAGGGGCCGGCCGACCCTGTTCTCTGAAATGTACACTGCTTTGGATAAAAGCGCCCTGCCAAATAAATAAAACAAATGCCAATGCCAGGCGGTTTATAGTGTGCATAACCTGAAATCTTTAAGCCCGGTTTCCAGGGCACTGTCTGTCTCTAAGGTTTGCGCGCGCGCGTGCGTGAGTGTGTATGCGGGGGCGGGGGCGCGTGTGTAGGTGTTATGCCGAGGTGGTTTTGAAACCACGTGGTTAAAAGACAAATCCAAATGCGATTTCACCTTCGCGAGTATGAGGAGGACGAGAGAGATCGCGGCGCCGCCCCAGGGTGTGCACAGAGAGCAATTTCATAAACAATAATTACTTCGGACGGATAGGGGAAATGGGGGTGTGGTAGCTTTGGCGAGTCCGACGTCTGTCTGGCGTCCGTGAGTTTCACCTCCACTGTTACAGAAATGTCTGGAAGCCCTACGGCCTTGAGACAGGCCACCCCCCGACACTTGCTGACCCAGAGGTGTGCGATCGGGAGCGCCCAAGCGCGCACTCTGATCCGGAAGTACCCGCATCCTATTCTGAGCACCGCATGCCCATCGTCTCCCATAACAATGCACCTCATCGTATGTATTTTTCCTTTGCATCTGTCCCGCGGCGGCCGGGCGGTGGGGGGCTGTCAGTTTGAAGAGCCTGCACACCTTTCAGCTGAAACAGACTGTCAGGTGAGCGTAAGGGGGGGTCACTCTTCCTAACCCCATCAGTCTCACTCTGATTCTCTCTCCTGCCCCCGCCGGCTGATTGACACTCCTGGCATTTGCCGGTTGGAAAGCCCGTAACGGTGACCGGGGGAAGCGGAGATGGAGACGGGCGAGCGGCTCCGCCGTGATTCCGGGCACTCCGTAAAGTCGCGGCGTGCCGGTGGGATGGCACGGAGCAAAGGACGTGGCTTGGAGCGTCTGAGCCAAGCTGCTTTCGGCATCCAAATAATGACCGGCCGATTCACCCCCTCCCCCGCGAGAGCTTGTGAAGGTAGATCTAAAAGGGATTCATATAGGAATATCCCCCCAATAAAGAACGGCATGGCGCTAAGTGACTCACTGCTGCAGTGAAATCAGAGGTGAAATGGACCGAGGGAAACCAAAGCTAATATGTATTTTAAAGTGCAGTTCTTTTCCTGAAAGAAATGGTAGAAAAAAGGTACCCTTAACTGTCTGGAAATTAGTTTTGCAACATATACACTAATTTTAAAAGCTCATTATTAAATGCTATTAATTATTAATTATTATATGTATAAATTAAAAATGGAAAGCTGCGACTCATTAAATAGACATAAAAATTTATGACAGACTACTAACACGAGTCTTTATTGAAGAGTTTTAGCAAAACTAATTTTCTTTTTTTTTTGCAGTGAAAGTGGTTGCTTGTGGCGATTAAACTTGGCTCTCGGAGCCGCAAGCGCTGCTGTTCTCTGTGCGTCGGGTCCCGCAGTTTGTTTAATGCCGCGGCCAAATTAAATAACTGAAAACATTGATCTTTTTGAAGATCGATACCGCAGAACTGTATAAAAATCCCGCCGAAGTGTAAAATAATCGGCCCGTTTCCGTATTTCCGAAACACGCGTTATGATTCGGGGAGTTCCCCGCGGTTCACTCCTTGTCCCCAGTTTACGGTTTTTAATTGCTAAGGTACATTCTGCTGTACTGAAGTCACTTTCTGAAAACTCTTCACACAGTTGCCATAACATCAGTTTATGTGGGCTACACTGTGAATCATTTCTCATTGCTTTCATACAAAATGCATTCAGTGACTAAATATTTCAAAATTCATGAATTCCTATCCAGCCAACATCCAAACTTGACACTTTTTGCAGCCATTTTGCACATGCTTACATGCTGTTATCAAAACTGTTAAGAATACTTTCAGATCTAAATTACTACAATTATACTTATACATGGGCATCAATTACAGGGTGAGCTGGGGTTGTAATAATCAAAAAACAGACAAAGCCTGGTTGAAATATGATTAGGGATTGAGTGTAAATGCACATTATACAGCACTATAGATTACAACATTATCATGTCCGTCCCTAAATGGGCGGAGACCTCAATCCCCCCCCACAGTGTTCAAAGCAAAGTCACCTTGTATTTATATCCTCCTGAGACCCGGGCCATTCATTTGTGTCCTCTGTAGTGGACATTTTGTTTTTGCATCTATCTTTT
>JAODKC010000051.1:1771640-1782951 GCA_026777985.1 Mormyrops attenuatus | reverse complement strand
TCCCTGTGCTCCCGGGCATCCCTCCCTCCATCCCTGCACTCCAGGGCGTCCCTCCCTCCATCCCTGCGCTCCAGGGCGTCTCTCCCTCCATCCCTGTGCTCCAGGGCGTCCCTCCCTCCATCCCTGTGCTCCAGGGTGTCCCTCCCTCTTTCCCTGTGCTCCAGGGCGTCCCTCCCTCCATCCCTGCGCTCCAGGGCGTCCCTCCCTCCATCCCTGCTTCAGACTCCCCACAGCAAATCACTTTCCTCATTATTTCTTTTTTTTTTTTAAGAAACAGGCAGGAAATAAACATGCAGTGAATCAATTCTGACTTCTCTCTCTTTGGTCGCATTCATTAGCCTTAAAACCAGCGCTGTGCTATTAGCAAACAAAAGCTACACAGGCTGATTCCTGGCAGCCTTCCGGCCATGACACCTGAAATGATATCCTCGGGGTTACAGACGACAATGAAGCTCTATTATTCGGACATGAATTATTAAAACCTAATAAAGGGTGTCTGATGCATGCACTGCTGTTGTCTGATCTTTGTTGATGCGTTTTGAGTATAAGAAGCAACAGTGTGAGTGATTTATTGTTCACTGCATCAATCGTAAGCACTGACTCTGCAAGGGGAAAAACACGATGCCAGCACTTTCGAGACTCTACTTATCTGCCCTGGCAAATTAGTAATAGGTGCATCGTTGATGATATCACTACAACCATGGGACTGGTGACATCACCGTGGACACATTCTGGTGACATCATAAGGATGCCTCACTGGTGACGTTGTTGTGGTTACATGACCGGTGCCATTGTTGTGGACAAATCATTGATGACATCATTATGGACACATCATTAGAGAAAGACAATTTATGACAATAGTACGGTGCAGCCATGAGTTTGACATCATGAAAATATTATAAGTTTTATATTTTACTACTATTGTGTCTGTGTCATACTGTGGATATTGTCTATGAATGCATATGAATTCTGTGTAATGCATTAACTGAAAACATGTTTAATACACTTTGATGTGACAGGTCACATATGACATTTGAGAGGCGAATAACATAAGCATAGTTTCCTATATAACTTGCTTGGTGAAAGTATAATAACAGGCAGAGCACATCATTAGGGTTATGCAACCTGCATAGTCATACTATGCCCCGCCCTCTATGGAGCCCCTCCCTCCAGGGAGCCCCGCCTTCTATGGAGTTCCCCCCTCTAGGGAGCCCCACCCTCCAGGGAGCCCCACCCTCTAGGGAGCCCCGCCCTCTATGGAGCCCCACCCTTTATGGAGCCCTGTCCTCTATGGAGCCCTGTCCTCTAGGGACCCCAGCCCCCAGGGGCCCCTGCCTTCTAGGGAGCCCCGCCCTCTAGGGATCCCCACCCCCAGAGGGCCCCACCCAAAGGGGAAACTTGTCTAGAAAATAGTAGGCTAAATAAGTTATTATTTTGGGGTGGAGCGGTGGTCAGCACTGTTGGCCCACACCTCTGGCACCACAGTCTCCAGCATGGCTCCATGTGTGTGTGGAGTTCATGTTCTCCCGTGTCATCATGGGGTTTCCCTTGGGTATTCCCGTTTCCCCCTGCAGTCAAAAAACACACTGAGCTTAATTGGAGGTACCAAATTACCCATAGGTGTGTGTGTGTCAGTGAATGGTGTGTGATTGTGCCCTGCAGTGGGTTGGCGCCCCATCCTGGGTCATTCCCTGTCTTGCGCCCATAGGCTTCGGATCCCCTGCAACCCTGAATAGGACCAGTGGTTACAGAAAATGGATGGTTATTAATTTTCTTTTCATTGATTGTATACAGCCACATTTCATCCGAATACCTCAGTTTGGCTACACACTTTCATCACATGATACATTTCACATTTCAGCACATGATAATTTATATTTGTTTCTGTAATCCGGGGCCTTAGTACGAACCACTCTTTGACCAATGACAGCCCGCATTCTCGTTGCGTGAAAGCGCTTCTCGTGATGCCCCTTCGCCGCTATAATTAACGCACCCAGCGATGGCGCAGGGTCACTTTTGCGCGGTTTGCACGAGAACGTGCGGCCGCTCGTGCAAATTGTGCAAAGCGACCCAGCTCAGTTGCCTTTTACTCTGTTCACCCTGCGGTCCCCTATAAATACAAGTTGCGGTGATCATCGTCAGCGCGCCGCTGACATAACTCTCCTTGCCGGGAGCCCAGAGCCGCTCACCATTCGCATGTCAGGGTGGGTGCCCTCCTTTTTATTACATCCATCCCTCAGCCCAATGTACACATCATGCCGCCGTCATAGTCGCTTTCTTCGCCAGTCTGCCTGATTTATAAAGGCGGCATGGCCCTTACGATGCCCTCTTTCTGTTAAGCAAACATTTAATGCATAATTAATGCAAACTTCCTCATGAAATCAATTCCTGGCCGCGTTCCGTGCAACGATGCTCTCTTGTTTCGGATTTATTGACGAAATTACGCGTTTTCTGTTGAAACTGATTACAGATTCTCATGTTGCATTTTATTACGTAGATATTACTCATATGAACAGCATATATTAAATTTCATTTCACATCACTTGCACGCAACATTATTTTGGTGGATTTATTAACTTTTCTTTGATCCTTAATACAAAACAATGAGTATGATTTTTCAGCTTGAGATTATGAGATTACTTCCATTACTGAGGAATTTCTAAAAAAAATTAATCATACGCAAAATGCAACTAATATAAGAAAGAACAAAAGAAGACTTTCAAATTTTTGGCAGATATGTCGCTGTTTCCGTGAAGGGATCACGCCTCTGTGCTGGATTAAATCCATTCAGGAGGTGTTTCATAGCTATAATCTTGACACGCTGACGTCCGCATGGGAGTTTTGAGAAGATCCGACAGGGACAACTTAGCCGCTAAGTCAATTCCATTAATTTTCGCCCGATAATGAGCGAAATGGCTCGTCATTAAAAGCTACCCGAGCGGCCTGACAGCACTCTTTATGCTCTTTCTCAGGTCGCTTTGGCCAGTTATGTAACGGATTCCTGCCAGTAAGAACCAGACACAGGCGGGAAAGTAATTCCAGCCTTATTTACGCCGTACACCTCTGCAGTTTTGACCCATTGAAGAGAGCCCTTCTCACAGTGGGTGCCGCAGAAAAAGCGGGAGGGGGGCAGCCCTTTTTCGCCTCAGGCACCAGAAGATGACCAAGCTCTGTAATTATGCCTTTCAGCCTGGGTGGGGAGGGACGGACTATTGTGGCGGACAGCGCTTTGTTCAAAGGTCCAAGTGCTTTGCTCAGACTAATCACATGGCTCGTTTCATCCAGTGTTACATAAGCTGTAACGTCCTGGATGCTGGTTCTTAGGATGTTTTCTATTGGATACCTGCTGCCTGTAATTCTCGCTGAGCAGATGCTCAGTCCTGGCTTGTGTTTGGAACCCGGGGTACCTGGACCATCTCCCTGCCACATCCAACCATATACTAATAATGCACAATATTTACTGCTTGAGATGCGTGGCCGACAGAGGCACCACAAATGCACCACATTCTCTGCTCTTGTTTTTGTTTCAAATGTTCTTCCTGTGAAATATTACACTCCCGCCTGATAGGCTGCCGATGTAATTGAATTTTTATTCCTTAAGAACCGTTCTGTCGTCCAGTTTTGAAAAGACATAGAGTACTACTGTATATTGACAATTGAAACCCAAAAGGACGGCAGCATCATCCGAACACTCAATAAATTGGCTATTCCCCGAGTCCATCTCTTAAAAACTGCATTTAGGCACCGCTGGGGCTTGGCAAAAAAAGAATATGCTGAAAACCTCGATGGTGAATCAATGGTATCAGTCATTGCTAAGCTAAGAACGTAAATGCTCCTACATAATTCTCAATGGCAAGATCTGGCAACCTTCATGCTATATTAATTATCCCACACTTTCATAACTCCCACTGAGGCAGTTATAAGTCACCAGGCCAGATTTATGAACGGCGACGTATACAGAAATGTACACTCGTACCTTTGGTAATGAAATATTTGTTTATGAAAAGCAGTTTTGTTATGCTACAAATATGAAAAGTGTTGGAACAAAATGTCCAGGTGTATTATAATATCCAGTGTATGGAAGCCAATATATTTTTTTCCCTTAATCATAGTTTGGTTATGTATCTTTTGATGAAGGGAGGAGAAGATTAATGATTAATGAAATGAATAATTAAAGTGATTAAAAATCTACATTAATCACAATACATTAATCAGCCCGTCGCCGCCCCCTGCCTGCAGGTACTTCTGAACACTTGGCTCAGTGAGAGAATTTTCGAAGATAAGATAAAGCCACTTTCTGCAGTATTAACATAAAATTAAAGTCTGTGTCTTTCTGACGATAGGCGGCATTCGCGCTTTGCAGGGTCTCTGTGGTATATAGCGGGTCCAGAAGGTCGGTGTGTGTGTGTGTGTGTGTGTTTGTGGTGATTCAATGGGGCATTACTGCTGTGGTTTGTCATGTAGATTTAGTAGGATTTTAATGGGACTTTGGTTGTGATGCAACATTTGTGGGTAGGGTTAGTAACTGTGTTACTGCTTTTGCCTTCCTCTTTCTGTATGCGTGTGTGTGTGTGTGTGTGTATGTGTTTGTGTGCGGAATACTGAAGCACAAATATGCGGTAACCTTCTAGACTTCTTACAAGTGAAGCACCGAAACTACAAAAAAAAAAAAAAGGTCTGACAGTTTCTTTCAAGACGTTTAATGTTCAGTCTTAAATCTACCTGCTGAGTAGCTTGGGGTGAGACTGTAAGAATTTATAAGCCTGTAACCTACATGTCACAAAAATTACCGCGGCCCTGTTGAAATTGTCCTCTCCTTGATAAATTCTCATTCACCCTCAGTTTGTACCCATTAAAGTTCTGATTAAAATACAGGGACGTGGGGGGAGGCAGGATTAAACCATTATTAAGCCCCCGAGCTACGGTCGGGCAGATCAAGCGACAGGGCCCAACTGGCTGACTCCTCACTCCAGTGCCAGTCCATGTCTTCGACGTTTAGAAACATTCGGGTTTCATCTCCGGCTAAAACGTAAATGATCTCTGATTATCACCTCGCTGGTCCAGGTTATGGTAAATACCGGCTAGTACTTTTATTCGCTTCTTGTTTTACCATCGACTTCTGTACGACTCCATTATTCACCTCCGCTTTATCTCGAAACCATCCCTTAATATAAGAATTTATCCGGACACGGCCGAGAGTGTTTTCCTCACTTATCTTGGGCTCTCTGTTAATTAACGGCGAATACGGTAATTATAAGGGACTGTTCAGGGAAGCAAGATGCAGTGTGACTCCCCCCCCCCCCCAAATTAAAAGTTTTGAGTTCTCTAATGGAAGACGGCAAGCTGAGGAGAGCTTCGGATCGAGAGACTCGGGGCAGGATAACGGTGCACTGTCAGATAATTTGATCACTGGAGAAGAGATGGAGTCCTAATCTATCTGACTCCCCCGAATAACACAATGATACAATTATTGTATCAGTCGCCCTTGACTCCTCTGTTCCGCTACTTGATACTGGACCTGCAAAGAAGGTGCAGGACGGACGTGGGTGACCGTGTGTGAGGCCTTATTCCCATGGCGACGAGAGCTGGGTTAAGGGAGCGTCATCAAATTAATGACTAATTGAAAAAAATGGCTCGATGAAGCCAGAGGGAGCAAGGCTTCGAAGGAGGACACTGTCATTTCGGGGGTTCGAGTTCTTTTTTGCGGTCATGATACATTGTTCCCATGACCCCATTTTCCCAGTGCCTTCGATGAGTTTGCAAATGAATGCAGAGATTCCGGGAGGTGTGTGTGGCGGGCTTGCTGGACTCTCCACAGCCCTGGATGTTTATGCAAATCAGGTCATTATTTTAGAGGGATCTTCTGCAGGTTCTCCAGGTCAAACGGCACCCTGGTATCTGAACGCCGTGCTGAGGCTCTGCTAGCTGTACCTGCTGCTATTTGTCCAATATCAGAAATCAAGTATTATTCACTATTGTATTATTCATTACTATGAGTTAGTGGAAATGGTGGCTGACCTTCCTGGAAAGTCTGTGTGTGTGTGTGTGAGAGAGAGAGAGAGAGAGAGAGAGAGCGAGAGAGAGAGCGAGAGAGAGAGAGAGAGCGTGACTTAAATATGGCCGACCTGACGAATGAGCATGTGGAAGAATGTGAAGCGAGGCGGCGTCTCGCATCACGAAGCCATGCAGGAGAGTCAGAGCCACAGAGCTGCACGTCTGTGATGCAGTCAGATGGCCGGGGGGTGTGGGGGGGGACAGAGAGGTGAGCTGAGCGGCCAGGAGGCAGGGGAGGGGGTGTAGGGGGTGCCCCGCTGCTCCTACCGCCTGCGGCTGATGCGTGTAGACTAAAGTGCCCAGGCCCTAGGGGGCCACTGGAGGGGGGCAAGGGGCCCATGGGGGCCCCCGTTCACCCCGCTTTACCGCATGCCCATGATGAGTGCTTGAGCGGGTGGCGCGGCGATGCACATGTGCATGTATATGCGCAGTCGCAGGGCAGCTCGGATCCAGGAGGTAACAGCGGGTATCATGACGTGTGGATAGCAGCAGGTACGGATGGCATGCAAATGATATGCAAACAATATGCAAATGAAGGTGCAGGAGAAATCGATCTCTCTCGTCCCATGCGGCTCGTTAATTGCCAGGTCCGCGGAGCGTCCCATGCCGTCGAGGGGAGTCCTGCATCAGGGCAGCTACGGCATGCGTCCCAGAGGCATGGGGCTTCACCCCCAGGGGGCGCCAACGCAGGCCTGTTCAGTTTGGAGACACTGGCTGAACAAGCCATAGGAGTTTGGATAGACGAACGGATGGATGGATGGACGGACGGATGGATGGATGGACGGATGATGGATGGATGGATAGATACTTTATTAATCCTGAGGGGAACTGCAAGTTTACAGTACACACATTTATACAGTAAAACCACATTTAGGCATTAATAGACAGTAACAATAAATAATAAATGACAATAAACAATATAGTGTATTTCGTTAATAACAGATTCATTCTGCCTAAAGCCGGGTGAGGATGTGTGAGCAGATTGGCTAAACGCACATCATTGCCTGGGTTAAATGTCATTTTTAAAAAGTGCCCTTTTTAAAAAAAACACCCCCATCAGCCGCCCCCATTCCTGTGTAATTGCCGATGCCCCGGTTACCGGGCCTGCAGAGGGAACTTCACAAATGAGCACGAGTGGAAGCTGTAATGAGATTGATCGGAGCTGGCAACAGCGGTGTGAGCTATGATTGCACAATTATTTAAAGGCGCCTGAAAGACAGCCGGCGAGTGCCAAGCCAAACGCAGAGAGGGGTGGGACACCCCAATAGCGGCGCAGACCCCACCGCCCAATCAGCAGGCAAGAGAAGAAAAAATGTTTAGCGTTTCAATAAACACAGACACCCTGTGATGGATCAGAGCCCCTTCCGGGGTTATTCCCCGCCTTGCACCTGTTGCTTCTGAAATAGGCTCCAGACTTCTGCGACCCTGCACAAGAAAAGTGGTATAGAGGATGAATGAATGAATGGATGGATGAATGAATGAATGGATGGATAGATGAATGGATGGATGAATGAACACCAAAAGCATTTCTCTGTTCATTTCAGTTTATAAGTGTATTGTAAAAACTTAATGAAAGACAAGGGTTGATAACAAAATTACGTGTTTTTTTAAAATGTCTTTCATGTAACACATTTCTATTGTATATATCTGACTTGTTTTTAATATTATTTGGTTGTAATATTGAAGTAAAAATGTATAATTGTTATGATCACAGTGCCTCAGTGGACAAAGCTGATGCCTCAAACCTCCAGAGTGCTGCTCTGCGTGTTTAGTTTTCACATTGCATGTTGCACATTTCATACTGATATTGCATGTTTTCATATTGCATCTTGCACATTTCATACTGATATTGCATGTTTTCATAATGCATGTTGCACATTTCATACTGATATTGCATATTTTCATAATGCATGTTGCATATTGGATTAGGAAACTGCATGTTTTCATATTGCATGTTGCACAGGGATATAGTCTGTTTTACCCGTGTCATGTGGGTTTCCTCCAGGCATCTAAAGGCATGCATTTAGGTTGATTGGCATTTCTGAATTGGTCATTGTGCGTGTTGGTGGGTGCCCTGTGGTCAGCTGGCATCTCGTCCAGGGTGTCCCCCAGCCTGCTGCCCTCTCCTCACCGTAACAAGCTGTTGGAAGATGGATGGAATATTAAAAGGATTAGTCCATTATCACAAGGCCCATAAAGCTGACGTAATCTCAGTTTTCAGTCGGATGTAAAACCGTTTTTGATTAACCTTTCATGTCATTTGACAGCTATGAGTATTTTCCTGTAAGTGTTCCTACTAAAAAGCCCCCCATCACTTGTCCTTATGGGGGGAGATTCTAGGAATTTTTAAGGTGGGGCCATAAGAGGGGCCATAATTCATACAGCTAGTGATATGTTTTGAATCGGTGAGTGATGGGTGGGGCCAGTTGGGGGAGCCAATCAGCTTTCAGTTGCCTCTCTGGCCCTGCCCCTGAATATGCCCTTGATGAGTGCGTGGAGTGGACAAAATAATGGATACAGCTAATAATATATGGATACCCAGGACTTGATAATCAGTTTGGTTATTTGGCATCTTTGAGACTCTCCTGGTTGCCTCATGTTGCACTGAGAGTTTGCATATCAAAGTGCTAACAGTCAGGTCTCCTTTGTAGGTGACACATGCTGCTAATTGGCATCCAGCCTAATATGAGTCAGCTTGCTTGCTAAATTGTGATTTAGTTGCTTCAAAGTTCCTCCTCATGCAGCATCTCTCTTTTGTCACACCCTGCGCGTGTTTGCTGTTCACCTGTGAAATGGTTTTGAGTGAAAGAGGAAACACCGAACACTATAATGCAATGCCACAGTAACGTCTGGTGCGGATACGGTGGCTGCGGGCAAAGTCGTCCACGGGACCACAGGCTCGTTTTGGGGCTGCTGGCGGAGCAGAAAAGTCAGAGTGACTCGCTGACAGTGACGACGCAGTGGGGGCTAACAGTCTGTCCACAATAACCCAGCAACTGAAACATGACGAATCGCGAGATACAGGTATGTCGATTCAACAGTCAAAGAAAAAGTTGATAAATGTTCTTCTCCGTAAACTTGCATTACATAAACATTGCATTTTCTTATCTATATTTCCTTAATATTCTTTTTCAGGATGTTCTGTTACTTGTCTGTACTATGTGTGCAGTCTTCGCACAGTCTTGTTTTGCAGTGTACGTTTATTTGTCTGTTCTTTTCGTACCTCGCTGTTCTATGTGTCAGAGTTTCCTCCTGGGATCAATAAAGTCACCCCTCTTATGTTATGTTATGTGTTATATTATGTTATGTTATGTGTTATATTATGTTATGTTTTATGTCACATTGTCATATCTTATCTTGTCTTATCTTATCTTGTCTTATCTTTCCTATCTTGTCTTGTCTTTCCTTTCAACAGTACAGCTGACGCACTTACCATTTTTGAATTTAAGTTATGCGCTACGCTTTTTGTGCAGACGAACTTCAGCTTGGGTACACTGTCAGCAGAGCAGAGAACAGAAGGTCCCGCCTAGATGTTCCCTCACGCTGCTCTCCGCCTTGTTCCCCATAATATCCGTTTCATTTGCTGAAAGCTGCAGCCTGCATTGTGGGCCTCTCCCTTCAGGCTCATCCTCCATTATTGGCTCAGACTCCATTGCGTTTACTCTTCAGTTGCAGGAAGACTTTGTCTAACAAAGTATCACCCGACGAAGGGATTAAGTTCATGTACTCCTACAACCACAGGTTCCAGGCAACAAAGTCAGCTTACAGAGATGATCACCCAACACCCACATGAAAGAGAACCGACCAGCCTGGACCCCAGGGGGCTACATCAGCACCTTCCCGGGCTCAGCCAGGCTTAATGAGTGCCAGTGAACCGGCGCCTCTTTTGTTTAAAAAAAAATAAATACTCTTGTGAGCAGTGAGCAGCCATCACATTAATTAAATATGCTCTATATTAGTAGCATTAAAAATGCAGGTATAAATTTCCAGCCTGACTTAGATGTTTGTATGATTATGTCGTATTTTATTTGCTGCTAAATCGTATCACGTTACACAAACTAACTATTCTAACTAGTTTTCGAGAGCGAGGCCCGTCCTTCAAGTCTCGTAAAAGCTTCTGTTGGCTTCTAAGTGAGTGGCTTTCAGTTGAGTGCACTCATTTGAGGTCTTTGGCTTAAATAAAGATGCGTTGTCTTCATTTTATGGAGAGCTGAGGGTTTCTCCCGGAGCAAGCTGTGAATGTAACAAAGTAAACATGCCCCTCGCCCCGTGCTGCCTGTTCATTGGGACCGAATTTGGCTGTAGCCCATCGGCAGTCCACAGGACCTCACACCTACATGCTCACACGGCCGGGCCGGTTTATGGTCCCCTAATGATGTCACCTGACTCGCTGGAGTCACGCCGGTGCAGAAACAACACTGCCCACTGTGCTTTTTCCACCGTCTTATCTTCCTCTTGTTAGGAAACTAATTTAAGCTATAACAGTTATTATATGCCAGCAATATACTGATTTATTCTAGGAAGTTCCATAATTGGAGGAGTGTGACCTCACGCCTCCATGATGGACATTTCTGTTACTACCCCCGGCAATGTGTGTGGGTGGTCTGCACATTCCCCTTGTGCTTGTGTGGGTTTTCAGCTGGTATTCCGGTTTACGCCACCATCCAAAAATGTGTGGTCACTTTAAATTTCCCTCAGTGTGCAGCTGTGTGTGTGTGTGTGTGTGTGTATGTGTGTGCGTGGCCTGTGATATACTGGCACCCCCTGCTGTGTGTGTGTGTTTGTGTGTGTGTGCATGCATGCCCTGCGATAGACTGGCACCCCCTACTGTGTGCGTGTCTGTGTGTGCATGCGTGCCCTGCGATAGACTGGCACCCCCTACTGTGTGTGTGTATTTGTGTGTGTATGCGTCCCCTGCGATAGACTGGCACCCCTTACTGTGTGTGTGTGTGTCTGTGTGTGCATGCGTGCCCTGCGACAGACTGGCGCCCCCTGCTGTGTGTGTGTGTCTGTGTGTGCATGCGTGCCCTGCGACACACTGGCGCCCCCTGCTGTCTGTGCCTCTACCTCACGCCCTCCACTCCCTGGGATAAGTGCCAACTTCAGCAGAGCCCTGCACTGGATAAGCAGTTATGTCCCATGAATGCATCCTTAGTCTTTAGGATATTCTTGTCTGGGAGCCAGAGGTGGCAATTTCAGGTCCAGAAAGTAAAAATCCAGACCAGGATTTTGTTTCAACCAACCAGCTGAGTAAAGA
>JAODKC010000051.1:1747390-1759724 GCA_026777985.1 Mormyrops attenuatus | reverse complement strand
TAGAAATTACAGTTTTAAAATGTCATTTTCAAACAAAGAGTACTGTAGCCGATTACGATAAAATCCGAATGAGATCGGTCTATAGTTATCATTTGACTGTTCTTGCATTCTTGCTCTAGTCGTCCAACGCTCTGAAGAATCACAGTTTCATTCTAATTGTGTGAGCTGACGATAAAGTGACTTGCCTTGCCCACTGAGACGTGAAAAGTGTCTCTCCTTTTGTTATACCGCCTAGAGAGTCTCTGTGTTCTGTGTCCTGCCCGTGACTCATTTTAAAGTTTAAAACCTCTCTTGTACGACTCCAACAGAGCTGCAGAGACAAACTCTGTAGTGACAAATGTGTGGAAGATGAACAACTGCGGAAATAACCTTTACAGGGTAACCTGCTTATTGGTAAAGTGTAGTATTTCAATTATATCTGCATCAATGGCATGCTGTATGTCTGGATTTAACAATTTAATGTTTTACATTATGTTTTATACACCTTTAAAGCCAAAAACACTATTTAAACTACACTTTACCTTCTCAGTCAGACATACAGCTCAAGGAGAAGCTGCTGAATCTGCTGTTTCCCCTAACAGTGTGTGTGTGTGTGCGTGTGTGTGTGTGTGTGTGTGTGGATTAGGTTTATATTACATTGCTGGGACCAAATGTCCTGCACCATGTAATAAAAATCTGTTTTTTGACATTGTGGGGACCATTCTTTGGGTCCCCGCAAAGATCCGTAAATGCAATCAAAAAAAGTAAAAATGCTAAAATTTAGTTTCATTATTTATGGTTAAGGTTAGGGCTGAGTAGGGGTTAAGGTCGTCATGTTGGGATTAGGGTTTTTCCCCATAGAAATGAATGGAGAGTCCCCACAAAGTTATAGTTACAAACCTGTGTGTGTGTGTGAGTGAGTTGGCTGTTACCATGTCCATCTGTGACATATATGTCATTTCTACACACAAACAGGCAGATGGAATGAGCACCATGGCTTTGAGGAGAAGGATTAGGCGAGAGAGGTAGAAGATTCATAATGGCGGAAGGTGAAAAGGTTCGGGAAACGTTTGCGGCTCTGCGTAGGGAAAAGTGTAGATGCCGAGAGGATCCGAGAGGAGAAACAGGTGATGTTGACCAGCAGAGGCACAGGCTTCGTGGCTGTACCGCTGTGCCGAAAAATAAACAAAACCAGACAAATAGCACATGTTGTTGTGCTTTCGCTGTGTTAGAGTTGGCAGAGTGAGAAGCAATTAAACATTATCTAAAGCACAGAGACGACTTGTAAAATATGAGGATTAGCGAGATTTCCGGCACGCGAGCCGCTGATCTGCCGAGCGTGGTGGTGGGAATGGAACAGGAACCAGGTAACAATCGCTTTGCCCATTTTATTCATTCTTAAGATTTTTCACATTTTCCTGGAGGTATTTTTGTTTGTTGCCCTCGTAATTATGCACTCGATGTCCAGGCTTGTGCCCCGGCCTTGTAATTGTTTTGGCGGAACTTGAATAGCGCCTCTGCAGATGCAGAAGGGGGAGGGGGGGGTGTTTTAAAAAAAGGACATTGGATGGGGAGCGTGATTTATCACTGGTGCCCCCTGTGGTGCTGAAACTATAACAGCGAGACAAAAAAAGGACGGGGAGGTTGGGATTTGTGACTGATAAGCAGACGAGGGATGTTGTGCCGCATGTTTCCATTGGTTCGGAAGATGGGGACTGACATTTCCAACAAGCATCCATACACGCATCTCTGTCTCGGGGAAGGGGCTGCAAGGGTACAGCAACAGAAAAGCCAATTGTCTACTCTAGTATCTTCACAAACCAATCTCTTTTCTTGTTCTCCTCTGGATCTCCTGTATCTATGTTCTGGGCCAGTTACAACAGAATTAATTGTGGCAGTGCCGGGAATACTGTCTCGGGTGTCCAAACCAATGTATAGTTTACACTGTCTGGGTCTGAATTTGAAAATATTATACAGCAGTTATTAGAAACAACAGGTACTGGTTCTATGAAAGAAAAAGAAAGGAGAATGACAGAGCAAGTATGTTATGGACATGAAACCTGGGGGAGCTCTGACATTTGACGGAGAACAAAGAGGTGACTATCACCCAGAAACCCTCGCTCTCTCCCGCATAACTAAGATAAGATCTGAGTCAGTGACAGCTCTGAATGAATCAGAGAGACAAGGTCACATCGATGACTCCCAACTTCACCTTATTAAAGTAACCCTGGAAAAAATGCACATCGGCCTGGCTGGGGGGAAAATCCATTTTAAAGGAAGATTAAAGAAAGAAAAAAAAAACGAGAGGGATTCAGCTAAGTAGATTTTTTATAGAAGCAGAATAGGTAGTCCTTCGCTAACCTGTATGGGGATCGAAACACGCACATGGAAGTCTCCTGCTATCAGACACAAGCGGACGGAGCAGAGGATGATGACGTGGGTCAGGGAGGCTGACGGGGACGAGCCGGGCAGCTGGGGGCGGAGGCTCACATGATGGGGGGCCAGCAGCCGGAGGACAGATGTTCAGAGCGGAGGGGGAGGCTTGGGCCCAGAGGTGGGTGTTAAAGTGGGCACAGCTGCGCGTGACGCCATGAGCCACGGAGGAAGCGGGGCCGAAGCTGAATGAAGACCCAGATATCTCAGGCAGGAAGTGCAAATGCTGTGGCTAATTACCGGGGGTGTGGGGGGACTGTGATCCGGTCCAGGCGCATCCATCAGGGTGATCATAAATACGAATACACCGGCAAAGTGGCTGTTTCTGCTAACACCCAGTTATCACTCTGATCTTCCATTGCTTGGAGTTTTAATCAATACGAAAGGAGGGGGGGGGGGGGGTGTTGGGTAAGGAGGATGGTGAGAGGAGAGTTTCTAACCCAAAGGATGCAGCGGTGAATCCCTTCTCTTGAGTTTCCTGTTTCACGGTGGCAGTTCAGGCAGCTAACGGTGTTGCCGTATAACACTTCTGGTATTCTGTGATGCTTTTCCTTGACAGATGAAATGCCTTATTGCTATATCCTCCTACAATTTGGAGTAAATATTGCAGAAAATGTGTTTTAGATTGGATAACTTGTTTACCGGAAGGCTATTGCACAGCTCAACCTTAGCTGTTTAGCTGTGTGGATATACGCAAAGGTAAAAGAGCTTAATATTGACATGTGCTATATCACAACCCTATATCAAGTATAGGTTTAAATTAACGCTATTATCAAGCGTGCAGTGCACTCTGCAATTTACGCCAATCAATGTCTATCATACAAATCCGACTGGATGGGCCAGTGAATTTTAAATGAAGCATCTGTGGTTTGGCTACTTTGATTGGTTGAGTGGTCACTAGTTGCTCTAAGCATTTTGCGGACCCAGCACCCCTTTTACATAGGACAATTCTAGGATTGGGGCTGGAAAATCTGATCGTGGATCAGCATATCAGCTTGTCGGTTTTAAAATGCTTACTTTCCAAATTTCCCTTTCAGAATTTGCAGTGACCCAAATTTGGGTCGCGACCCATGGGATGAGAATGCACTATAGATGCCTTCATAATGCATTATAATGGTTGGCAAAAGCATGAGCAATGCTTTGTACCACATTATATAGGTATCTGCATTATAGATGGGAGCTTCATAAAGCATTCATAATGCATAATAAACATGCTATAATTTATGCCTTTTTATAAATAGTTATAGCCATGTGTATAATGTTTTATGAACGCATCATAATGCATTATGAAGGTATCTCTTTAAGTAAAGTGTCACCAAAAGGATTTATAAAGTTTGAGGTGTGCTGAGAAGGTGGCTCATGAGAACAGCAGAATGGGGACCTCTGCACGTCCTCATGTAAATGTTAGGTGTCAGTCGTCACACAAAGCTCGGGGACTTGGCGAAACTCCTCACGCCTCCTCCGGTGCGTCGGCTCTGTCAGGAATCGCGGGCGATCTCCGAGCCGCCGCTCTCACTTTTTCAGGATAACACCGCACCTCTTTTGACAGTGGTCACATTACTGGGGCAGTCTAAGAAAGCGGAGGCCTCATTAAAGGTAAACAGAAAGACGTCTGTCTGCAGTTCCCCAAGTGTCTGCATGCCAGAATGCCCCCCCTTTTCAGCTTTTATGTCCTTCAAACAGACATTTTAAAAAATTCTTCTAAAAATCCTCTGACTTCCTATCATCTATGCTGTCAAGCCCAGACTGCTGCTACCGTCTCCGAAATGATCTGTCTTTACGCAAAACATGCATCGGCATGTTAATGTCAATCTCGGTTTGTGAAATTATGAAACAATAAATCATCAACTATAGAATAGTTATCGTGTCAAAACTGACATTACTTGCTATCTATCATTTTCTCTTGCATCTCTATGTACAGTACATGGTGTTTGATGTGCATTTTCTATACTGCTTACCCAGTATGGGTGGCTGTAGGCTTCTAATTTAGTAGATGGGACCAGTAAGTTTTTCTGGGGGGTGGGGGGGGCATCTATATCTCTTTCCCTCTCCAGCACTGGTCCAGTCTATGCAATGCAAGCCATATTAAAATTGTAGTGCAGTAATTACGAATTGCATTTCTTTTCTTATGTAATGTCTTTACAGCTTCATTTTGTACTGTAATATCTTTAGAACTGAACTCACACCTCTGTAGTTACGCTGCAGAACACTTTAATCTGCGTAAGTGGGACTAAAATCTACACACGAAACTAACAGTGCACACGAGGGAGAAAGCGTACGTGCGACGTGGACTACGCAAAGCAAGCGAGCCGTTGAAGTAGGCTTGGACGGTATGTCGTTTAGCTGGTAAACCCGAAATAACGCGGTAGGCCTATTCTGTATTAACGTAATACCGCCCAAGGCATTGTCTAACGAAGCCTACGCTTAACCAGAAAGACACACAATACAGTGTACATTAGACAATGGAAAGAACGGCTGAAGACGGTCACAGATTTTCGTGAACGATCGGATGGCAGTTGGGTTCGGAGAGAACACAATTATTCGCATCTGATATTCCTTCCAAGCAGATTCTCAGCTTGCCCCTAGTGTTTTGCATTCCTCCAGGTAACCATTTCTAGCTCGTAGTGGTCAGGTAGCACGATGCACTAGTATTTATTTCAAAGTGTTTTTGTTTAGTTCATGTATAAAACACATTTTTAATATTTGTGCAGAGAGAGCGGACTGGAGAAAGGGAAACAGTGAATGGGACCCGGAACCTGCAGTAGAGGGTCACGCTGCAGGTCAAGATATACACTATATATACATAAAATATTGCCTTTTACATTATTAAATTGTGTAGCTTGTCTTTTACAACTTGATCAGCCTTTTTACTCATTACGATTCTGCAGAATGGTCAAAGGAAACTGGGCACAATTAGAGAAGTATGTCGAACTGGTCCTTGGCAACCTGCCGTGCAAAGGGATCGTAATGGTATGGAAATGATGGCAAACACAAAAGCTAAGGTGAATCCCAGTTTAAGTTTGAAAAGTCTCTCCTCTCATAAACATAAGATTGTACTTTTGTGCATTACCGCAAATCGCATTAGGTTATAAGAACAATTTAATAGTTCGTTTAAAGGAATTAAATTCTCAGACGCTAAACAAATGGACACTTACGTAATGAATTGTAACGTGTTCCGGTTTTTTTTTTCCTTTTTAAATGAGCAGTGATTTAGCTGTCAGAAAGACCATTTGACCTTATTTTAACGATGGATAATTGAGCTCTCCAACCAGAGCGTCTATAAAAATGCAGATCGCATGTTGTTTGAATTAAAAATATTAACTGAAATTGCAGTGCCATTTTTTTTAATAGTAATTGGGAATCGACGTTTTTCCATTAAAAGCTGGACGTGCCAATGTGGTTTTGGTTGAGGATTAATTCATAAATGAGGCCAAAACACAGCACATTGCTCATATTTTTGAGTTTCTACACTCTCAGTAGAAACTGTGACTAGCTGAAGGTGTTTTTTGTGGAGCTGGGTAGCCTGTCCTGTCCTCTTGCTATCCTCTTATTAAATTTGACAAATATTTTTGGACCCTGTAAACTTGTATGCTACATCGGTTTGACACAATAGCACACCTACAGTACTTTGTCAAAGAATGACAGTACATTTCATGTATGATGAATTGGAAAAAAAAGGCTAACACTGTTGGTAAGGTGATGCATCCGGACCTGGGTTAGGGCCAGCGAGATCTTCACTTCATGTGTGGAGGCGCCGTTAAAAGTTAATGTGCTCCTCTCATGTTACGGTATGCAGTGAGAAAGTACAGATGGGTGTAGCCGGTTTCCCGCCGCGTGGGGTGCACACTATGTTTAGCATATGTCAGGCGAGTTTCAGCGAGATGCTAAATAAGGAAAGCGTGCCTGCCAAACTGGCTTCGCCGGTGAGCGACAATTAGCCAGCCATTAACCATTATTTCAGCTCGAATACGCACAAACGCTGCAGTCATGGGCAAATGACCGGATTAGCCCGCGAGACCAAAATGCGCCAACCTTCCAGAAATGGCAACATGAGCTCATAGACGGGAAAAAAAAAAATTGCATCTCAGTGGAGCCAACCAGGTGTTCTCAGACCTGCACAGCCCACAATGTAGCCTCGCTGCGTGAGATGAAGTGTACAGGGGCTGCATACTCCCTGATACTCCAGAGATAATCGTGTGTATCTGGGAGTTTGCTGTCCTGTTACACAGGCCTGGTTTGGGGACCCGCACCATGGTGTTTGTAAGGGAACATTGACTTTTCACACCTCAGGCCACCCGCCTACAGCCGTTAGCTGCCATGACGGATAATCCTGGAGCTTCTTGCAAGGGAACATTTGCATTTTATACCTTGGGCCACCAGATGTTCTTCAGTTGGTCAAAAGCCTTACCTTGATTGGTGGCACAATGTCTGCCCTTCCTCTAAAGTCCCTCCGCATTGGTCCACAGTGTGTCGGCAGACATGATTTCAAATGCCCACTATTAGCATGCATGATTATATTATTATTGTTGTTTTGGGTTCATAGGTGCATTATTTAATCTGAAAAACATTGAGTGAATACACATAATTACACAAATACATCAAAGTACGTAAACAGTACATTATAAATGGCGAGGCAATGTGTGTGTGTGTGTGTGTGTGTATATATATATGTATAATATAATGTCACTGTGCAACATATAACAGAACAGAATATACTATAAGAAATAATAGAATAGATAGAAATGGTTCATAGATGCTAATAGGAAACTATTAGTTTCCAAGAACAAACCAGGTCCTGGCTGAAAAAACCACGACACATCGTTAGTCTGCGTCAAGTCTGTTCTCTAGCACCCGACACAGTGCAGACGACGCTGTGCTATGGGCAGGAGGCCAGACGATCCACACTGACCATCCATCCAAGATGGCGTCCTCCTCTTCAGACATCATGTCTAATGTTGTTGCGGTCTTCCGTATGGAAGCCTCCACCTCAGCCGGGTAACTTTGAGGACAAGTAGCGGTGACTCGCGATACTGGTTCTCTTTCAAGCGGGATGCATCAGCACGATAACTCGGGCTACAGAACCGAACCGCTCCGGAGCAGCTTAGCTTTCAGGATCGCGGATCTCAGTGCTCGGGCTAATCAAAGAGAGGTAGGTATGTTGCTTGACATAACAAATGGGCTTTCTCAAACTCTCTGGCTCGTCCAAGGGGGTGTTTTTCCGTACGGGATATGACAGCCTTTTATTTGTACTTTATGGGTCACACTTTACTTGACAAGGCACAAATAATACAGAATTATACTCTTACTTATGTATTAACAACAAACTAAGTCTTAGTTACATACTAATCTCATGTTAAATCATCATTGATGAACCGTGACACATGTTTTATCTCAAGCAGTTACTATATTTGTTACTGTATCTGTTAATTCTGTAAACCTTGGTGAAATGCTGAAGGAACTACTAAGGAATTGTTGAAGAGACAGGTAATGAATAATACAAGTTAAATGCTGATCTCCTGTTTGTTCATCATTAATGAATCGTGACGCATCTTTTATCTCAAGTAGCAGCTACAGTTGTTCTTGATTTGTTGATAATTTGTACTTTTAGTAGTATCTGAGTTATTGCTAAGTATTTATGCCCTGTCAAGTAAAGTGTTACCGTTTTATTTATATGGGCCGTGAGATGTTTATAATTCATTATTAAATCTGGCCAGCAGATCGATGTTTCGGTTTCCACAGGATAAAAAACGACATAATGTTATTCCGCTAACAAGCGCTGGCAAGTTTCACTGCCACAGCGAATGGGGGGGGGGGTTGCAGGGGAGGGGTTGGGGGGCAGACTTCAGTACCCAGCCCCAAATATAGGATTAACTGTTATTAGTATTTGAAAGGCCAAGATATCAGCTAAGGACTGCGGTCAGCCAGGTTCCTGAAATCCTCCGTGTAATAGCTATATTTGGACAATTGTGGGTGTTTATAGGTCCGGATAGCGAAGTTCTGCTGGAATCCAATCCCCCCCCCCCCCACCAAACAGCGGGTTTCGCAGATGTTTCACTTTGCCCAGATGCTCCTGCATGCACCACTTTTCACAGAGTGTCAGTCAGTTTCCACAAATGACCAAACACCTCATGCAGAAGCTTGGCCCTTTGTATCAACCCCACGGCCATACACTTCAAATGAACTCATTTCTACCCCATGGTGATTTCATAGCACAATCCCCCCCCCCCCCAGTCTCACACCCACACAAAGAAGAGTCATTTCATACCCCTAGAAAAATATATATATTTTTGCCACTCTCATGCTGCCATTGAGTCTTTCTGTTGCCCCCCCCCCCCGTACTGAATGCAGCCAATACCACGCGCCGTCAGGCCACATCCACGCAGGTGTCTGTATGTGGAGAAATCTCCCTCCATTCTCAGCTCAAGGGAGTCTAACTTGCACAAAAATGGTCTGAGGGCAGAATGAAAAATGATTGGTTTAGAGAGACATCCATGTAAAGCGCCTTGGGACGACTCTGTTGTGAAAGGCGCTATATATAAATAAATTGAATTGAACATCTGATTGGTCGGTCCTGCCTCCTCTAGTTGGTTTGATCCACCTCCTCTACAATCTGATTGGTTATCTCTCTGTACCAATAATTTTTTTGTTCTGCCCTCAGAACATTTTTTGGCTAAGTGGGTTCATGGGAGTTTCATTCTCAGAGTGCAGCAGTGTATGTCTTTATATTATCCACTCCTTTGCAATATTTGCGGTGCGTACACTGCCTGTCACATTGCACCGCGTCTACAAATGTATCGTCGTAATTGTAATCGGATTTATTGTGGTAGCGTGCACCTTCATTTGCAATCTGTATTTTGTCTTTAATCAGTGTTTACCGTGATGGACATGCAGAGTAAGGTTTTCATTGCATAGTGGCACTGATTGTTTACTGTGCATATGATGAATAAAACTCTTGGATCTTGAATCTGGAAAGGGGGTCCCTCAGGAAAATGGCGTGTCACTTCCTCTCCCAGGGCCCCCCCGCTATCCCACAGTGGGAACGTCGTTTAGCAGGCGACACGCGGGATGTCTCCTTCTTCTCGGATGGACCAGAAGATGAGTGCAAGTCCTTCGACAGCTGGCTGGGGACGGATGCTCCCCCCACCGCCCCCATAAAAATACGTTCCCTCACAATCTTACCCCACTCTGCTTCTGTCCCCCGGTCCCCTGTGAATGATTAGATGTACAGGTAGTGAAACTGTCTGCCATGTGTTTGGCTCAATAATCACATTAATCAAATGATTTATCTGCCGCAGCTGGTATCGTCGCCAGCCGGTGCCCGGCGTTTCCTCAAACAGACAAACACCCACAGTCCAGTGATCGGCGCATTCCTCCCGGCAAATTTCGCCTGCGTTAATAATTGATGGCATTGACCGATTGACGTAATCCCTCCAGCTGAATTTACCTGTTACTGATAGCAGTGACAGATGCGAGGCACAGCGGGGCATTAAAGCAGGCGGCATCAATCATCGCCTCTTTTAACCCAATGGGGCCACTAAATTAACTGCTGGGAAATGGTTAAACCAGTGAGGGCTTGATAATCGCAGTCTGTGAGCCTCTCACATCGCTTATTTCTGTAGTTGTATCTATTCTGGGACCACAAATCTCATTTCACAATTAATACCAGTAAACCACGGTGCTATTTTAGTGGTGTGGCTTTAACAGGAGGTTGAGATTAAAGTATGGGTTAGGTTCCGACAGGAACTGGGGAATGTTCTCGTGCAGTCAGTGTTCAAACTCGACCTGAATATGCAAAATTTCTCTTGGTATTTTTGAGTCTCTTTTTGTTGTTTAATCTGTAAACATAATAATTTTTAGCAGCTCAGAAGAAACTACTTTTAATTCTAATACTTAGCATGCATATGTATTATAAGTGATACAGTGGCATCTCAGTTCTGCCTTTATCGTCTTTCATGGATGGGTAGGTATTCAGTATCAACTAAGTAAAAGGCTTTTAATGACAATCCGCCTTTCCATTCACATTATGCCTTCATTTAAATCGAGCCACACTTCTGATATGCTTCATAATAATACATATACCTAGCCATTTGTCTATTGCAGGTTCCTGTTTCAGTATTTTGTGTTTTAATGGTTAATGTATTGTCTTGTAATTTTATTTTTTCATTTAAATATACTGGCTGCTATGACAGCTTAATATATTATCTATCTATCTATCTGTCTGTCTGATCATTGGTATAATTTAATTGAATTAATATAATTAATATATAGACACAGCCACGGAAAAAAATAAGAGACCCTTCTATACCTTCAAACAAATCTGCAAGTTTCTAAGACCGCAGTACACAGGAATAAGGTGAAGCAGGAGATACTGGGAACGACCATAAACCAGCCAGGTAGAGCGACATTCTATTGCCAGGGATGATCGTCAACTTACCCGACAGTTTCTCATGAATCGGAGGATGACCTCAAGTGACCTTCAAATGGAATGGGAAACATTAAGTGCAGGTGTAAAGTGCACTGCTAGGACAGTTAGTATCAGGCTCCTACAGTAGATGCACCAGGCTGCAGTTTGCAAAAAAAACAAAAAGTATTTTATTCACAGACACACACCCACAAAGTGAGAAATGAGTACCTTAATTCTCTGGCTGTCTCTCTCTCACAATCTCTCTCCGCGTGTGTGTGGGGTCATATGTTAGCCAGCCTGTAGAATGTCTGTGGAGTGCTTGTGAATGTATATATTTGGTATGTGTCTGTATACATGTGGTATGCGTGGTGTATGTGAACGTACATGTGTGCATACCTATGCTTCTATAACAATGTACATATATGCTTTCAAGCAAGCCGAAGTTGCCGTGGTAACCGCTACTAGAAAGCTCTCTGCTAGTACATTGTTCTTTCAGATTTGAAGCTAAGAGTATGAATCCAGTCACTTCGAATGAGCTGAGGTGCCCCAGGGTGCAGAGACAGCTTGCTGGGTGACCTGCGTGCAGATTAAATTAAAAGATGATTTTTGGAGTGCATATGTGTGATCATCTTGAATATGTCTGTCTGCAGAACGGCTCCCGTGGCCTCGGACTTCCCGCGTGACGGCGAGGGCATGCGGGTGTCAGTCATCGCACAGCCCTCGCTGTGCCGAACCCTTCTCTGACCTTGCGTTCGTACTTCCATGCCTCCCCCTACCCCCGCCCCCTGGGTCTGATCACTTTACCAGCCAGACTGCTCCGCAAACCACCGGCGGGGGTGTAGGGTTACGCAGAGAGGAGAGGCTTTCCCCGTGTGACTCAGTCAAACTGCATTACTGCCGCCATCGCAGAGACGCACATAGGAACCTGTGCGGTCGTGTGCTTTCTAGATTCTAACCTCGATGTGTGGTAAAGCCACAGTATGTCACTGACATTCTTCTGTTTCACGCTTTAAAGGAGCTTATTAAGCTACAGATAGATCTTCCGGTGTCTTCTGTAGGATAATTTTCCCAGTTTTCCCCTTTGTCATGATGTAACCAAGCAACCAAAGCGGTTTCCAGGTCGAGACTTGATCTGCACCCTAATTTATAAATTATTCCTGAGGCATATAAGGAGGGGAGTATGGACCAGCTGAGGGGTGGGGGTGTCAATCACCATATTTATAATAAGTGTTTAATTTGGATTCACTCACCCCCCCCCAATAAATAGACTGCTGTATTTAAATTAAGTTGTCCTCCCTCTCCTAATATCAGAGTGTCTCCTACACTGTTGGGTGTAGAGATCCCTGCAAAGGACCCCTGTTTGCTCCTCCCATCACAAAATGGTAAGCCTCCCGTCACTCCTCTTCTGCCTCCTGGGTTGTGGGGGGGGCGCCCCCCCCCCGGGCGGGGGGGGGGGGGGGGGGGGGGGGGGGGCGGGGGGGGGGGGGGGGGGGGGGGGGGGGGGGGGGGGGGGGGGGG
>JAODKC010000051.1:1733995-1747290 GCA_026777985.1 Mormyrops attenuatus | reverse complement strand
GAGTGTCTCCTACACTGTTGGGTTTTGAGATCCCTGCAAAGGACCCCTTTTTGCTCCTCCCATCACAAAATGGTAAGCCCCCCGTCAATCCTATTATGCCACCTGGGTTGTCCCCCCCCCCCCCCCCCGCGAGTGAGCTCGCTAGCTGCCAATAACGCAGGGAGCTCCGTGTGCCGTCAGCTCCCATATGGGGGCGATGTAGAGGCCGTCCGGGTGGGTGGCAGGAGACGCGAGACGGCTGTCAGTCTGACGCCGGCGTAGGGTGCCCCCCCAGGTCTGGCCCAGCTGTCAGGCTCCCGTAAACGCTGCATGCTTTAAGCTCACCTGCAGTGCCTTCCAGCAGGCCGCGCCTACGTCCGCCGGACCCACCGAGCTAGGATCTTAATACCCTCTGGCATGGAAGCTGCTGCCTTCACGGCTTGTCCTTCAGTACAGCTTTCTATCCAGTTCAGGCCATAAATAATGGAAGGTAGGATACCCTGCTTCAAACACGGATGAGAAAGCTTAGGGTAACATATTCCGCCAAATCAATATTTATCCTCTGCTGGACCGCAATTTTCCCGGGCTGCAGGTTCAGTGCGACTGGGCCTGAGAGGACACACTATGAATCTGGGCTTTCATTACAGGGCCCCTGCGGTGAGGTCAGCTCCGGTCACACATCACGCGACAAGCGGCCGGCTAGGGTGCCATCTCACGAGGGGCACCGACTTCGCGATGCAATGCACTTTGTCACAGAGTGGGGGCGCCAGCGGTGACGCTGACGTGGGGCACCACATGGGCGTCGACCGGAACTGGGCGAGGCCAAAATCTTCAAAATGGTTTGTTTATACACTTCATACACTATGGAATTCCATAATTTAGCGTTCATGTAAAAAAAAAAAGAACAAAAAAAACATTTATCCTTGTATTTAAACAGTACAGGCTGTGACTCCCCGATATGCGGTGCCGTTTATAAAAGTTACAATCTTTACTCTTATAATTTTAAAATGATCATTATTATTTAGTGAAGAAAAGTCAATAGTATCGTCCTTGAAATACATCTTGCATTTGTTCATTGTACATTTTTCCAATGAGCCATAACATTCAGAATTTAATTTAATGGATTTATTATCTAACACAGCTTTAAATACGTTTGCATGGGTAAATCCTGAGGTGCAGAAATCGCAGAGACTGCCACGGATAGCTTCATAAAAAATGGCCGGGCTGGAGATCCTTCCCTGGTGTCCGTATTGCTGGTGTAGATCTGAGTGGTAGAATAAATTAGCCTAGTTCTGCAGGGGGAGTAAATCAGCTGGCTTTAATTCCTTGGCTGCCTGGTGTATCTTGCTTTATGAGCTCTATTTGTTAGCAGTTATAAGTGGTGAGGTTAGTATGGCGCCCCCCCTTGGGTAGGGGGTGTGAATTGTCCATCAGCTCCTGCCAGCCCACAAGGCGGTCGTTTGCAGATGAGCATCCATCCATCCATTTTCTGAAACCATCCTATTCTAACTGTCCTATTCAGGGATGCGGTGGCTCTGGAGCCTATGGGCGGAAGGCAGGCAATGACCCAGGATGGGGCAGCGACCCATGGCAGGGCTCACTTATGCACCTCTGGAGACGTTGCTAACTCTAATTAGCCTCAGAATGTACATGCAGGAAACCCCACAACGACACGGCCAGAACGTGCAAACTCCACACACACAGGACCCTGGTGGGGGACTTGAACCCAGGTCCCACAGGTGTGAGGTGACAGTGCCAACCCCTGCAGATGAACACTGATGTTAATTAAGCTTAAACATAAATAAAGTAGCGGTGTGTTGCTTCCACTGTGTATGGTAGCATCGCAGGTGTAGTTGGACGTCGCAGGTCTTTCACAGCAGTGCCTGGAAGCAGGTTGGAACTCATGGTGCGATTTAGGAACCTCTACCTATGTAAAAGGTTTTGTAAGCGCTACACTTCGGCACGGCGCCTATGAGATATTCAGCACAGTGGTAGTCACACATTCCCGCTTTGCGGTAGGGTCATTTGTTCCGAGCAGGCACTGATTTGGCATATGCTGTCTTTGGGCCTGGCCCGCAACTATCGCCCCCTGCTGTTTATATTGTGTAACAGAATGGCTGCAGGAGTGCCACACTGTGCCAGCGATAGATGCCAGCAGCCATGGTCAGTGGCTAATAAAGGCTTCTTTCAGGCCCTGCCCTAAAAAGTCAGGGAGTTAGAGAAGGAGAGGAGTCATTAGCTATGGAAAATAAAGCACCCCCCCGCCCCCAACATTTACCAGCCAGGAATCTTCAGTGTTCATACAGATACACCAGGGTTGCCAGGTTTGGCCAGCTGGCTGGTCTGCACACACAGGCATATGCATTTACATGTATGTAACAGTTTTATGACTTTGCAAACCCTACAGACTATTTACAAACTACCCCAACGCTTTTGATGTAGCTAATTTTAGGTTTAAAATGGAATGATATATATTTGCCGTAAGATTTCTCACGTGGGCGTGAGAGTCTGAAAGCGTGAGTGTCATGCCAGATGCGTGAGAGCTGGCAACCTGCAAACATTTAACTGATTGTGAAACCAGTAAGAATGGCCACAGGAACAGGGTGCAGGCGCATGCAAATGATAAACCAGACTGGTGAAGACAGGAAGGGGGTTCTGTTTTCAAAATGCCTCATGGCAGTTGGCATATGAGAGACAAGAGCACCAGGGTGAGTTTTCCCGCATGTGTCTAAGACAGTGAGTTTAAGGTTTATCATCTAACAGGAAGTTTATGTGGAGTGAGGATTCCTGACTCTAACAGTCTCTGAATGATGGTCTTAACAAACGACCTTGCGTCTTTACTGATGCTGAATGATGAGGGGGGGCACACTTTATAACCAAAATCTACCATTGAGGCCTGGTCGGCATAATAACCGCCCCGGCCCACCCCCCCCAAAGGGCCCAAGGTGACATTTCGCGGGGGGGGGGGGGGGTCATCATAGATACGGGGGTTTAGATGTAGAGATTAAGTGCTATTCCATGGAATTCCTCAGAAACAAATATATGCCATTTACTGATAGCATGACGGCGAGGGATGGACGCTATTAAATAATAGGAGGAACCGTAAATTGTTTTATCTGTTAAATTAAAAAAGTTAATTAATTGTAAAGGTGTTCACATTGTATTTTGGATTTGGGTTAGAAGCACCGGGGTTATGGGAAATATAGGGGCTTTGTAATGCTAATTGTAGGGATATCGCATCGAGTCAGTCGAAAGGTGACGCAAACTTAATTAAAAACGAGCCTCTCTCAAAGTGCGCTAATCAATGGACCACTGAGGCAGGACACAGCACCAACAAGTGCGACACAGCTCTAATTAAGGACTTTGTCACCTTCAATCTGCCAAGAGGTCAAAGGTCATCACACTCATAACAATGGCAGAGGCAGAGGTAGACAGTGCCCTATTCTGCAGTGCTAAACCAAAAAGTGGCTCTATTCAGCGGGGGTGTGCAAATTGATATAGTAGATGGGGTTTTTTGTCCCCCACTTATTGCAACACGATATTTAGGTTAAACTATTTAGAGAACCTTCTCGGCCAGGAGGAAAATCGATATATTGTGTCACGAAAGTGAAAAGCTCCGATTCTGTGTTTTGAGTTTGCCCCATGTTTACATAATAGGAATAGGGTGAGAGTGGTTGTTAAGGTGTCTTCCATTCAGCCTGCATCTGGAAGCAGCAGCAGCTCTAACCATGCTGTGCAGGACGCAGGAGTTTGTGTGGAAACGCCATTAACTCAGACTCAGAAGCAGGTGACGGCGATACTTCTACCCAAAGCCTTGACGTACAAAAGTGAGCTTTAATAATAAACCTTAGAATAATTCAAGGTTGGAATTTCTGAGCTGCTAGTTGGAAATTTCAACCGGAATCTCCCCTGAAGTTGGAATTCCGACTTGGAAAGTCGGGGGAACCTCAGAATCCAAGATGGCGGCACCCTTTATCAATGGAAGTAAAAGCTGCAGTAATATACTGTTTATTGGCACTTCCTACTGGTGTTTCATTAAATCGGTCAAACAAACAGTGCTGTCCAGCCACTCTCTCTGGACGTGTCGCTACAGTGTTCTTATGTGCAAAATATTGCGTAATGTTTTATTGACTGATATTGCTAACAATGGCTAGGGCTGGAACTGGGGCCTGTTTCAGAAAGCAGGATTTCTTAGGTGGATAACTAGCCGGATTTAAGGTAGTCTGGGCTGAATGTACGTGAATGAAGATCGAGTCAGTTTAAACTGGGGTACCTTAAATCTGACAGGTTATCCTGGCTAAGCAAGAAATACTGTTTTTTGAAACATATTATACGGAACATGGTTAACTTGGGTGTGATGTCATTCCCAGTTCCAGTAAATGGAACGCAGCATTAAAGATGAATCTTACTACTAAGACAGGCACACACTTGTGTTACATGCCAATATATAAATGCATTGTATCTAAATGACTATTATGAGAACAGTTGTGTTTCACTGATGCTGAAAGATCTGGAAGTCTATAGGGGCTGCAGGCAGTAAAGTCTTTTTGCTCTCCTGGGGGTTGCGTCCATCACCCCGTCCCCTACCATGTGCCTCCGTTCCTAGTTTATCACACCAGGAGTGCTGTGATCTGTAGCCTGTGCTGGGAGGCAGAAGAAAAGGTTTAAACCAGGATTGTCAACTTTGGCCAGCTGGCTGGAGTGAGATTTTCAATTCGAGAGAAGTCTGCACACACATTTACATGCATGTGACAGTTTTATTATCTTGTAAACAGTCTGTAGGGTTTGCAAACTACCCCAAAGCTTTGGATGTAGCTAATTTTCAGTCTATAATAGAATAACATATATTTGCCGTAAGATTTCTTGGGTGACAGGCCGAAAGCGTGAGTGTTATGGCAGATACGTGAGACCTGGCAGCCCTCGGTTTAAACGTCTACCAAGAGGTAGACGCACTCGGAATGATTTGCAGTCATCAGTTTCCTGGAAGTTTGTCCTTTAACCATGACGAGACCCAGGGGAACATGAATATCCTGCCTACCTCTGACTGAAATTGAACCCACAACCTTGCAGGTGTGACATTTTTGGAAAGGGAAAATAAAATATCCCAAATATAAAATCCAATAACTCTCTGAGGATGCTTTACAGATTTTTCTTAATTCTATTACCATTGTACTGATCCAGTGATTTCTCAGCATTGAACATGAGCATCCAAAGCAAAGGTGTGACCATGAAGTTTACATCAGGCACGTTTGAAAACGCCACAGGTTACAGAGTGCGGAGAAGCATTTAATATCAGAGCAGCTGCAGGAAGTAAAACGCCGCATTTATGAAATATTAGCAGGCGTCAAGCAGCCAGCCACCTAAGGGTGGGCTTAGCGTGTTAGCATGTTAGCACGTCAGCCGGTAGCACGCGCCGCTGACACTCCCCTTGCAGATGTTCACAGGCTTCCGGTCAGCAGCAGATAATCACAGTAAACAGATTCCAGCCTCGTCCCTCACATCGGCAGAAATATGTTCCTCATTACCGGGGCAGCTTGGGGCAGCTAAACTATCTTCCTTCTGCATCCCAAGGGCAAATTAAATCTTTACCATTCCAAACGTTAAACTGATTTTTTTTTTTTTATTATTAAATCCTTCACTAATTATTTATTATTATTTTATTACATCTTTGACATATAAATAAAGCTGTCATTAAGTCATGTACGCTTAATGTTGGGAATATTGCACATTTTCCTGACAGTTGAATATCTGTCTTATTAGCCTCATGCTCTGTTTGCCAGTTGCAGTGCTGCTTCTGCTCCAGTCCTGCTTACGCCCATAACTGGGCGTTCACTGGAAGCTCACTGCACTTACGCCCAGACAGCTGTGAAGTACGTCTGTAATGCGCTGCTTGCCTGACTCGGGCCAGTAGCCAGAAATAAATTTCTGGGGCGGTGTTGACAACCACGGGCCCGATAGGCCAATAGGCCCCCCTTGTTAGATTCCAAGGACCTGGGGGGAGGTTCCCCCCTGTTGATTTTGGCATTACAGTTTGGGAGTGGTGGGCGGGGTTGAAGTGCCTGGTCAGGAGCAAACAAGTTAAAAAGGCCAGTACCATACTGGGTTACAGCTCTAGTACAGGTTAATGGAAAGCAACATAGATGTAATGTAAATTGCATTTTGGGATTGTACGTAGTTTAGGCTCTGATATTTATCTCGCAGCTCTGGGTGGCTTTGCTGTGCCCACTGTCACCTCGTACCGTTAGGGGCTGAGGTCTGAATGTCACTTTGGGTTCCGCCAGCTCCTGCAGTCTCCTTCTGCAGCTCGGAGATGCACCATTAGGCTGATTGGTGCCGCCGTGCTGCCCGTAGCGTCTGCATGTATGCAGCCCTGTCTAGTGTCCCCTCCCGCCTCCAGCCCCCCCACCCGGGAGAGCTTCCAAGTGGCCCCACTCAGCATAAATGATAAGAAGATGGATGGATCTGACAGCCTGGCCTCGTTTTTCCCCATTAAAGGCTGTACAGGTTGAGGCATGTCAAAGTCTACAGACAGCTTCTCTGGGCTGTTTGTATTTATATTTGTACATGATACACTTCTGCTTGCCAGCCCGAAGCTGATAAGGATAAGGCGGCCTACACACTGCCACACTGTAATTTCATGTATACAACTTTTTGGGAGGAAAATGGCATGGGGAGTTGTGCAGGACATTTGGGAGCACCGGCGGAGCAGTGAGATTACAAGCCTTGTTTATGTGGGTCTTTATCTTACTGCCAGTATTATTAGTCAATTACTGCCGCGTACTGAGAGGTTCTGTTCATCTTCTGGGTTTTTTTTGTGCCCATATATTATTTCCATGCAAACATAAGTCACCATGGAAACAAAACATGGACCTTCGGTGTCCCCCGGAGACGACGAGCCGGCTGACGAACGTTTCCCAGCATTCCCGATAAGGCTGTAACGCCCAGCAGGGGCCGGTATCGCTCCTGTCAGGTGTCCAGCCGCGGCAGCCTGGCTGAGCCCGTCCCCCAAGTCTCCTCTGTCTGTGAGCTGTCACTCTATGCAAATGCTGAAGGATTAGGTCATTTTCTCTCAGGATGAACTTCACAGGGAAGCGGCCGAGACGCACTGGATCTCAAGAAGGGCCGGGGGGAGGAGAGCTCACTGTATGCTGTACGGACAGCGTCACCGTTTCGGTTTTATGGCTCGTTTGGGAGCTGTGTCTAATTTAAAATATATCCAATGTCTATGCAGGCCTGACCAGGATAATTGTTTAGAGGATGGATGGATGGATGGATGGATGGATGGATTATTCTGTGTCCATGATTAGCTGCTAATTAACTGAAGTTAGAAATGTAGTAATATTCCGTCTGGCATTTTTCTCCTCTAGCCCGTCTCCAATCCTCCGTCTGCACAATTTTTTTTTTTTTTTATGAAGCAGCTCTTCTCCAACAAAAACAATAAACGGTCACCTAGCGTGTCTGGCAGAGAGAACGGACTGCTATTATCCAGAGAGAGACAAAACAAAAAGGTCCACCAGCACAGCAGCGAGGAAAAGCACCAGCATACTCTAATAACCGACATCCTTCGGAGGGCTTCGTGACACGGGCTGGACAAGGCCGAGTTGGTTTACACACAAACACACTCATACTCCCTCCCTCCCTCTCTGCCTCTCTCTCTCTCTCTCATGATGGCACATGGGGAAATAACATCTGCTTGTGTACTCTTGTTATGAAACGCTTCTGACCCCATGCTATGCTTGGAAGAGACTCATAACTCTGAGCATCCATTAAAAGGACCACAACAGAACTGGTAACGGAGAGATCCTCAGACTGATTGTTTTAACCGTACGGGAAAATTTATTTCTAGATAAACTCATAACGTGTCCTGAAGAGTTTTTGTCGGGTCCGCTTGTCTCAGACAGGAGCCTCAGATCTCAGTAAATATGCCAGAGCTCCGGTGCTGTCCTGACCAAAGGAACTGGGGGCCATCCCAGTTAACCGATCCTGCTGCCACACTGGGACGCTCATAACCCCATGATGGAGTGTGTAGGGGTGTGTAGGGGTGTTTATGTGCCGAGTCAGGCGACGACCCCTCTGTCTAAGACTGAGCTCAATAGCTGCAATGTACTCTACGATTATACAAGCCTATTCTGCACACTTCACCTTTTTGCTGCCTTGGAATTAAAAATCTAACAATGAAAAGATAATTAAATAAAAAAAAATACCCGTGACTAGAATTTTTGTTTTCAGGGTCCTCTAATGTCCCTGCATTTACACCAAATGGTGGTGATGTCAGACACTCAATTGCGAGAACATGACTTTGTGATTAGGATGTGTTTCAGAGATGCGTCAGTAATTTGTGCGACTCTAATTAAAGATTAAACTGGCAAGTGGGACTCCGGTTGTTTTTCGTACATTTCTGTGTAATGAAAGGTCTCAACAAACTCATTTTACACGGCATGTTAGGCTCACTCCCATAATCCCTCGGCCCCCAAAGTCATGGCGTGATGACTGCATGTTGTCATTGGTCACTCTTCTGTTTCACAGCCCAATTTAAGCATCCGCTGGGCCCCCTGAAAGCTGGAGATGGGTAGGGTGGGGGGTGGTTTCTCAGGCAGGCATGAAAGAGTCACAGAAGACAGACATTTTAGATTTGACTTTATTGCCATTCTGCTGTGTATAGATACATAATCAAGAAAGGCAGTAATATCTACCCGTCCATTTTCTATACCCGCTTGTCCTTTGAAGACAAGGGTGTCAGCCAATTGCAGGGCGCACACACACACACACACATTCACACACACACACATTCACACATACACACACACACACACGTTTGTACTCATATCTTTGTGGGGAATATAAGGTGCAAGGAGCCCAGGTGGGATGTCTGATTGTAAACATGTGACCACAAAAGCTGTGAGAATCCAACATGATTCCGTCTGATGACCCCGTTTACGTCGGCGGTTAGAGCACGATCACCACGCGGAGTATGTCTCCGAAAGGGACTCCATCATTCCCTAAAGATCCATTACACCCTTGTTCTTCCAGCTTGTCTGTTTTTGCTGCCAGATTGACTGTTGGTTCGTCTGAGCTTATACATGAAACATATGGCTTTACCGGCGAAACCAAATGTAGACATGAGTCTCGCGTGCCGGGTGCCCCTCCGCCGTGGGAGGTGTCTGTGGTACGACAGTAGGTCACCGCCATATGCACTGGAAGCAGACCGGCACCCGTTTGCCAGCAGATAATTGAACACCCAGCACTTTTGGATGTGGCTGCATGTAGCAGAATGTTTCCCTACCATTAGGAAAAACACAGAAAGATGGGACTGGCAAGTAACGGGGGGGGGCTACTGTAACAGCGCGATAGCCGACCGTGTCTGGGCTGATGGGGGGCTACTGTAACGGCAGGACAGCCGACCGTGTCTGGGCTGATGGGGGCTACTGTAACAGCGCGATAGCCGACCGTGTCTGGGCTAATGGGGGCTACTGAAATGGTACAACAGGCATCCTCGTCTCAGAATGGGCTGGGCGCCTGCCCAGTAATTAATTTCAGAAAACGAGTCAGCACATTCACGTAAAACAGCTTGCCCCCCTGAACACCATAAACATACCCGACGTCCAAAGCATCACTGTGTCTATTTTTGGCAAACCAAACTTCAGCATTTATCTACGTGTCCACAGTGTCATCCTTACTTTATATCCTATGGTATTTTTTTGCTTTCATTTCATAAAAGTCCCGGATATGACTTTTTTGCGGGTTGGACTTTCTACTTTGTAATATAATAGCACTTCATCTTTAAAATATGCTGTGTAGCAATTTTGTGTACCATGCAACTTAGATTATAAATTCCTCATGGAGTTTGTTGTTACAAACTCAACCAGCACCAAATAATGGCACCACTCAGCACCTGTCACCTGGGAGCAGCGGTTCAGGTTCCTGCTGGGCCAGATGGTCACCTTATGTGGTTGAGGCAAGAGTAGATTGATAGAGAATCACTCAGTGTCTGTACTGAACCATTGCGGTATATGCGGGATGTAGATCAGGCCTGTTACACTGTCCTAGTTGGCAAGATGCATGCATGCATGCATCCATCCATCCATCTATTTTCAGCCATTTATCCAGGTCCAAATCAGGAGCAAAAGTCTGAGCAGAGATGCCCAGACCTCCCTCTCTCCAGGTAGCTCCCTCTCTCCAGGTAGCTCCCTCTCTCCAGGTACCTCTCTCTCTCCAGACCTCCTTCTCTCCAGGTACCTCCCTCTCTCCAGACCTACCTCTCTCCGGGTATCTCCTCCAGCTCCCCTGGGGGAATATTCTCTCCAGTGTACTCTTGATCTGCCCCGGGGCCTCCTCCCGGTTGGACATGCCCGAAACACCTCTCCAGGGAGCCGTCCAGGACGCATCCTAGATAGATACCTGAACCACCTCAACTGGCTCCTTTTGATGCGAAGGAGCATCGTGGGCAGAGATGAACATTTTATGTCCAGAAAGTACAAATCTTTCAACCAACCAGTTGAGTCTCTGTGACTGTGGCTCATTATACTCGACTGGTTGGTTGAAACAAAACCTTGGTCTGGATTTGTACTTTCAGAAAGTCTAAGCAAATGCCGCCCCAGAAGCATTTCTTGCCTTTTGGAAACAGTCATTGCAACGACAAGAATAAATCATGTGATGTTTTGTGGTCGTTGTGTTTCTGATTTGTGTCGGTGTAGTTTGGACTGCTTTGCATTCTGAGATGAGAGCTAGTCTGTGCACTGTATTAGTCTCCGGGGAGCACAAACTTGTTTATGTTTGAAACAACTGTATTTAGAACAGGGAATTTGTTAATTAAAGCAATTTTAATGTGATAAACTACTACAGACAATTTACTTTGTTAAAATAAGTTTCTTGCAGATACATTTATCAGCATTATTATGTTGTCTGGATGGAAATATACTATAATTTTCTATTACAATACAATATCCTCACTGAGATTTGTGATTTTTACTTATTTCCTCATCATTTTTTTTTTTTTGGTGTCGCCTTGCAGGGAACTGAAATTTATCTACGTAAATCCATCCGATGCAAGCAGTATCTCAAACTTTTTCCGTTTTAAATCCCATCTTTCACGGCCTCCGCGCTGGAGACCGTCATTGCCCGGCGATTTAGGGAGACTACAAATCCACCTTCTGTTTCACTGAACAGGAAGTGGTGACACGTTACCTGCAGAACAAAGAGGGAAACGAAGGAAGATTCCAAAACTCATAACATCATGATCAGTAGCAAAATGCAAGAGTGCTATTGCAAATCACTTATTTTAATGCGGATTAAAACAATACCTTTTTGTCCTACTTTGGGTTGCCTCTTCAGGAATGCTTTTTACCCTTTTTTAACAATTCCAAGCATAATCCAAGGAGCCTATCTGAGCTGCATTCTATTGTTTTTTATTGTTGTATTAGTAATATCTTATTTGTTGGGTAAAAACTTGGGGAATGGAAACCGGTTAATGTTACTTACTGGAATCGCAAGCTCAGCACTCTCTTGAATCGGTTGCTCTTCACAAAGGGCCCATTGTTGTCCGCTTGCACCGTTGTTCAATCCCGGAGGATAAGGCAGGAATAATTGCTTACGGCTGCAGCTTCCAGAGTCAGCTCTTGTCGGGTAGCTGTGATGAGCCGCTAGCCACTGCGCCCCCCTGAGGCCGCGGCTCCTTTTCCCCTACAGGACGACGGGCCCGCTCTGGTACGGCCATACTTCCCGGGCGGGCTTGTATTGCATCGTCCACATGCCGTTTACACCTCTTAATTTGTGCACATCATGCAATAAGCAAGGCGCCGCCATGTGCTTTTCCAAGTAGCGTTACTCCAGATCAAAGGCGGGGCATGCTATGGAAGCAGGCCAACCCAGTGAATCCAGAACTGGTTGCTTTTCTAGAATGTCTATACAAAAATCTACCTGATATGTATCAGCAGCAACTGTGATGGAAGCTGGCGGGACAAATGGAGCTCGATCAGTGGGTGGACTTTTTCGGTATCTATGTTTAAATACAGTACTGTGCAAAAGTCTTAGGCTGTCAAAGAAAATGCTGTTCATGTTGGTGTCAAACTATGATATTATACCTGCCAAAGTGTGTGAGCTTAGCCGTTCCAAAACCTCTCCTAAAGTCACCGCAATTCATGCAGCCAACAGTCCAACACACTGATGTATGTTTTTACTCAACCACTTGCATACATTGTTTGGCTGATTAATGCCTCATTTATTATTAATACCTTAGTCATTTAACTAATTTAATGAATTAATTAAGTAAGCCGGTGGTGAAACTTCAGGAAAACACGGAATGGCTGCTGCAGGCCCATAGCCAGGAAAAAAACTCATTGGGGTCCGGAAACTCTACCGACAGGTCTCTCTCGAGAGGAAACTCTACCGACAGGTCTCTCTCGAGAGGAAACTCTACCGACAGGTCTCTCTCGGGAGGAAGAGTTGTGGTTTGTTGAGGGTTTAAACCCTGTTATTTTTCTGCATGCCTGTGCTGAGGTGCCCTTGCAGAAAGGTTTGGGAGCCAAATCGGTGTTTATCTAGCCATCCAAAAAGATATAAATAACTGTCTAGAGAACAGAAGAAATTCTTGTTTATATTTTATTCCGTTACTCTTAATTTGCATATGTTCTTACATAGTCAGCAAAAAAGTACCTTTCAGGGTATAATCACTGGCTGTACCCTTAAGGGTCTGCCAAAGGTACCCTAGCTGTAGGTAAATGTACCTTTTAAGGTAGAGATATAGACTCTGAGGAACCATTGGTGGTACATTAATGTTTGTACCCTGGGAAACAGAGCCGTACCAGGTCTGTATCCTGTATTCCGACAGGGTAATGTTAAACTGTGCTTTTTTCCAGTGCAAATATTCACTTACTACTGTATCTCAATAAATAGCTTCAAATATTTCCGTTGACAGCCTAAGACTTTCGCACAGTACTATAAATATATATTTATGCGTATGAGTGTACATACAGTCACTGGCCACTTTATTCGGTAATATATTTATGCACATGAGTGTATAAACACTCACTGGCCACTTTATTCGGTAATATATTTATGCACATGAGTGTATAAACACTCACTGGCCACTTTCTTCGGTAATATATTTATGTGTGTGAGTGTACGTACAGTCACTGGCCACTTTATTCGGTAATATATTTATGCACATGAGTGTATAAACACTCACTGGCCACTTTCTTCGGTAATATATTTATGTGTGTGAGTGTACGTACAGTCACTGGCCACTTTCTTCGGTAATATATTTATGTGTGTGAGTGTACGTACAGTCACTGGCCACTTTATTCGGTAATATATTTATG
>JAODKC010000051.1:1715953-1733895 GCA_026777985.1 Mormyrops attenuatus | reverse complement strand
GTGTGAGTGTACATACGGTCACTGGCCACTTTATTCGGTAATATATTTATGTGTGTGAGTGTACATACGGTCACTGGCCACTTTATTCGGTAATATATTTATGTGTGTGAGTGTACATACGGTCACTGGCTACTTTATTCGGTAATATATTTATGTGTGTGAGTGTACATACGGTCACTGGCCACTTTATTCGGTAATATATTTATGTGTGTGAGTGTACATACGGTCACTGGCCACTTTATTCAGTACACCATACTAGCACAAGGCGGAACCCCTTTTACCGTCAGCACTGCCATAATTCTTAATGGCACAGATTCAGGTGTTTGAAACATTCTTCAGAGACTTTGGTCCATGTTGACATGACAACGTCACACGGTTGCTGTACATTTGTCAGCTGCACCTTCATGGTGCGAATCTCCCGTTCCACCACATCCCATAGCTGCTCTATTGGACTGAGATCTGGTGACTGTGGAGGCCATCTGTGTGCAATGAATTCATTGTCATTTTCAAGAAACCAATCTGAGACAATATGAAATTTATGGCACAGCTCGTTATCCTGCTGGAAGTAGCCATTAGACGCTGAGTACTCTGGCTCTGTAAACCCTAGAGATGGTTGTCTGTCAAAATCCCAGTAGATCAGCAGTTTCTGAAATACTCAAACCAGTCCATCTGGCACCAACAACTATGCCACGTTCAAAGGCACTTAAATCACCTTTCTTCTCTATTCTGGTGTGTGATTGGAGCACTAACTGAAGCTCCTAACTTGAATATGGATGATTTTACACATTGTGCTGCTGACACACGATTGGCTGATTAGATATTTGCTTCACTGAGCAGTTGAACCGGTGTACCTAATAAACTGGCCTGTGAGTGTGTGTATGTATGTGGTTGCTGCTGCGCGAATGCACGTCGCTATGCTAGCTCGCGGAATCTGCAAGGATGCCATTCTTCACGAGTGGCCCTTTGAGGGGTAATGTCTGTGAACATCTGCTGGTGGTGATAAATCGGACTCCTGTTGCCGGAAGGTTCCGCGCGTGGCCTGGCGCGTTTAATTGGGGCCGGTCCCGAGAGCGGTGGCTCTGAGATTCACACCTTAAAGGCGGGCCTGGAGCACAGCGCGGCACATGAGCGAGAGGAAGGATCCTCCGCCAGCACAGTAACCTGACTGTCCTAAATCCAGACATGCAGGAATGCGGCCCGCGTCATAATGCAGTGCCGGGGTTAATTAAATGCGAGGGAGGTTGTGCGCCACCGGCGTGCAGTGCAGGTCCTTGTTGCATGTTTATCTGCGCGTCAGCACCGTGTGCCTGATATCGTTCTCATTTTAGGGACTCCGCTGAGTGGGACTGTTGACAGGATTGGCCACGTCTGGGTGCTTCGGGTTATTTGGTTTGATAACGCAGTTGGTTTGATAACCCCCCCGCTGTTAATGAATGACAATTTGGTACAAGCTGCACAGTTTTATTATGTGAGAGCTGTGGAAAATGTGCACCCATTACAAAAGCATACGGTACCAGTCGGACGTCTGCACACCCCTGCTTTTAAGGCATTTGTCCCTTTCTTAGCTGTTAGTCACCTTATAGTAAAAGGCCTCGAGGCGATGAAGTCATACATATCAAATATGTCAGTGACCCAGAGAAGTGTGCAGCAGCTTTAGATTTTCCCCTTATTTTCGCCTCTTCAAAACAGCCCCTTTTGCCTCAGTGACAGCTCTGCAGACTCTCGGCATTCTTTCAACCGGCTTCCAGATGTAGCCACCTGGGAAGCTTCTTCTACAGGCCCGAGGAGCTCCCAAAAGTTCTGGGCACGTTGGCTACCTCACTCTTACTCTTCGATCCAGCTCATCCCAAACTAGCTCTGTAGGGTTTGGGTCGGGGGATTGTGGGGTCCAGGTCTTGTCACAGCACTCCATCTCTGTGCTTTTTCACAAGAGAGTACAGTACTTGCATAACCTCAAAATGTGCTTAGGATCAGTATCTTGTTGAAAAGCAAATGATTTTCAGTAGGTGTGTCCAGACTTTTGACTGCTACTGTTCCTGACTCTATAGGTTATTTACTAACACACCCTTAACATTTGGGCAGCATGATGGTGCTGTTGTTCATCTGGTCGCCTCTGGAAACCAGGGGTTGAGTCTCCACCATGGCTCCATATGTGTGAAGTTTGCATGTTCTCCCCGTGTCATTGTGAGGTTTCCTCCAGATTCTCCAGTTTCCCCCCATAGTCCAAAAACATGCTAAGGTGATTTGTAGTTGCCAAATTGTCCACAGGGGTGAACGGTGTGTGAATAGTGTGTGAGTGTGCCCTGCCATGGGTTGGAACCCTGTCCTGGGTTATTTCCGGTCTCGTGCCCATGGATTCCAGTATGGGCTCCCATGACCCTGCACAGGACAAGCCGGTACGGAGGACGCACGGGATAAACCGGTACGGAGAACGCACGGGACAAACCGGTACGGAGGACGCACGGGACAAACCGGTATAGATCTGCAAGAAGTCAAACATAAGCACAGCTATACAGCCCAGGATTTCCCATGTCAGTGTAATTGATTTTGAATTCGTTTTAATAATCTTGCAGATATTTTTACGAGCATTTAGACAAAGAGCTTTTTTACCCCCAGTGTTCTGCACAGCAAAATGACGTTTACAATTCTTTCTCTTTTTTTAAGCCACAAATGGTCCTGGTTTGCAGCGTTCATGAATACATTGAGGCCACCTTGAAATCTGTTAATCGCCGCCTTTAAGCCCCACTGATATCATTCTGATCAATTTTTCGAATATGACTTTTTTTCAAATATGACCGTCCTCAGGTGTGATTCAGATTGATTCTCCCTAACAGATCCCTTGACATTCAGCCGCGTCTTTCTGTTTGACAGCATCATTGTCTTTATCGTGTGTATTTCTTAATGGTGCTATTGGTCTGCATCCTCCCAGTATCCGCCAGTGTAATGTTTAGCTGGCATTCATTATTTTTTATCGTTTTCGCATATTTATTTTTAGAGCTGTCTGCCTTTCATCATGTCAAGGCCATCTGCTCTCATCCGAAAACACAGAAAGTATCGCCGTATGGGGTGTCTACATCGTGGCTATGCATTTTCTGTCTACATTATGCTTTTGTGCTGATGATGTCGTACAGATTGTCACAAAAAGCTATTCGATTTGCAATTAAATGTGCCTTTTTGTCAAGGATGTGCCTTAATTCTGATTATTGTTTTTGTGTAATTTCAAAGGAAATTTCACCTGTCACCATGTAATTTGTTTTTGACACGAGCCTCGCTGTGTGTTTTCACCCTTCACAACTGTCACTGTTTGCTCTCTCCATGTGAGCAGGTCATGTGACAGACCGATATGAATACTGATTTTCCCTCTCTGAGGTGTCGCTTATGTCTGTATGCGAGCTGGGGTTTTTCTGTTTGTTTTCAAAACCTGCTTCACTTGACTCAACCTTAAGATGCTGTAAAAAATGCTTGATATCAATGTTTGGGGCCAGATGCAGGTAAATCAAACACTTACCAAAAGACACTAAGCTAGACATTCATGCAAAATTAATAACTCTGCTATCAGGACTCTAATGAAGGCATCTGGAGCGTTCTCCCTCAGCTCCGAAAACTGGAATTAACTCGTAAGCAGGAGACCACTCTCACCTGGATTTTGTCAGTGCCTCAAATGCTCCCTCCTTCGACTGCTGAGCTAAGCTATCTTGGGCCATCAACCAGCCATTGATATTGCGCCAATTATGGACTGTAATCCATGTGCTGCTAATTCCTCTTCAGCCTCCTCCATGTATTTAGTCAGTATAGGGCTTAATTATAAATTTATACCATGAATTATCCTGTGAATATGAGTGCTGGGCTCTCGCTTGCTTCGAGTGAGTCTACCGATGGCAGTATTCACAGCCTAAGGCAACCAACGCGGGGTCCCAGATGTCGTGGGTGAATTACGCGGCCTGGGTGCAGCCACGCCATCTTTCATGTGGTTTTATGTGGCTAACGGGCCTCAGTTATGGTGCACTCATTCTGAGAGAGGCGAAAATACCGCTTCACCCTCCCCCCCCATTAAATCCATCTCGCTGATATGTGGGAGTGGGTCAAGACAAATGAACTTATGGCTTGTGGGGAAGATAATCGTGCAGCTGTGCCGTGGCCATGCGGAGGCGGAGGCCATTGGCAAGGAGGTGCTTCAGATTGGGGGGGGGGGCAACCGCTACGTCAGGTGGAAGCTCATTGGCAGTAACAGGGCAACACCGGAGTACTGATCTCCCCAGTGGGGAAGGAGAATAAGGAGCAGGTCCAGAAGAAAAAGATCTACCACTGCAAGGCCCTTGGAGAGGCCTGGGTGGAGGATCTAAGCCGCTCGCATGCCAGCCGCAAGCCCCCACCCTGTCCCTGCGTGTGGAATGCTGCATCTGGCAGCAAGGCGCATGCTTCCTGCATGCTCTGACGCACTGCCTGCTCCATAATTGCAAATCTCACTGCGCCGCGCCTCACGGGCCGCCTGTCAGCTGGAGGGGCACTGCGGTTTCATGAGGGGGGGGATGATGGATACTTTGAGTCCGGAGAATGGCAGGATGAAATTGAAGCATTCTCAAGGCACAGTGTCCGCCTGCAGGGTGTGAATTAGGAAAAGTGAAATGTCTATGGAGCTGAAAGATTGTGGACTCTCATTAGTAGGCAGGGCTATCTATGATGGGCGAGGCTATTAATGATGGGCAAGGCTATTAATTATGGGTGGGGCTATCAATGATGGGCGGGGCTATTAATTATGGGTGGGGCTACCAATGATGGGCAGGGCTATTAATTATGGGTGGGACTATTTGTGATGGGCAGGGCTATTACTTATGGGTGGAGCTATTTGTGATGGGCAGGGCTATCAATGATGGGAAGGGCTATTAATTATGAGTGGGGCTATTTTTGATGGGCAGGGATATCAGTGATGGGCACGGGTATTAATTATGGGTGGGGCTATTTGTGATGGGCAGGGCTATCAATGATGGGAAGGGCTATTATGGGTGGGGCTATTTGTGATGGGCAGGGCTATCAGTGATGGGCACGGCTATTAATTATGGGTGGGGCTATTTGTGATGGGCAGGGATATCAGTGATGGGCATGGCTATTAATTATGGGTGGGGCTATTTGTGATGGGCAGGGCTATCAATGATGGGAAGGGCTATTAATTATGAGCGGGGCTATTTGTGATGGGCAGGGATATCGACGATGGGCACAGCCATTAATTATGGGTGGGGCTATTTGTGATGGGCAGGGCTATCAGTGATGGGCACGGCTATTAATTATGGGTAGGGCTATCAGTGATGGGCAGGGCTATCAGTGATGGGCAGGGTTACTAATAAGTATGAGATTTCGCATCACAGCCCCAATGCTGATATTTGCAAAGCCTAATGTCCCATTTGGATGACAGCACGTCAGATTGCTGTGTAGATAATTTCAACATGGCTGGCATCCGGGATGCAAACTTGAAAAAGTGGAGGTCAGGTGCTCGGGAGAATAACCAAATCTCATTTCACTACTGCAGTTAGGCACTATGATGATGCTAGTCTGAATACATGATAGAGCATTGACATTTTGTGTGTATTTCTAGGTGCCTTATTGACAGAAAGTTCATCTGCCCGCCCTGACCAAAACAGTCACTGACTGAACTTACAGGAAGTACCGGCACCAATACTGATCAGACACCGATTGACCCATTGGTGGCCTTGGCTCTCTTCCTGCGTTCTGGCACGGTGGCCCCCATGCAGTGTAACCCGGTCCTGATATCCGGCTCCGTGAAATTCCCTTCACACTCTTTGTCAGCACAGGATGCAACACAAAATGCGATTATAGAGGTTAAACTCCCAGCACAGTTCTTACAGCAAAGCTACGCTGTTTCCTCTTAGCCCGCGGACCACGTCCCTGTCCCCAAGCCCCCCCTGCCCCGATGCCCCTTGTTATGGACACTCTGCCCCCTCCGCCAAAGCTGACGTCTCTTTGACACGCTTCCTCGTGAGAAGTTAATGCCCTTTTACACTGCATGGGCTAAGTCACCATGAAATATCGGCATCACATTTCAGCTAGCTTATTTTTTATTTTTATTTTTCTTTTATGGAAAGAGAAGCGGGAAAGACAATTAGATTGTGGAGCACAGAAAGCAGAAACTTCTCTTGTGGAGCACAGAAATGAGAAATTTTGCTCATAGATCCCAGGAAGTAGAAACTTCATTAGTAAACCGCAGAAATTAAAACACTTAGAAATGGACACTTAGAAGTCATATAGGATTTCTGTTATAATAGCAGTTAATGTATGATAATTAAGCACTTTTAATCATTGATCCCCTAGAGGTCATTACAAAAAATGACTCTAAGAGCAATATAATAGTGTGTATATATACATATAAATGTACGAAGCAGCTGAGAGATTCCTTTAGGAGACATGAAAGAAGCTGGGATGCAGAGTGGGGATCCTTGGGGAGGACGGCAGGACCAGCTTCAGCTCTGCAGTCAGGCTGCGTGCCCCCCCGCCAGGGCTCACTGAAGGGCCTGGCGCCCCATCATACAGACGGAGCGCGTCTTCAATGTCAGCGAAGGGCAGAAATCAACCCGCGGCGCGCAACAAGTCCGATTAGCGTCAAACGTTAGTGGGGGGGGAAGCTGGGGCACTTCACCCTGAACGATTCCCTGGACAAGTTACAGGCTAATGCTGTGAGCCCCTGGGAACAGGGAGAGCATAATAATAATAATAATAATAATAATAATAATAATAATAATAATAATAATATATGGATAAAAGCATCTTCTAAAGAAATCTTAATAAATCTTCGCGTCTCTGCCAGGGTTCCATGTGTGTGGAGTTTGCATGTTCTCCCCGTGTCATCGTGGGGTTTCCACTGGGTACTCCGGTTTCCCCCCACAGTCCAAAAAACACATTGAGGTTAATTGGAGGTACCAAATTGCCCATAGGTGTGTGTGTGTCAGTACAATGGTGTGTGACTGTGCCCTGCAGTGGGTTGGCGCCCCATCCTGGGTCGTTCCCTGCCTTGTGCCCTGCAGTGGGTTGGCGCCCCATCCTGGGTCGTTCCCTGCCTTGCGCCCATAGGCTCCGGACCCCCCACAACCCTGAATAGGACAAGCAGTTACAGAAAATGGATGGATGGATATTATGCTTTTTTTAAAAATTTTGAAAAACCAGGGTCTGCCAGTCTCTAGAGCATTTGGGGCTTAAGGGCCTCGCTTAAGGGTCTCGCTCAAGGGCCTAATAAAATTACCCTGCCAACCACAAGATTTGAACTGGCAACCTTCCAACCCCAGGGACCACATCCTAACCCACTAAGCCACGCAACACCCTAAGAAGCCAGTTAACGAATTAAATAACTGGCTCACAAGATTTCTATTTTATTTATATATATTTTTTTTATTTACATGTTGCAGAAACGTTTTGACTAAAATAAATGAATAAACAAATAGATAAATAGATAGATAGATAGATTGATTGATTCTCTCTCAACTGTTTATCCAGTGCAGGGCTCTCAGTAAATAAATAGTCAGTCAAAATCCTTCCATATGTTCCGGCATCTGTTCATTTGTCCATCCATCCATCTTCACACTGCTCATCCTGTTCAAGGTCATGGGAGGCTCTGGAGTAATCAATAAAAAATAAGCGAAATCAAGTCAAATTTAATTAACGTAATACGAAACTAACACTAATTCAAAACAACTTTATCACTGACCCCAAGTTAATAAAGTACACTTATTCTCCATTTTTTTTATTTGAATCACTTGATCGTTCTGTTTGTATTTTAAAACTGTAACGTAATATGTGCGATTATATAACAGTTCTTTTCTAAATGGCGTCAAGTAAGGTTATGTAGGTATTTTTTATATTTGTAATATGACCAGTTGCAGAATTTAGCATTTAGGGATCAATTTGAGCTGTAAACTTAATGCGCAGTGTGAGTATCTAAGCTGGGCTTTATAGTGCCTGAATGGTAAGTGGGGCTGTGGAGCGGCTCAGTGGGAAGCCGTGTTGTGTCACGCTTCCAGGGTTGGGGGTCAAATACTGCCTTTGGTCTGTGTGCGTGCAGCTAGCACCTTCCCCACATGTTGCATACGTGTGTATGTACAACGCGATAGGCTGGCATCCCATCCCCCATCCCCCAGCCCTGGGCTGCCAGGGACAGCCTGCAGGTGACCCTAACCAGGATAAGTGGTTAAACGATTGAGAAATGTTTAAAATTATTTAAAATCTCATTGTTTAAAATATCGTTGCCAAATGAAAACCAGCCAATGTATTTTGCGTGAGCATTTTTTAAAGCTAATAACAATTCCTGATGCTTTTTGCCTTATAGATTGATTACATTTGGTTTCTCTTCGTCCTTTTATAATGCTGATAATGGAACGTGATACGATTATAGTATTTAAGGCATTTGCTGCTTAAATTTCCCGTGACATCACAAATAAAATCCGGATTCCTCCGCGTTTAAGTAACTAGGGAGGTGCCCTGTCAGATGAAAAATAATGTCTAAAATAACGGAGGGGGGGGGGGACGAAGTATTACGACTAAACTACTCCTGGTTGGCCATGTTAACTACCGATCATATGAAATTATGATTGGCCGGTGAGGCCATCAGTCACTGTGATTGGAACGCGCATTCTTAAGTCAGGAAAATGGTGCTAGGCAATTGGACAGCGGCTCTGCTAATTACGCGCTACTTTCGGACGGAGTAGCCAATGGGAGTGAAATGGGGAGTGGCGAGTAGGCGGGCCCGACGGTGATGCTGATGCTGCTCTCTATTGCAGGGATGCAGGTGGATCGGCTGGGCTGGCGCCGTCTGCATCTGTTCGCGGGAGAGGGAAAAAACTGCATTACATTTTTCCTGGACGAGTTAAATAAATAAAAAAAGATCATTAACAACCCTGGAATAATACAACACTCTTTACAGAGTTTCCAGGCCGGATCACTTGATACGACACAAAGTAAGCACCTTAACTTAATGCCATCGATTTTATATTTAGAACAAATTGTTTGTTTTTATTTCCAGCGTCGCTACATCGAGTGTAGCAACACCGTAACGATGTCTATGGTGTGGCAGTATGCGACAATGAGATCGCGCGATGGCAATGTTTTTACTTAAGGTAGTTAAAAAAGTATTGTTTGAGAAAATGTGTGATTTTAGCATTTGACATAAAATAAATGTATTGTACTGATATGGTAAAACGTGGGTTATTGTGTACATGTATACATTTCCTAATGCTTAGATATATCCTATTGTAGTTCACTGGTTGGAGGATCAATGCACATTATCTGGACGGTCATACTTAGATCGGGAAATTGGGAAAGGAAAGAGTGAACGTATGATCAAGATCATGTTGTATATATGTGGGCAGTAGCTGCTTTGTTTTTTTCCAGCCTATAATTATTTTTACCCTTTTTAAAAAGCACATGATTACAAACAGTAATCCGCGCATTACCAAAGTTCATATAAATAAGCAGTGCAGTGTTGTTCCACATGCTTTAAATCGTCATTCTATCTCCTTATGAATTGCACCGATATTAAACCGCGAACAGTCCGCGGCCAAATTCCACGCTGGATATCAGTTTTATTTCTCAGTCTCATTTTAAATGACCAGTATTCATGTATATAACAGTGTCACCCCGCTCACACAGGAGACGCGCACGCAAATAAGAAATCAGCAATAAGCGCCTGTGCTGGGAAACACCGCCGAGTCGCTTTACGAAATACGCAGGACTAAAAGCGCATTTCTATCGCTTTCAGAGCCCCGTGGTCTCCGCAGGCATGCAGGTAATTCATGTATACGAATCATTTCAGTTAAATGTTATGGCCAGTAACGCGATTAGCCATGTCTGCCTTCGCTAAAATGTCCAGTGATGATAGGGAAGTTTTTTTTTTTTTTTTTTTTTTTGGAGAGCATATAATAACACCGCCAATATTATTACATAAAGCTTCAGGCGATCTATTCACTTAAAAGTCGGGAATGATTTGAGAGGCGATGATGAAGCGGCGTGTCTGTGTGTGTGAAGGCGGACATGGGGATGCCAGCCGCCTAATAGACTCGTCTAATAGACCAGACTTAAAATTAAATAAAAGCTAAACGGGGACATATGTGAGCGGCTTGTTGCGGGTTATTTAACCGTCTTTCACATCATAAATCGTAATACTTCATAGTAATACACCTCATGTAATTCAGGCCACGCTTCTTGGCTTATGCTGAATGCGGCGAATATAATCGGGGGATAGCTGTCATTCCCAGAGAGTTTCCTTCACGCCTGTAAATGACGGTGCGCTTCCACTCATACTTTCTTTCGACTTTATCTACTACTGTTTTAACATTCAAGAGCATATTGCGATGGTAAAGTTTTAAATGCGCCTCCTGAAGGGGATTTTGCGCGAAGACAGAAGCGCACAGGCGAAGCACAAGCCGTGCGAGCAACAATGCGAGCGGGGGCTTTTTTACAAGGTGCCCGTTGTTGTCGTCCTTGATGTGTCGTTTGGCTGGATGTTACTGCAAAATCGATGTTTATTCGGGCTCTTAAGGAGCCCGCAAGCCGGGTGCCGAGCATCAGCCCCGTAACCGTCAGCACTGCACGCACTGTCACTGGCTGGCGAGCAGACCCTCACTGGAGAGCCTGTCTCTGTCATTTCATACGAATTCAGCTGCCAGTGCTGCGAGCCTCCTAGCCAGCCGATAATTACATTTGATAGTGCAATGTTTTTTCGTGTTTTTTCCCCGATTTATTCTTCACAATGGAATGTAATAGTTAAAAAAACACATTCCTTTCAACAGATGCTCATGAATATTTCATTCCAATAAAATAAAAAAAAATTTGAATCAGATAATGTTCTTTATTTCGTACTTATTTGGTAAACTAGGTTGGGTTAGGGTTGGCAAAAAATGGAAGGGCATTAGATTATATGGAAATATTTATCCCTGTTCTTCAGAACATACCAATTATAGCTACTTCACCAAATGTATCAAGTGTAGTCCTGTTTTTGGTATAACATTCACATCTCAGTCCAAGTCCAATACCTTTACTTTGGCCTCTTCCAAAAGATTTGAAGATGCAGTGGTCACACCTTCGTAATATACTCCATTTGGGTGTTTTCAGGTACAGGATGACCTATTGAACTAATGGAAACGGAGATTACACCACAATTATCAAAGGGACCCAAACCTACTGCATGAATAAGCAAACAAGCAGAAGTTCTTGTAGAACTTGTAGAAAGGCTTTGCTGTCATAAATGAACTTTAACCCTTCAAATAAGACCTTCCATCTCAATAGTTCATTGAGTGAAAGACTCGACTTTTTTTTTGATGTCCAGCATATATAGAATTTTATGGAGAAATATCTTCTCATTTATACACCTTCAGCTAACCCTGCTGGCTCCTCATGGATTGAAACATCATCCAGTGGTCACTTGGTTCTCATTGTCCTTAATCATACAGTCCCATGGTATGGCTTCCTCTGGCCAGCAGACAGAAATCTGTCCCCTAAGTAATATATCCTATGACCGCGAATGGCCAGAGATAGCAGCCCGGAGTGAATCGTGCCTGGCAGGCTCCCGTTTTAGATGAGGCCACGGTGACTTTGAAGCTTGTGATCCTGATGTTTACTTACTGAGCGTTTAGACATGCGAGAAGCGTTCCGAGCAGAACCGAGTGACACGGGGCAGGGGGCAGGGAATTGGGACTTTATTTTGGGGGGGGGGATGATTTAGTCAAACCAGCTGTGGGAATGAACAGCAAGCAGTTGATTCGGCATCAAGAATGGAGACACAGCAGCTGTGGGATTGGGGATTATAAAAAGACCCCCGCCCTCCCCCACACACCTCCCATGATGGTTACAATGTTTACAGTAGAGGTTTTAAAAACGTGGTTGTCACAGGAGCTGATGGCTGGACAGGAGGACGAGAAGAAGAGTCTCATGAACTCCTGGCGGCTGACCTTTATATAACCAGAAATCTCATTCAGGGACTAATCGGCAGTGCCGTCTCATCTAAGCCCCGGCCAATCACAAATTCCCAGGTGCAAAGCGTTAAACACACACACACACACACACACACACAGGTGAGAGAGAGGGAGCAAGAGGCACTCACACTCAGCTGGGTCATAACTGCTAGGATGTCCATGTTCCATGTTTATGAAATAATCAGATTGTAAAATGTACCTTTATAATTGTCTTAAGCTCTAGAGCCTAACATCGGTTTCCTAGCATAAAGAAACTGTTACTTGACAATGTTTGCATTTTATACCATTCATTCATTCATTTAGAAAAAAGAAGTGCATTAAGGAGACATTTAACCCTGACTCTCTGTCACCAAATAATTTAAGTATTTAAGCTTAATATTCCTGTAATTCCACATTTACCGGCCAATCTGCTTCATTAACTCAAAAGGAGACTGAAAGGAAGTTTGAAAAAGTTCAAAAAAGCGAAGTGACAGGAAGGTAAGACCGTTTTAACGGTAACAAAGAAATCTGCATGAATCCATCCCTTTGCGTCTTACTCCGCATTAATGACGGGAAACACCTGCCTGTATTCAGTCTGGCTTTCATCTGGAAGCCGCCTTCACAGTGTGACCTCTGCACACAACTGTCTTTGTACTTTTGCACACGTCGTTGTTTTTGATGGATCATTAGTGTTCATCATTTCTTGAAAATGACTTTAAGAATACTCATGCCGGCCTGGGGCTAAATTGTAGCAGATAGGAAATAAACATGTAAGCTTTTGCGATTTCTGAGTTCCAGTTCATTGGGATTCATGAAGGAAGTTGCAGAATGTGAATAGAAATCAATCGGCCCATCAATGCATATTTTCTATAAGTGCTGATATGACTTAGACTCACAATGAACCTTGAGTCTGTGCTAGGAAACGGAAGCCAGCGGCTTCCAGAGCGGCATCACAATGGGATGTCCACTGATATGTTGAATTATTCTTAACAATGGAATCATGGCTGTAGACTCCATAGTAGGCTGGTGTGCTTCCTGCAGTTCTTGTCCTAGTTATTAGGCTTTCTCTCGTTGGTGTTGACTCATGGTGACTATTGAGATGTCATTTCCCTAAAGTGTTCTGGCGGGCTTTTCAGGAACACACGCTAGCACATCCCTTTGTTCTGCCGCTACCAATCATTGGGTCATCCATTACTCATTATGACCACCGATTGTGCTGGTTGTATACTGGTCCCACTCTTCCACTGCTGAATCATACCGCGCTCTTTAAATAAAATCCAAGACACTCCGTGAAGTGTCATACTTCAATGCTTTATTTTTTTCAATGTTCCCGGACATTTTCAGACGCAAACTCTGGAAAAGGTCACACTCAACACCTCTGCCACTAGGCTTCCGTGCGCCATGAGCAAAAGAGCAAATCTGATCTTTTTTTATGGGCGCTATAAGCTCTTTATGAAGATCTTAAGGGGAGGGGAAGGCAGCTGAATTAAATTCCTGAAGAGTTCAGATCTGCGGATCACTGATTGTCTGATCTATATCCATCTCAGTGACGTGACGTGATCTCGGCCAGTTTGGTCCCGTTATCTGGGGGTTGTTATTGAGATATCTTTTACAAATCTTTGTCCCTGGGGAGTCTTTTTGCTCTACTCTGCATGGCAGGGTGCAACTGAATGGCATCCGGGTGGGGGGGGTGTTTCCGGGTTACCAGGTTGGGCTGGGGATTCCAGCTGGAAGCCTGTTTCTACAGTGCATGTGTGTTGGCGATGTAGGCCAGGTGAGTGCAGGGGCACTGGAGACCCCTCAGCTCTGCTTTTCACAGGGGGGTTTCTCAGATGGGGGACAAACGGGAATCCAGTTCTGCCATAATGGCTCAGTTGGCTGTAGAAGCGTGCGGAAGGCAGCTGGGAGACAGGCGTGGGATTGTCACAGTGCTTGTCTGACATGCGGCCTTCTCGTTGCGGATTCAGCTGAGCAGCCCTTTGTGTCTTCAGCTAGTGTTTGGATGTATAAGCGGCTTGTGAACGCGGTTCGCTGTTCGGTAAGCATGGATTTATTCCTGTGTTATGGACATCTCGTTAACAAATAAATGCATGGACTATAGCATAGATATTTACTGGTCATGCAAGACCGCTTCCAAATGACCCATTTAATAGCACATACATGCAATCAATCTCTCCAGTCCTGGCCAATCAGTAACTGGGCGCTCTAATTCTGCCCAATCGCAGACCGCTCACTGTAATCCTGTCCAATCACTAATCAGTCCCCGTAATCCTGTCCGATCACACGTCAGTTGCTGCTGGATTGGATGATAATGCTGTTCAGTGACAAACCAGGCTGTTTCACATCGTCGTTCCATCAGGTGAGGGAGCACATTTGAGAGAAAACAAAATGAGTGTGCAATTCCCCAGCCCTTGGGTTCTCCCACATTTCTGTTTGATTTCGGATAAGCCCTGGTGAGGAGACAAGCCCATTCCGCTCCCTGCCGGCCGTGACCTCGCTCCCGGGGAGATAAAGGTGACGACTCGCGCTGTACCGAGCCGAATGCCAATGGTTCGATCCGTCGAGGAGACAACTGTTTGGGATGACCTCGCCTGAGCCTCCGTAAATCTGCCCCATTCTTCCACGCACTGTTATGGATTTTTTTTGTGTGTGTGTTTTTTCTCAGCTGTCAGGAGGGATGTGCATGGAGATTTGTCTCGCTGTGACCTCTGCCGGGCTGGCCGTGCTCTGTGGTTTTAAAGTGACAAGCGGGCGGATGGGAAAAGCTCCCCACCGCAAACGGGCGTCCTAAGACTCAGGCATCCGTTAGACGGCCCCAATGCTACTCTCAGGGCCTTCGAAGGACCCTCATATCAAATAAGGCAAGCAGTGATCGTCATGGTTATGCTCATTAGCCTTTGTTACTTATTTACATCTGTTTCTGTGTATTTCATGGGGTAAGCGCCACTTAAGACTGTTGCAGGGTGGTGTCAGCGTGTTTGCAGATGCGTGTGGATTTTGGGGCGAATCTTGGGAGCACACTCGCCCGGTTGGCATAAGAATGTGCCGGCACAGGCGTCTTTAACCCGTCCGCGAGCTGACTCAGCGGGTTCCTTTATGGATGCCGCGTAGGTCCTCCGATGACATATCTGGGGGGAGACAGCGACCAGCAATGCCAAGGAGAGAGAGAGAGAGAGAGAGAGAGAGAGAGCGTGTGTGAAAATATTAATGCTGCAGATGGGCCCCAGCTCAGCCTGGCTCAGCGACACGTTTCCTCTGACAGCTGTGCTCCCCGCGACCCCATAAACAGTGCCCCCCCTCCTCTGACTGCTTCTCTTAATTCTCATCCAAGGCTTGAGCCAAAATTAGACAGATAAATAAAATCAAACGCCTCCCCTGGACTTCTTGAGTGTCAGCATTTGAGGGAACTAATTATCGAATTTGTAAAAAAAAAAAAATACAATTATAATTATAAATAAACAAACAGGCTTTAAGAAAAGCATGCGGGCAGCAGCTGTTTTTAACCTCCAGTTGCCTCTGCCGCCATTTTTCCTTAGAATAATGCAGCAGAACTGCAGCGGCGGCCTGAGTTGCAGTGGGGTCCCATGCGAGGTTGCCCATAATGCGACAACGACGGGGGTGGGGCTGCAGGGATGCCACCCACGCCTTCTTCCCCCTAAGGCACATCTTTAGCCCTCCCTCTATGTGCAGACCTCACACCAGGGGGCAGCACTGAGTCTCTCCACTCTTTGTACAAAGGACAATCTTCCTTATTTCAGACCCCCCACACTAGGGGGCAGTGCTGAGACCCTGCATCTCACATATGCTAGCAGGCCCCATCTCTGCATTTTTAGATCTCTTGTCCACAATGGGCTCTTATGCCTCTGCAGTTTTACTGGCTCATTTGTGTCTCCCTGTGGGTTAATTGCATAGTTAATACCATGTCTAACCTGCCCGTGATATTTTCAGTGCGTCCTATAGTTTAATGCCTTTTGCAATATTTATAATGAGAATATGGCGCACAGAGAAGGCAGCTGCGGACTGAGGCCGCATGGACACTGAATTATTCAGCACGCGGAGACCTGTAGTTTTCTGCATCTTTCGTGCTCGTTCTGGCGTGATGTGACATGAGGACTTTTTGAGATGAAGCCACTTGGAACTAAGAGAGAGGATGGAGGTTCCTGACCAGCATTCGTCCTTTGTGAAAGTCAAAAATGTGAGGGATGACTCTGAGTCGGGCGTGGACCTTGGCCCGGGCTGTAGGGGGCGGCGGTGCTATGCCCTCCTTACCCGAGATGTACGACGCATGGTACGTGCCAGTGATGTATGATGCTGTTAGCCAACACATGGTGCTGCCGACAGCTGGACAGAGGCTGTGTGTCTGTGGGGAGCTCACAAGCCTCCCTGCCGACCCCCCCCGCCGACCCCATGTCCGCCAAGGTCGAGGGTGCGCTTGGGGGGGTGGGCACTCTGGGCCGGCGGTTCCTGTCTCTAGAAGTGAATCGCATTCCGAGGGGCTTTTAATCAAGACCGACGCGTGACTCAGCATGATTCCAGCCGCCAAAAAGCAGAGTTATTTCCCTAGACAACGACGAGGGAAAGGTCGCGGTTTATCCTGCTCTTTGTTTATTTCCTTTCGCCGTCTCCATGGGCCCCTATTTCCCCGCCTGCTCTGGAATGGGCTCGCCACCCCCCAGGAGTGAAAGCGACGACTGCCGGTTATTCTCGGCCCTGACCTTAAATCCCAGAAGCTGCTCAATGCGATGGCGTTGACGTTCTCCTTGACATTCCCATAATGCCCCCGGGAAAGCATAGACCACATGGGGGAAAAAAAATCATGTGAAATGATATGGGGGCGGGGCCTGTCTTGGGTGTCATGTGACCAGGTGTGTCGATCTGATTCAAGCTGCCCGTGTCCTGCTTCTCCATGTTCTATTCCTGTATTGTCTCTCTGCTCTGATTCTCTGCCGTCCCATTCCTGGTACCGGTCCGTTTGCTGGCACCTCCTCCATCGCTGCCCCGTTTGTGTGAGCCCCGGTTCCCCAAATAGAATCCGCTCCCCCCCGCATCCACTGGCATGTCACATGACTCTGTGTCTCATGCCGGTGGGCGTGGCGCCCGCCTCTCATGCCTTTCCCGCGCTCACAAAGACAGCCCGAGGGCGCCGGGCCCTGACGCCAATCCCAGCGGCCCCTCCGCGATCTCACTCTACCTCCCACTATTTTTTTTTAGCGTATGGCCGCCGAGCCGAGCTGCCGCAGACCGCTGAGCCCACGAGGGGCCATCGATGGGAGTAATTTATAGCAGGAGGGATGTATCATGCCATGATCTGCTCCCTGCGTAGTATGCTGGCACGCCGCGGGCCGTAGACGCCGCCCAGAATGCCTCCAGCATCCTGAACGCAAAAGAAAGCGCCCATGCGCATACGTGGAACGTTCCGGAAAGCACGGATCCCGCCACTTTGATGTCGCACAGTGGTAGGGAGTTGAGTGAGGGATTGTGGGGTGCAGCAGCACAACATTGCATGTTGGGGGGGTCTCCCTGAGCGTGAAGCCTCGAGGGTGGGGGCTTGCATAGAGCCTGCGGTCTGTGGCTGAACGTCCATTATCACCGGCACTAACCCAGACAGCGAGCAGCTGTTCCGGAAACGAGGCCGTGATGGCTGCTGGATTCCCTGCATGGGGGTGGGTGGAGCCTTCCCTTCCGCATTCTGTCTCCCTCACCTCCCCGCCCTTGTCAGGCGCCATGTGGGACGCAGATTTACGTCGCCTCCCCTGGCGGCGCGCAGATGATCGCCTCATCAGCCGGCGTGTAAATCTGCGGATGTTTAACAGGCGTCTCTCTTTGGCATCAATCAGCCCCCCCCAGCTTGGGCTGCGACGCGGCAATAGTGCGTGCCGACCGCGGAGGAGGGGGGACGGGGCGAGGCAGGCAGGTGGGGGGGGGGCTTGTATTCCAGGCTGTGGGTAAATGCGATGGTGTGTAGTGATTTGTTTCAGTTCAGACGCTATTGGC
>JAODKC010000051.1:1677731-1702599 GCA_026777985.1 Mormyrops attenuatus | reverse complement strand
GGGGGGCCGGCGGCCCGCCCCCCCCCGGGCCCGGGCGGGGGGGGGGGGGGGGGGGGGGGGGGGGGGGGGGGGGGGGGGGGCGGGACTCCCGGAGTCGAGGGCCAGAGCTACAGTCCCGCGAGTGCGTGATGAATTTTTCTCATTAGCGTGAGTCACCTGCGAGATATTGGAGGGACTCTGTGTGTGTCTGAATGGGGCAGGGGGGGGGGACAAAAGTGAAGGGCAATCGGGGTAAAAATAGACGACCTTTTATTCAGCTACTAGATAGGTTACTTATTTTAAGGCTGTTAACATTTGCAGCCAATTAACCAGTTACATTTTGTCCTGTGTCAATCCTGTCCCACAATGCCTTTCACCCGCTCCGATGGCGCACACGGGGGGACTCCTGATCCTAGAGACCCCTAATCTTGGTCTGTTTACATTCAGTCTACCCTCTTCACCATGCCCCCCCATTTTGTTGATTGAGATGTTTACTCCGTCTCAGGAATGAACTTCGTGAGAATTGTTCTGGGCGCTTAAGCCCGCGTGTGATCACGGTGGCCAGAGCACGTAGCTTTTAAATGACTTCTTGGCGCCTTTCTAATGCTCTTAGTGCTGTCAGGACACGGCGCGGTGTCAAATGCGCGCACATCCTTTGTAGTCCCTCCTTATCTGAGCACTCGCTAATCCTGACGTTACATATAATACGCTAATTTCTTCCTGCCGCCTTCCTGAGAACCCTTCCCACCCTTTTCTTGGCTCTGACGTTTCCGGGGTTCGTGGTGCAGGTGATGCGGTTCTTCTGCTGTGAAATAATGCCGCCAGCATTTCAATTTCCGCCTCTTCTGTTTTATAGCCGGACTATATTAAAGTGATTATGATACTTAGGCGGCTCAATGTACAGCGCGGCAAAGCGGGTAATAATGAAGGGGAGAGAGAGGTATGGCTGAGAAATTGAATGTTTTATTTTCAGAGCGTGACATTCAGCTCGCTGGAGTATTTATTTATTAATAATATAACGTCTTTGTGTAAGACAGACCAAATTAAACGAAGGCAGGTGTAGGAAGACCACTCCTGTAAATCCTACGCATGGACAGTATAGAACAGCATGTGAAACATACATGGTTACAAATGGGATTAGAACAGCACCCCTCTGGAGATCACATGAGCTGTTTTCTCCAATGGAACATGCTGATTAGGTCGTGTCACGCAAGTCAAATCGCAGGAGGGGTGTCTGTGGCATCACATAATCCCCCTCTAAGTTAACTGATGCGTTGGGGTGTTGTGTGGTACAGGGGGTTTGGATGGTGTGCCTGTCCTCAGACGGTTGTCAGTTCAAATCCCAAGGTCACCAAATTGATGTCACCATTGGCCCTTGAGCAGGGCCCTAAACCCCCAATTGCTCCAGGGGCCGGCCGACCCTGTTCTCTGAAATGTACACTGCTTTGGATAAAAGCGTCTGGTAAATAAATTAGTTGTTGAATTTTCAAAAAGTTTACCTCATACCTGCACCTGTCATCCATACATTTCCATCAATTTTTTTCGCAATTGTTTTTCATGAACTGTTGTGAAAGGGTTAATCTTTAGAATCAATACTGCTGACTCAAATAAACCTTTCATTTAGCTTAAAAACCAGTGTTCAGAATAACACCGACAGGGTAACCACTGGGCCCCCTCAACTAATTACATTTTTCCATTACGGAAGTTGTAAATTGACCGAGGAAGACTCACCTATAAACACAATTTAATACAATTTAATTAACGTTTCAACCGTAATTTTGCTCCGCGCGGCACGCTTCTTGCAGGAAGTCATCACCATGCCTTCTCAGGTGGATGAAGCATAAAACGCACGAGCTTCATCCATCTTCCGGCTGCTTATCCAGGAGAAGGTCGCGAGCGGAGCTCCGAGCCTGTCCCGGGCAGCAGGGGGGGGGGGCGGGGTACATGCAGCTGGGACAGCGCTCCATCACAGGGCACACACCCCCCCTCACCCGTACTATTTTGAGCCACCAATTAACCTAACTGCCTGTCCTTGGACTGTGGGAGGAAACCAGAGAGCCAGGAGTAGACCCATGCGACCTGGGGAGACTGCGCGGAATCCACAGGGGCTGGACCGGACCCCCCATCCTGGGGGTCTGAGGGGGGTGATCACGCTATCCTCTGAGTCACTTCCTTTTTGGGTAACCTGGAAATGATTAACCCCCCAGGGGCCACCAGCCCGTCCGTACATGGACAAACGCGCCCATGGCAATACTAGCCCGTATTTGTGGAAAAACACTGTTTAGGCTACGTTTTCAATACCATCAGTTCCACCTCTTTCTTTCCTCCTCACTCTAGAATCTGATTGAACCCACACCTCGCGCACCTGATCCTCTGGAGCCGGGCCCTGCGCCAGTCACGGATCCAGCACCGTGACCTTTGACCCTTGCAGAGATTGGCTGTCCTTATCAGCGCCCGATCCTTTTAGTCGCTGTGTCATTTGCTGTCTCCTGGGTGCCATGGCCAGTTACTGGCGACTCCCAGCCTGTCTGCCGCTGCCCCCCTCAGCTCTTGGCTCTCGCTCTCGTGTTCTTACTTGAGTCTCCTATAAGCCATTAGCGTGGTTAGCAGTCGTGACCCAACATGAACCCGGCAGTGCCGGCTATGGACTTCGTCCCATTTACCCCACTTAAGTGGAAGGCCACTGAGACACTACACGCTTTGATGATGTATGTTGATGCAAGACGCAAAGTGTGCAAGTGTGTGTAAAGAGCTGAAGGACCAAGTCATTTCTTGAAAACAATGGGACACACTTGATATCTGAAGAGGTGAACGAGAAACACGCTACATCTACGTTGTCATTTGTGTTAGTTGCGTTTGGGGTCGTCCTTCACTGTAGCCCAGGCTCTGTAAACACACATTATACAAAGAGAAAGATTGCAGGTTGCTGAAAGATTGCTGGCTCAAATCCCTGACCAGCAAGGCACCACTGAGGTACCCTGAGCAAGGTACCGCCCCCAAGCGCTGCTCCCCGGGCGCTGAATTAGCTGCCCCCTGTTATGTCACACTGTCACATATGGGATAAATGCAGAGGACACGTTTCGTTGTTGTGTGCTGTGGTGTGTCAACAATGACCTCTGATCACCAAATTCTAAATTTTAATTCTACAACTTTGTGTACTTAAATTGAAACTCCTTAGGAGGCATTTTGTGCTCTGATACAGTGACACACTTCTTCATGTTCAGTGTAAGTATGAGTCGTTGCTGATGCAGTGCATTGTAGTCCATATACGTAGGTATTCGCCAAAGTGTGGATATAGTGCACATTAAGTGCACTTGACTTACTTGACGAATGGGACACCCTTGGATACTTAGGCTAAGCGTGTGAATGTGCCCACCAAGTGTGGTAGTGTGTAGGTGTGTACTTGGTGGGGCAAATGGGATGAAGCCTTGGATACTGCTAGAAAATACTCCCTAATTGTCCAGCTCACCTGTTTTTCCCATCCAATAGTTTCTTTGTTGCACTTGAGCCCGCCTTTTAAAGACACAGGTCTTTCCTTTAACGAATGGCAGTAAATCCAGGCCATTCATGCCTATGGGTCCTCCAATCATATTCACGCCATACCCGTCCGACTTTAACTCTTAATCTCTTTCTCCTAGCACCACTTCCAGTTTTTGAGATTTTTACCCGGATCTTTAAGTTCGAACCAGGAAGCGATGCATTCTGGGGAATCTAATATATGCTCACTGTGCCACTGTGATAAAAGTGAAGGTAGAACTCTTAAATTTAGTCCCATAAACTGTCTCTGACATGATCGGTACTGAGAATGTAGAGTCTATGTCTTAACAGCCCGTGTCTGGGTGGTAAATCTCTCACCGTGACACACTAAGGAGCTGCTTTCTCCATGTCTGCAGACCCGTTTCAGTGCTTTTAGGAAAAGGGAAAAAAAGGACTCGCCCATAATAGGAACATTAAATCAGATTCTCCTCCGCTGGAGCTTGTTGATACCGGGTGTGGTTCCTGTTTTTTCTTGCTGGATCTTCGGTGCGATGTGATAACGGCGCTCCTGGGGTGCAGTGAGATCAGTCAGGCTGCTGCCGGTCTGCGGCACACTGCTGAAGCCGAGCTTTATGCAGTGGTCTTGCCCTGTGTCGGCGTGCCCATCACCCCCCTGGACTGGTGGGGATCACTTTAGTGCACGCTGGCCTGTGCATAACTGAGAATTCAGTGTGTCAGTCGGGCTGATGGGGGTGAGGCCACCTGGTGGCTAGAGCAGGCAAAGGCAGTGAAGGGAGACAGTTGACACTGTACTCGGTGGCGAGATGCCAGGCCCAGACAACCCCAGTCAAACACGCAGCTTAAGTCTGCGCAGCTGTGTCATTTACACAGTTTGTGTTTATCCAAAGTGACGCGCATTTTGGAGAAAGTCGGGTCAAGGGGGTTAAGGGCCACACTCAAGGGCCCATGCTGGAATCACTCTGCCGACTCCTTCCGATCACAGGAAGAGCTTCTTAACTGCTAAGTGCCACCCCCTCCTTGGTACCAGCCATGTACTTTTGTGGATCTGACTGCCCCCCCCCCCAAAGTTTACAGCACTGAACAAATGAGATCAATGCCTATCCCGCATGAGTATTTCTTAGGATTATGTTTAGTATTTATTGCCTAGATTGTAATTAATTACTTGAATTACCTCCTGTGTATACTCTGTGTACACCTCCACAGCCTGAAGGGTAATGCAGGATTTGCCTTCCTAAACATGAGTGATCGCGGCGAAGCGTCACCACACTGTAGCGAACGTCACTATAGGAGCATCTGTATCTGTGAGCTGCACCGCTGCCTGGTTATTTACTTCTGACACATAAACGACCCTCATATGGGAGACCCCTTTGTTTACAAGCTGCGGGCCGGTGGAATTTATGAAAGCGGACGGAGAATTACCCCAGCTAATTTACAGCGCGGCCCGCCATCGCTCAGTTATGCAAATGCACTGTTGTGGAGTACGTTTTATTGTTAATGTGATTGTCAGTCGGCGGCCGGCCTCAGTGACGTAGGGCAGTCGTAGGCGACCCAGCGGGACTGTTTTTCAGTCACGATTTCAGCGATTCCTCCAATCTGGTGCTCCGTCTGCTGTGAGAGACAGTCAGAGATGAAAGCCCGGAGCCCAAGAGGATGCAAGAGACTCACTTAAGGGGAACGAGATGAGAAAGAAACAGCGATATAGGCACAGTTGGCAGGAAGGGTGTGTGTGTGTGTGTGTGTGTGTCTGTGTGTGTGTCTGTGTGTGGGTGTGTGTCTGTGTGTGTGTTGTTTTATCCTTTCCCTGAATGACATGCAGCTTCTCAGCTTTTGTTTACATTATTGCCACTGTGGGATCTGAATACTCTACCATTGCAGGCGTATTCAGACAGGATTTCCTTTTAAGGTTAATTACTGCGTTTTAGTCCTTCTGAACAGCACCTCTTATTCTAAGAAAGTGGGTTCATAATTAAGCTACTTTTTTATCTTGGAATTCTTTCGCAGAGAAAAACAAGAAATTATCCATCCATCCATCCATCCATCCATCCATCCAACTGCTTATTCTGGTTAAGGTTATTGGAAATTCATCACATTATTTTTTTTTTAATTTTTATTATTATTATATAATATGGTAGCGATATTACAACAACAATACTGCTACTGCTTCTTACTTAATGATGACAAAGACACAATTTGACGCATCATATGACTGGAGATGAGCGCATGACCCTCGCCAGCAGAGAGCTCCTCGCCTGAGATGTGACGAACGTAAGCAGGTTCCGTGAAAAATGAAAGCTGGGTCTTGGGTGTGAGTGTCTGTGGCCGTCCAGGCCTGATGACGAGAGGAAGGCCGGCAGCCGCTGGAGGAGAGCACAGAGGGGCCTTCTTGGGCGCAGACGGCCCGAGCTCTGAGTCTGCCCCTCACCCCCAGCTCCGGCCGCTCCGTCTTCCTCCTCTTACTTAAATATTTATGCTCCACTTTCAGCGATAATGGAGGAAAGTGTATCATTCCCTAATAGTGCTTTTCCTTATTTATTTATTTGCTCCAGAGCCCCATTTATTTATGGGATGCTGAATTTTCCATTTGTAACGTCTGAATTTGACAGACCAGCTAATTACGTGTCTCCTTTCTCTTTAAAGTGGGCACATTTTCTTAAAAAAAAACACTATGATCATTCCATCCATCCATCCATCATTCATCCATCCATCCATCATCTATCCATTATCCTTTCATCCATCCATCCATCCATCCATCCATCCATCCATTTGTCCGTCCCTCAAACCCAGTACCAGGTCACAGTGAGCTTGGTGCTTACCCACCCCAGGAGCACAGGGCCCATCCCAGACCGGCGCTCCAGCCACACAGGAGGCGATTTAGGAACACGACTCTCCTAACGGCATGTTTTTGCATTGTACCCAGCAGACACCTGAATAAAGCGCACACACACACACACACGTACGCACGCACACACACGTGGACACACACACACAGAGCCCCCTTCCTGCCAACTGTGCACGCTTATATACCCACATAGAGACAGAAACACGCACACATATACACACATATGCACACAGACAGACAGACACGCGCATATATACACACAAACAGACAGACACACGCACATATACACACAGACAGACAGACAGACACGCGCACATATACACACATATACACACAGACAGACAGACGCGCACATATACACACAGACAGACAGACAGACACGCGCACATATACACACATATACACACAGACAGACAGACACGCGCACATATACACACAGACAGACATGCGCACATATACACACAGACAGACATGCGCACATATACACACATATACACACAGACAGACACACGCGCACATATACACACAGACAGACAGACACGCGCACATATACACACATATGCACACAGACAGACAGACACGCGCACATATACACACATATACACACATATGCACACAGACACAGACATACGCACATATACACACCGACAGACAGACACACACGCACATATACAGACATATACACACAGACAGACACACACACACATATACACACAGACAGACAGACACGCGCACATATACACACAGACAGACAGACACGCGCACATAAACACACGTATACACACAGACAGACAGACACGCGCACATATACACACATATACACACAGACAGACACGCGCACATATACACACAGGCAGACAGACACGTGCACATATACACACATATACACACAGACAGACAGACATGCGCACATATACACACAGACAGACAGACAGACACGCGCACATATACACACAGACAGACAGAGATGCGCACATATACACGCATATACACACAGACAGACAGACACGCGCACATATACACACAGACAGACAGACACGTGCACATATACACACAGACACACAAGCACGCACACATATACACACAGACAGACAGACACGCGCACATATACACACATATACACACAGACACACAAGCACGCACACAGACAGACAGACACGCGCACATATACACACATATACACACAGACACGCAAGCACGCACACACATGGCCGTGATGTGAGCCTGTTAAATCAGACAGATAAGTTCCCAGTCAAACTACCTGAACAGCCGCATCCGCCACACGGGCCCTTCCTCCTGACACTCATAGGTAAATGAAGCCCAGGCTCTACCTCGCTCCCGGCCCTTTAAGACCCAGGCGTCCGCATCCACAGTGGCGCCTTGAACAGCATCGCAGATACGCCTAATTGAGGTTTGAAATATTAAACACGCAGAATACGTGTCTCCTGATGGAATGGCGTGCAGGCCAGGCCTGCTTCTTACAGGCCAGGCCTGCTTCTTACAGGCGAGCTGTAGCACCACACATGACACACTGCCTGAGTGTCATAGTAGGCATGTTTAGCCAGGGACTGAATCCAATTTCAGGACAGTCAAGGCAAAACCTTCAATGCCACAAGTGTAACTGTTTAACATTCCACTTTTTTGTTGATTTCTTTTTTGTTCCCCCCACCCCAAACTGTCCATGCTTTTACAGTCACGTTCTGTCCGATCTGTGTGTAGCGGTGGCATTAAGATGAACTCCTGTCCATAAAGTAAATTTGCACATTTGGACAATTGGATTTCTTTGAGCGTCATATGGGATCTCTGAGATGAGCTGTCACTTATTTGAAATCCTTTATAATGGCGCCCTGTTCTGCTTTATTCTCTGCTTTATTCTCTGCCTTACGCCTGTAGCTTCCAGGATCGGCCCTGGGTCCCTGCGACCCTGCATCATAGGGCAAGCGGGTACAAAAGATGGATGGATGGATGGATGGATGGATTCTAGTAACTGAAACTGTATCTGCTTTCTTGGCATTATGATTCATTTAGGCTTGTTATAACCATATATTGTTATAAGTTTATACTCTTTCTACAATGCAGCCATGTAGCCCTCATTACAATACCTCACAGAGCATGGAAATAATGTTTCTGACTACATTCCGGTGTGTGGTCTGTTGCCATGGCAATGTTAGCACACTCGGTGATGTACAAATATGAAAACGTAGGTTTCTGCGGGTACCTCCCTTTCATATCGAGAAAAACCCTCCTTGTTATTCCTCGGGGGCAGCTGGGCATTAAGTTCACTTAAATATGGTTTAATGCCCCCCCAGGCGGGGGGTGAGAGGGAGCAGCAGTGCGCAGAGGGTGTGACGTTAAACAGGAACCGGAGGCGAGCTCAGGCGGAGGCTGCGAGCTTCGTGATGAAGCCCAGCTGAAGCTGTAACGCCTGGTGATCGGGGTCTTCGGCAAGGATGCGGGGTCGTGATGGATTCTCTCCTTGAAGGAAGCAAGCGGCTTGTTCAGCTTTGAAAAGGCACAGCTAAAACAGAACAGAGCCAAATGGCTGAAAGAGAAACCCCCTCCCCCAGACCCAAAGCCTCACCACAATGGGGGAGACGTGTGGCTCAGCAGGCTGGGATGCTGTCTCTGTGATCTGGAGGTTGTTGGTTCACATCCCTGGGTGGGCAGAGTGATTTTGCTGTCCGGCCTTTGAGTGAGGCCCTTAATCCCCAGCTGCTCTGGGCACCATCTGACTCTGGTTCCTGAAAAATGTACATGGCTTTGGCTAAAAGCGTCTGCTAAATAAATGTGAATGTCTGCTGATGTCTGTTTCAGTCCCTGGAAAAGGCAGGGCCAGGGATGCCCGTGGGGGTGACGGCCTCCACATCCGGGGTGGGATTCGGCTGAGGGCTCCACAGTGAGCTCGCACAAACCCCCTAGCGGTGCATCTTCATCCTCATTTCTGCTGTGTTCCTTCATCAGTTCCACAAAGTGGTTCCTGATATGGCGGGAACACTACTTCCTGCTTCAGACCCCGACAGTTTTCAATATCCATTGGTATATCCTTCGCAAATTTTATAAGCCATTTTCACTCCAGACATATGTGTTGAGCAACTTCACCACTGCGTTGCCCGTGCTATTTCTAAAATACATATACAACTATGGAAAATACTGTATAATATTTTGTTTCAGAAACAAAAAAAACTAACATTCAGGCTAAGTGGTAGTTTGGGAAACTGGCATAATTCTTGCGTGGTTCAATGCGCTGATACATTGATAGTCCGGTGGCATTTCTTTGTTCCGTTTGGACAATCAAATCCTTAAAAGTCATATTCTCAACGGGTCGGTGAGACAGAGAGATCAGGTCACAAACATATGTCGCGCTGTCTGCCTCGAGGCCCCTCTGGGACCGCAGGCTTTATGCGTCGGATCCTGCAAATACAGTCATTGCAGATAAAAGCTGCGTGTGGTCGGACGCGGGAGCGAGCGCCTCTACCTCAGGGCACAGGCACGGCTAGATCGAAGCCTTCGGAACTTTCCGGATAGATCCGGTCGGGACCCTATGCCGACATGCAGAGCCATGTACTAGCACAACATGCAATTTAATATAGGAAGTATATTACATTTTAAAACAATATTAACATATAAAGTATAAGACGTAATATAAACATACAGTATGTAACTATATAACGGTTACGATATAAATACACAGCAATTTCCAAGGCAAAAGACCTTTACAGTATAATGCGTTCATTATTTTCTGTAATAACAAGAAATGTTTGTTCCATCTATTTGCCGCGAAAGACCTTGATCTGATTTGCTCGGTATCGGGTTTGAGGGAAGATGGCTCGGCCCGTCAGAAGTTGGTACCAATAGGCTAAATCTCTTTAGCTTTGGACCGACAATATGAAACGTGCGACCCAGAAGAGAAAACTAAACCGAAACATGAAATTACTTTTTTTAAAACATAATTCAAAATTACTGTTTTTGGAGAGCTAAGCATCATCGAGTAGGCCTATGAGTTACTTTTGAGGCTACGGTATAACGGCTTATAGTGAATTACAGATGATATACTTATGAGTAGCTGCATATATCACATAAGAAAAATATTTTAATAGCCCTAATATGAGAACATGTTCCTTAATGTGCGAGCTTTGACGCATAGGCGATGTTTGTTAGGCTGTATATATTCTCACGCTCCTGTTCGACTTGATTAATACGAGCGCTGACAAACTAGCTGGGCATTACACCGCACAGATTAATTTTTCATGCAAAAGCAGCGTGACTCAGAGACAAACAAATCAGCCTTCCTGTTGCATTGCAGCCACAGTTAAATGGCTTCAGGTTCCTAAGGACCTCGCCGGTCCTTTAACGGGGTAACGGGGATAGAGGAGGCAGGGATGCTGCAGAGCCGCAGACGGTACCCACGGATTCGGGACGCGAGATGCCATAAGATTACACTATTTGCCGTTCATAGTTAAATTTTGTCCTTGTCTGCTAAGTGAAGGCTTGTCTCGACTTTATCTGTATTAATTAGAGCACATCGATGCGCCTCTACTCCAGTGGGGTTTAGTTTCTCACAAGTGTATAATATTATAATAAAAGATAATAAAAAATACCCTTTCCGTTCACATAGACGTGCCCCCGGCTTCGGGTCTTTGCTGAGATCTAATTTTCCCATTTTAAAACGGCACATTTCAAAGTAGCGCAATATGCGAATTAACCAGGTGCATTCACCCATCTATCCATTCATCCATCTTACAAGCGCTTATCAGCTGCAGGGTCACAGGGAGCCCCAGGCGGGGGACAGCCTGCAGAAGACGCCCGTCCATCACAGCTGACAGATAACGAAATAAATAACGTGAGGCAGACATTCAGGGAAGTTAGCTTTGCAATGTGATGCCATGTGTTAGGGCCATTCTTTGGCACGTCCTTCTTATGTCTTGTGGATCTAAGTGTAACAGTGAGTAATGATGCATTTACATGTATCTATTTAGCTGACGCGTTTGTCCAATGCGACCTACAGCACAGACGGACAATACATCACAAGCATATGGCTGGCTGCACTTCCAGCCAATGCCCGGCAACAAGTGCAAGTCACAGTCATGCGATACACTACAATACACTGAAATATATTACTATACACATAACAGAAAAACTATTCAAATAAGACAATGAGGACTCGGTTCCCGCTAGATAAGTAAAAATAAAATACCCCACTATACACAAGAGGCCATAAACAAGGATAAATAATTAAATAAACAGTATACATTTGAAATATTGATTTAAATAGGTTTTCCTTTGCTGGGTCCTGCTTATTTATCATAAACGGACTTTGCAGAATGTAGGGCTCACAGCAATGTTGTCAAACTCATAACTGTAATTCATATTATCCATATTCATATTTATTGTTAAGGGCAGAAAATGCCCTTTTTTGGGAGAGTGCAGGTCTTCTGCCCGTAATGGGCATTAATTAGCGCCTGTTAAGCTGTGGGCTCCTGCGAGGTTTATCCTCTCCGCGCAGGAGGCTAAATGGGGACCAATTAGTCGCCTCTACGAAGGGATGTGGCTGTTATTTTGTCTACTGTTAAAACCTTTCTGGAGAATATATTTTAAAATCCCGATATATTATTCATAGCAGGCGTCGACATGGCTTAGACCCCGGTTCGGTCTCGGAGGAACTTTCCATAGCGCCCCTGAGCGGTTACTTAACCCGCATTGTTGGCTCTGTATAAACGGGGAACAGCTGTAAGGTAGGGTGGATGGAAGCATCTTAGTGTAAGTACCAGAGAAGCTGTTTATGGGGGGGCAAACTTCTGTTCAAAATAGGCATATAAACTTCAAACATCTGACCAAAGCTGGCAATAACAGGGATGTGTTTCGTGACGGCAACATGAGCAGAACGCGGCAAATAATGCAGATACACGGGATTTCCTTTAATATCTGCTTGGATTGATATTGGCTCCAGGGCTTTTTAAAAGGCGAGAGCATTCCGTCATTCTGTCATTCCGTCATTCTGTCATTCCGTCATTCTGTCGCCGTGTTTACTGTTTTCCAAACGGACTGTCACCGCGTGACTGATTGCAGATGCTTATCGTGTATCTATCCTAGTCTGGTCTCATTCTGAGCAGATTTAAAGCGGTCACAGCAAGTTATTTTTGTAATATTTCCCTGTTTTTCATGGCTGATAGGGGAAAAATAACATGATACAAGGTAGTTAAAGAGTGGGTTTGGATAGCCGGGTGTGTGGAAATGGGGAATATTCGGGATGTTCGCAGACGTATCGGGTGTCCCCCGCTCCATGGGGAACCACCTCATGTGACGCAGTGACAGCTGCTGTCCGCGCAGCCATACTGGAAAACCCTGCTCATTCTTCTCCTGTATCCTATGGGGAAATTTCGTTAAGCTGTCGTCGCATCTGAAAGCTGCGAAGGAGACGTTTATCTAAGCAGCCTAATAAGTTCTTTGGTCGCGAATTGATGGAGTACAAAGTGATCCATAGGAGAAGGACAAACAATGAAATTACATTACGTGGTATTATGTAAAACGTCACAATTGTGTGTTTATGTCTGTAGTCGGTGTGTATATGCACAAATAAATTTTGATATTTATTTTTTTTTACGAAATCAGGCTGAGAATATTGATTAAAATTGGCTTGTCACTAACGATAATCACTGCAGTCAATGACAAATGCCGAGCTTTCTCCCAGGTAAAAGATTACAAGAATTATAAAACAAAACAGCACAATTGTATAATTTCATATCACTGCGCTGATTTCATTCCAGTTCCGGTAATACTCGTCTGTAATCTTGTTATGCAAGTGGTTGACGATCATAGTAAATTACCTGATATTAAATCCATAGACCATTAATAATAATATAGTCCAATAATAATAACAATAATAATAATAACAATAATGCTGTTGTTGAGCTAAATTAACTACATTGTTAATTATTAACTGATGCTGTTAATTAAATGTCATTAAAAGGAATTTATGTTCCTCTAAATATTATTGATATTATTATTATGTAATAGTTTGGCTCATCAGCAGGCGGAACATCAGCAGAAGGTGAGCTTTAGGTCATCTTCAGATCTGTGCAGCTGAAAAACGCCTCAGGTATCGGAAGCCGTTTGATCCCGATCTGAGCGAGCGTCTTGTTAAGGTTTAAACAAGGCCGGGGAGAGCGGCCAGCTCAAGGCCTGGGTGCTGACAAGTGGGTGTGGTGTTTACATGACCCCTCTGTTTTCTGCATTTCCCGGTTTGAGGCATTACGCTGACGCCTGTACCTTAAATCCTGCCCCTTTGTGCTCATTCCTCTTATATAAAGTTTGATAACACTGACGTCAGGCATTTCCTCCTGCAGGACTTTGTTTGTTATTGGCGTATTTAGTCTGGGCTTTATAATCTGGCCTGCTATGTGGCTCAGCAGGTTAAGATGCCTTGCGGAGGGTTGTCGGTTCAAATCCCAGGTTTAGCAGAGTTTTGCTGCTGGGCCGTAGATCGAGGCCCTTAACCCCAGTTGCCTTGGGGACTGTCTGACCCCGAACCCCCACCTGCTTCAGATTAAAGCATCTGCTAGAGTAACTAACCCGCTGCTTCCGTTTCGACATCCCCGAAAACCATACACAGGAATGTCCGAAAGATACGCTAACGCTATTTCCGTAACAGCCAAATGACGAGTGACTGTAAGGGCATGGGGACAAAGAGTAAATACAGTGGCCTGTCTCTGCAGGTTTGTCAGACCACTGGAGGAACACTCACCCTTCGCTTTAGTGGGACGACTCAATGTCAGCGCTTTGTTCCTCAGTATGTGTGCGCCTAGGGGGCGGCACAGATCAGGGGCAGCTGCAAGTTTGGCCAAGAATTTACTGATTACTGGTCATTGTTGACACACCGCAGCACACAGTGCACAGCAACAAAATATTTCCTCTGCATTTAACCCATATGTGACAGTGTGACATAGCAGGGGGTAGCTAATTCAGCGCCCGGGGAGCAGTGCTTGGGGGCGGTACCTTCCTCAGGGTACCTCAGCTGTGCCTTGCTGGTCAGAGATTCGAACCAGCAATTTTTCAATTACAAGCACGCTTGCCAAACCATTTAGACACCACTGGCCAGAACAGCTGGGACAGGGGACAGGGGACAGGAGACAGGGGACAGGGGACTGGGGACTGGGGACAGGGGACAGGGGACTGGGGACTGGGGACTGGGGACAGGGGACAGGGGAGAGCCAATTTCCAGAACTCACTCAGTTAGTTTCTTCTTGTTTTGGGATGAGACCGCCAATGACCTAAAGTCAGGCTTCCTCAACATGAGTGTCAGGAACCAAAACTCACTCAGTCCTCATGTAATCCAGGTCCACCAGTTCATTGACCTGCCGACGGTCTATGTCATCGTTACAGTCCGTCCACATGCATCTGCACGCTTAGGCACAGTGCCGTCATTGGCCTAGGGTGGCAATCTGGATCTTTCCTAAAACAGAGCCTTTTACTTGTGTCACAGCATTGCAGTAATATTTATATCTGCACAAAAAGTAGAAATGTGTTCATACTCCTTTGGCTAAAATTAGCATTTTGTGACAACTAAGGGGAATTGTCTCTCTAGTGCTGGGTCCTGAATCACACAACTAAAATAGATTTTAATTTATTAATGACATGGTAAGAAATATCAATTAATTTTCTGGGTGTTTTTCTGTTATGTAATCCAAAAGTGGTTTGTATTGTGCGGTGTTGTTTTTTTTAAGCCAGGATTAGAAACACTGCATCTGCTATTTGTGGCGTGTACTGTGTGATTAAATTCCCTCACATCCTTCCAGTTTAATGGAGAATTCCTGTACAGGTGCATCCAACATGCCCTTCCAAAATCCACATTGTGGTATTCTTTGGAAAGCCTGGAATTTTGCCTTCCCGATTCAATCTGTAACTTCAGCAGGGGTGGCAGGATAACTCGGGGTGTTGCTGTAGCCTTGCAGTGCCTCGGTCGGGTTCCAGTCCCTCTCTGGCTCTGTGTGTGTACATTGTGGGGACCCAGCTAGAAATGCCCCAAGTCCTGTATATTATTTGGTTACTTATGGTTAAGGTTCGGGCCGGCTAAGGGTTAAGGTCGGGGAGATTTTCGCTGGGATTATGCTCGTAGAAAGGAATGGAGAGTCTCCACAAAGATATGAATGCAAGCATGTGTCTGTGTCTCTATATGTGTGTGGAGTTTTCATGCTCTCCCATGTCACGTTGTTTTCCTCTGCTCCACAAACGTGTGCTCAGGCATCTCGGCGGCTCCAGATTAGCACAGGTTTTGAGTACGACAGGCTGGCGTCTTGGTCACACTGTCCCACTGTATCCTGGGATATTCTCTGTGCTCACCGCACCCCTGTACCATGGGTCACCCTTATGGAAAATGGACAGGATCACCATGATATTACTTTTTCATTCCCACCTGTGTGTCCTGCTCAGTGGTTGGCACTGCAGGCCTGTCCACGGTTTTCAGCTCATCGGGCCATTTGCCGATTTCCCACAATCCTGCTGACCCATTTGTTTACTTCGGCTTCTTATTATCAGGCCGTGCAGATTATGCCCCGGCGGGGCGGCGGCATCCCGGAGGTGTCCCGACACATGCAATTAGGGAGCCCCCCCTCTCTGTGGGCGTGTTTATCTGCAGCTCGTCCCCAACACTGATCCCCTGGATATTGCCTCCTGATCCGGCTACGACCCTTTGCTCCGCTTTCACTTTGATCTGCAAGGTGAGGCAAGGGCAGGCGGTGCGGCCTGGCCCGGATCCGGCTGCTGCGGAGGCCCCCCTCCATCACATCCGTGCGGGGCCGGCTCGCCTGGGGATTAGAACACCGCCGGCCCCCGAAGAGCTGCTTTCATAACACTGTGGGCTCTAAGAACTTCATTCTCCTTTCCTTCATGTTGGGTAATTTAATCCGCGAGAGCTTCAGGAAATGAGACGAGAGAGTAAAGGGAACGGTAATATAAACACAAGGATGTCGCCGTATAAGCATGCGCAGCGATGTCGCCGTACACGCTGTAAATCCGGTTGGGGGGTGCCCCCAGTGCCCCCAGGCTTCCCCTGACTCCGCCCTGGTCTCGCTGTGGCTCGCAGCATGCTCTATCTGCCCCCCCCACCCACCCTCACCCTCACCCTCACCCTCACCCTCACCCTCTGGCACTGCAGGGAGGTGGAGGTGACAGGTAACGAATGGGGACAGCCACCATTACGCCGGCCGTGGTGGGGACATGCATTTTTAATCTGGCCTGACGCCTGCCCTGGGATCCGGGTGACGGCGAGGCACAGAGAGGCCCCGCTCGAGAGAACCCCTACACCCAGTTACAGCTCCGCTCACCTGGCTTTTCTTGCAGTGCACTCCTGGTGAGGGGTTGGGGTTGCCAAACAGGTTACCAGGGTAATGGACCCAGATTCATAGCCAGACTCCTGCTGTAACTCGGGACTCGGGATGTTATCCTCATGCGACCAGACTCCTGTGCGCACATACAAACACTGCAACACACAAACACACACGCACCAAGAGACAAGCTGTCCATTTGGATGCTAATAGAATTAGCATCTGATAAATTCTCTCACATTGGGGAGGGGGGTATTTCTGCCCCCTAACGATCCCTCACTTGTACAGGTTCCAAACACAAAATGGAAATGATTATAGGAATAAAACAGTCGTTAGTTGACGCTTTTGTCCAGCGTGACATACAGACAAACAGATCACAGGCATGCAGCTCTCATCACCTCAGACGTGTGCAACATCTGCATCTATGTTCCAGACAGATCAATTAATGCCCCCAGAGGATCGATATCGCCAGTACTGCCTCTGCTGCATATTTTTAATGATATTACGTGCAGATTTTTATGAATTTTTTAATCATCAGCACAACACTTAGAGCCATTAGCCTGCGATGGTGGCTGTTAATCTAGCGGTTCCAGAGTCCTTAATAAAACGTCAGTGTCCATCCTGGCCCGGAACCGAGGGCATGGTGCTGTCTTATAGATCTCCCTTCAAAGGCTCGGAACCACTTCGCTTTCATCACCGATATTCCCATAATGAATCCTTTGTGTGCGTCCTTTGCGCCTACTTAAAATTGAATCGAACGTAAGTGACTTTTTCCCTTAAATTTATTTTTTTCCTCCCCCTGTGAAGGATTTTTCCAGTAGCGGGACAACTGTAAACTGGGCCCTGGGGAAAAAACGGACTATGCCACCCCCCCCCGTTTTCAAACTGACACCTAGGGCCTGACTACATCAGTTGCAGCAGTTTGCGGATGATGAAATTTAAGTAGCCTCCAAATATCGTACCCATCATGCACTGCAGTAGTTAGCGAACATGGTTTTTTCGTTAAATACACGCCTCCACAACATAGTTTGACGACAAAACATTACAAACTGTTATTACATTTCAGAAGTATTTTTTATTTTTTTTTGTTATGACTCCCACCATAATGAGACTGTATACATAAAAATGAGAGCTATAATAATGACATGGTATAATAAGCACATGTCACACATCTATGCAATATTTATGACATCAGCACTTTAATCCTCCAGAATGTTTCTCATATAGTGAAAAGGGGGCCTGGAGCAGCTGCTCTGCCTTATGAGTCTACCCCTGGATTTTTCCCATAATCCCCTTGTCTCCCTCCTGCTATGAGGTCATGTTCCTGCTTCTGGATTGTTTGTGTGTGGAGAATCCAGCGGCTGTGCAGGTCCTGCGTCCTGGAATGGAGACGGAGGCCGTCTCCCGGTGCTTCCCGGTCCCATCAAACAGCGGGAATCTCCCCAGTGATCTCTTCCTGCTCCCACCATCCTCTCATTATTGGCTGGAGAGCTTCAGTCAGGAGTTACATCTCCAGTCGGCCTCTTTCACGGCGCCTGGAACGAGGCCCCCGCTTTCTGAGTCATAAAGTGCCAGGCGCCCAAAGCGGGCCCTTTGCTTTTGTCTCTTCTCGCCGGGTGGCTAGGTGGGAAGCCGCGGGCGAGACCCGGAACGCTGACGGAAATCCACAGCTTGCCGCCGTGCCCCCGATGGGCTCCGTCGGAGTGGATTTGGTCGGGTGATGCCAGTTGGTGCCACTTTCTGGCCGGGGGGGGCGGCGGGTGGCGGGTTGGGGGGGGGTGATGAAAAATGGCTGTTTTAATCACGCTAAATTTGATTTGGCTAATTAAAAGAAGATGCGGAAAGGGCTGATTATCTGCAGAATCATGCTCCCTGATTGAATGTAAATATGTTAATGAAAGCCAGGCTTTAAATATCAGGATAATTAAAGGGGCTCTATGCCGCTCCTCTAGATTATAGTGCATGGGTAGCGTGAGCACTAATAGCGAATCATCCGATGCCGTCTGTGTTTTTGTGTTGTATTTTTTGGAGAAGGGGAGATTAATTGTGGTGTAGAGTTACAAACGCACTCGCGTTCATGTACGGGCATGGAGCGGACCCTCAACTGTACTGTGTGTGTCAGAGCCCAGCAGGCCGACAGGGCTCCGTGTGCCTCAGCAGGATAGGGTGCTGTGCCTGTAATCGGTAGGTTGTCAGTCCCAGTCGGCAAAATGATTTCACTATTGGGTTAGTGAGCACTGACTGACCCTTCTTTCTCAATTGTGCATCATTTTGCACAAAAGCGTTAGCCAAATGAATACAGTGTAAAAGTGAAATTAAAGGCTGTCACTTGTCTGGTTTAAAGTCCCCGTTCGATGCTCTGTTTCCATCCCCATCACTGGTATTCCTGTAAATGTGCCTATACAATATCTGGTGCCATAACTTAGGAAAGATCCTCCCCAAGGTGTCCTGTATTTGCTTTAGATGATGGAGTATTTGATTTGTAATTGGAACGTACTGTAATTAATTTAAACTTGAAGACTGATGTTGAAGACAGTAAGACTGGTTTAATCTGGCTTGAATCTAATAAGGAGAAGCTATGGGGCTGGATTCATGAACCTGGTGAGGCCCAGAGTGGTGTGTTGCGGCGTGAGAGGAGCACTCTCCAGGGGTGAACGGCCTCCTTCTCGGGCTGCTTTGTACAGATGCACATGCTGGAGCCTGGAACCTTCCAGCCGTCCTCCTAGACGGATTCAATCAAGCTCACCAGGAATCGCTGCAGCCAGCAGTTTCCAGGTCTCCCCAGAGATTCTCGGTAGAATTCGCTCAAGGACACGGCGCTGGCTCCTCCCCCCGCGTAGCCTCTCTCTGGCGGTGCGGGTTGATGAGCTGTGCCTGTCCTGTGGTCGCCTCGGCACGCCAATGCAGTCCGGCCGGAGCCATCCCGCCCGACCGCGTAGAGCTCAGGCCTCGGCGTCGCCGGTGATGGGCGTCACCGCTAATAATAAACGATATCAGAGGCCGTGGGATGTTGGCAAGAAGCACCCCCGTGATCCTGCAGAAATGGAACATTCCAGCATGAGCGGAAAGCGTGAGGTGAAGAGCGAGAGCCCCGCTGAGCGGCCTGGCGGGGTTAGGCATGTTACACCCCTGTGTCATGGCAGTTCATCACTCCAGCAAGGGCTGATGGGATTAGAGCACTGGGGATTATTCCGTACCGGATCACCGGGATCACAAGACGGAGCTGGCACTGGTGGCTTTAGCTTATTGTTTATCTAGTCATTGTTACTTATTTACTATTTTTATTCCACCACATTATGCTACCGTATTACTTATTTGGTAATACTTCACATTAACTGCACCTTCATAGAACTGCATGCATTCATAGAACATTCAGTGCACCTTCATAATGCATTCATAGAACATTCAGTGCACCTTCATAATGCATTCATAGAACATTCAGTACACCTTTATAATGCATTCATAGAACATTCAAAAACAGCATGTAAGTATACCTTAACATCATAACATACTCTACATGTTATTAATATACATCAATAACAAACATTATATGATTATAATGTTTGTTATCATCACATAATTTTTGTTATCATTAACAAATGTATACTAAAGCCATTAAGTTATGTTAGGGTTTTAAGGCATACCTTAATGATGCTTATGAATGTTCTATGAATGCATTATGAAGTCATCATGAAGGTGCAGTTAATGTAATTTTTCCCGTGCACAGGGATCTAAGCATATAAACTCCTATGTCCAGCCCCCCTGTTTTGCACTGTCCTACGTTTTGCATGTTATATTACTGTAACCTTGCCTCCTGTATGTCACACCGCAGTCCTGTGGGGGCGTTGTTCCATGCCACTGTACACCTCTGTATGGATGGTGCGACCAGTACCGGTCAAAGCACATGTGACAGCCTATGAAAGCTTCACCGCCAGCGCCCCCTGTCTGAGCCAAAGTGAAACAGCTAGCTGAGTCAGCGCCCCAGCAGAAGGTGGCGCCTTAAGCGGCCAAGCACTTTGACTGGCCGTGGGTATGATGACAGCAAAGCCCATTTGACTTGTCTTGACGTGAGGTGCCCGGATACTTGTCCAAGCTCACATATTTGCTGAGCACTGTCAACATCCCAGCCGATGCTAACGATTGTGTTTCCTCCATGATATCCCGGTATGTGACCGTAGATGAGTAAGGAATGACAGGATGACCCCTGCAGATTAAGGATATTGAGATAGATAGATAGATAGATAGATAGATAGATAGATAGATAGATAGATATCTACACGCATACATTCAAACATACACTATATGGACAAGAGTATGTGGACACCAGCCTGCCCAACATCTCACTCTGAATCAAAGGGTATTAATGTGAAGCTGACTAACCCTTAGTTGCTATAATAGCCTGTACTCTTCTGTGAAGGCTTTCCATTAGATGCTGGAACATTTCTGGTGGGACTTACTGCCGTTCAGGTTGGGTGTTAATGTTGGGTGATCAGGTCCCTGTCTGTGAGCTTGTGGCCCCCACTTTGCAGCTGAACTCGCTCCCAGATGTTTCCACTTCACAGTCACTTCACTTGCGGTTGCCCAGGGCAGCTCTAGCAGGACAGAAATGTGGAGATCCGACTTGCTGGAAAGGTGTCCAACGGTGTCCAGTGACGGTGCCAGGCTGACTACCCTCTTCTGTATGACCCCCCCATTCTGCTGCCAGTGTTTGATGCTGCAGGTCGCATGGCTGTGAGCTTAATTATACACCTGTACGTCAGCAATGGGTGTAGCTCATTCCTGTAATTACTAGGGGTGTCCCAATACTTGTGTCCATATAGTGCAGATAGATATGGATGAATTTCTGTGTTATAAGAACCTCAGCTTCATGGAGCTATTTTACACTGCGAGATCATTACCTGAGTTGCCACGATTCTGTGATATGGAGCCAGCAGGCCGCCATGTGGTAATCACACCGCATTTATTGCATGTAGAAGCACAGGCCCGATAGACGCTGGAGCGGCGGCAGCAGCCGTAATGCGCGGAGTATGAAGTCTACACTTAGTGCATTAGCGTAAATCCACCAGATCAATCGGCGAACACCTGAAATCGTACAGGCAGCGTCGTGCCCCATCGCCCGCCAGCAATAAGCTGTTATTAAAACCAAATAACAAGCAATCAAGGGCGGCCCAGTCTGAGAAGCCATCAGCTCCGCTGGTAGATGTTAATCCTCCGCCGGCGCCACACGCCATAATTCCCACAAAGCCAAACAATGTTCAGTCAGCGTTGTTATTCACACGCCATTGTTGCCTTTTGGTTTCACGCGCAGGACGTTTTTTTTTGCGCGTCTGTATCTGAAGCTACGTGCTAGATCAAGGTGCGCCCCCCTCTGCCAGAGATCCTGAAACAGACGGGATATTGAATGCGTCTGCTGAGGTACCCGGCGAGCAGCGTTGCAGAGATAAGGCCTAGAGCTTCCTGCTTATGTCAAGCCCCACAAATGCAGATGGTTATCGGGGTTGCCTGTCTGTCTAAGAAATATCTATGGCTGATTACCTCACCTCCGTGCCGCTGTTCTCTTCTGCTGCAGCCGCTAGTTAGCCTCTGTTAAAAGCAGGGCTTTACTCTAGCTGAAGGGCCTCAGTGCTGGAAAATGTCTGCAAAATGGAAGCTGATTGCAAATTATAATTGCAGGGTATGTAACTATTCATTTTTTTCTCTGCCGCAGAGATTTTAATTCAATCGCATCCTTACAAAAGACTGAGAGAAAGTGACCTGTTTTAAATATGCACCGAGATCTCATGTGTTTCCTGGGCTATTTAACGTAAGCGTGTTTATATGTGGTACCAGTACATTAGTGTCGGGAGGAAAATTAAGTTAATCCGAAGTAAAACAATACGGCAGGTGCCGATATGGGTGGGGCTGATTAAGACAATATCGTCATTCTTAGGGACTTGTGAAGCACATTAAATCCTTCGGTACAGCAGTGTGGGGTCTCATTAGCTGGTTTATTGATTCTTGCTTGACTGTTGATGCTGACTGAATAACATATATATGAATAATATATTCCTTTGCGTGTCATTATTTGGAGAAGTGCCATTTATTGGTGTCATTTAAGACCATTTGAAGGCTATGAACTTCAAAATGAAATGTCTACAAAATGCATAAATTAATTACTATGATACTTCATACATAAACTGAAAGGCTCAAGGCCACGAGGATCCTGAACTGTGACATCCCAACAAACATCTGAACCCAAAACTCATGCACACACACTGCAACTCTGCATGGTCACTTTCTATTTAAGTCCCATCATATTATTATTATAAAATTTCAATTAATTCCATTATCTCTCTTGCTAATTTATTATTTTTACTATTTTTATTTTTCATTTCGTTCTCTTCATTTCACTGCCTGTTGTCCCTGTATAGCTGTGTATATGATGAATAACCTCTTGAATCTTGAATCTATTACAAACTTAATACCTTATGTGAAAAACAGGGAAAAAGGAACCTTTTCAGTTGTGACACACATCTGTGAAAGTTTAAAATGGTTAGATTATCAGTGTGCAGTATTTACGTCACGGGTACTCAGTTAACCCTCCAAAAAAAAGAGTACAATAAAGAAAGCGTAATGGTGTATTGGGGTGGGCTGTTTCTTTTCAGGAATAAAGGAGTCTGGGCAGGGAGGGGGTCAAGATGACACCAAGTATAAAAGCCAGAAATAAGGCAGCCATTTGTGTGGATGTGAAAATAAACACGACAGGTGCATCGTGATGGAAGGGTACCAAAATGCCCCAGCACCTTCTGCGTGTAGTCCAGGTTAGTGGGGGCAAAACCAAACTGACACACCAATTTACCCATAACCTTGGAATCTGGGACAGGTGACGAATCAACACCAAGAACCCCAGTCACATGACACTCCTTCCTGGGATGGCTGCAAGTCGGCGACCCACAATGCATGTAATCTCTTTGTAAATGTTTCCTGTCTGCCCGGCTCTTGATAAATTGTCCCGATGACTTATTATTTCATGTAGTAGTGATACGCTGGTTGAATAAAATTGCTGTGTTTGATGTAGCAAACCATGTTTATCTTTTTTTTAATTAAACGGTTTGTCAGATTGGTAAACATCAATGTCGGCTCCTATGGGAATTCCTACCTGCCGGTCTCACTCTAACAGTCTGATCTCTTTATAAACGTGTTAAACTAATACCAGGTTTGGATTAAAGGAACTTGGCCAAGCAGTTTGTTAACACATGCCAGGTATTTCAGCCTGAATATATAAAACAAATCAAATCACTGGGCCCAACACGCGGCGTTAACCTCGAAGGTGCCGCGGAACGCATGACGTCGCCCTTATTTATGGCTGAAGAAATCAGCACAATGAATTTTTTTAAAAGAAATGATTGTCCATGCATCCATCCATCCATACATCCCTCCATCTTCCAATTCCTCATCCTGGCCTGGTTTGCTGGACCAAATTATTGTGTTTGGATAACATTAATAATCACACTCCTTTGTTTATATGTGCGTTCATGTCTGTCTGTGTACAGGCAGCATAGTATTTTGACACATATGTATTTCATATTCACATGCACAGCCATCTTGATAAGACCCAATCAATACAAGTAATAATTACACCAGTCAGACAAAGCCTGCAATATGCATATATTAATTTGATCCTAAGGAAGACATGGTCTGATATTTTCCTCCCTTTCTCATTATCCGTTACTCTCTCGCTTTAGAAGCTTCATCCAATTATTTATAAGCGACGTGGTTTCGGTTCTCCTTTAGTTAATAATCTGGAAGGCGGCATTACAATGAAGTAGAAGGTGCTTCCTCCACAGTAACGGCCAAGCGGATTGGGTGTCGCACGTAACACCGAGCTAAGATGTACACATTCATATCCAGGTGCCCAAATTAGTGGGTGTCTAAGAGGGATCTGAAGCGAAGAATCGGCGACCTAAACGATATCCCATCTTAATGAGATGCAAATTTCCAGCCCCTGGCATGTGAGACACAAATTGCTTTTTGACAGTATATTTAAGATGGTAATCGGGTGTCATTTACTGCGGCCAATTTTATCTAAATTGCCTCGCTCTCCGTTTCCTTGGTGATCACCGTGCAGGCGTGCTCACTCTTGTGCACTAAAAAGCACGGCTCGAGTCTTGTGAGGACAATCCCCGGGGCCGGGGCGGGGGGCGGCGGGCGGGGGGGGGGGGGGGGGGGGGGGGGGGGGGGGGGGGGGGGGTGG
>JAODKC010000051.1:1663482-1677464 GCA_026777985.1 Mormyrops attenuatus | reverse complement strand
GGGCCTGGCCATCAGATTTGTTCTGCTCTTAATGGGGTTGTTGGCGGGATTGGGGCAGACCCCCACGCCGTCCCATGGGGGAGGCGCGCCTGTCTGTAGGCATGTGTGTGTCCCAGGTGACTTTGATCCCCCATCTGGGTATCGTATCTTCAGGACCTCTTTCAGCCCTGTGACCTGTGGTTTCCTGGAACATTTCCCAGTCCTCCCACTCGCGCCTCCAGCATACTACCCTGCATCTATGGATTCCTTTCACATGTTACAGCATTGTCCCATTTACAGCCATTGTTGACTCTAACTAGAGTAGCCTCTCTACCTCCTACACTCTTACCAGGTGCTGAAAGTCCTCTTGCGGATTACGAGCTCTCTGAAAAAGAATTATGCTTCTCGTATGTGCTTTACATAATTGCATGGCCATTACTGCAATTAACACAAAGGAAGGTAGGATAGTACGCCATCCGCTGGTGTGATTAGACGTCAAATAGACATGCTATACCTCTCGGGTGCAAATTCATTAGTCTTTCATTCCATAATCCATAACCGCTCTCACACATAATTCTGTTGCCCTGTAATTCTCGTGCGTTTCCGCTGAACAGAGGGGCCCTGTTTTCGAGCACTCCTCGCAAGCACGCTGTAAAGGATTACTTCTCTTAAGAAAAATTTGTATTATAGCCATGCTGCTGCATTATACAAAAGTTACCTGCCGTTGTCGTTTGTTCATATTTAAAACGGTTACCCTGGACAGTCGTATAATATTTTTATAGTATTCAGTCCCCGATGGTTTGTTGGCATTGGGCTTTTTTTAGCATGAATACAGGGTGTCTCACTCCTGCAGCTACCACAGATCTGGAAAGGGATTGGAGAGACCCTGCTCTCAGCGATTAGCTCAATATGTAGGACATCAGACAAAATCTTATTCATGCACTCCCTGCTCTCGAATTATACATGAGAAGATCTAGCAATTATTAGGAACACTTTGATTTGCATGTATGACTACCAAAGAATACACACACACACACACACACACACACAGAGTACATACATAGACACAGAGTTGTGAGGGCTTCCCATTGAAAAGTAAGAAAATGTGGAATGGAATGTTTGGAATATTTAGGCTCTTTTAGTTCTGTCAGGAAGGAGAAGTCTCGTCACTCGCCCCACATGACCTGTTCTTCAGGAGAACCCATTCTTCTGGGGACATTATGTACCTACAAGAGCAGGAAGGCAGAGATATATGCGCTGGTGCGATTGAGGTGGATCATGAGCAGGCGTATCTATTAGCTTCTAGTAAAGTAGCATGCTTAAAGTTCACTGCCGCATTCAGACCTCCGCCAGACAGCCGACAGTCCTTTCTACGGCCGAACAATAGATTACTCACCACCGAGGATTGTGTCTGTGGCACTAGCAGCAATTGGGACGCGTTCCAAAGACGCTAAAGCTAGCATATTCAGACGGTTTTTACAGAGTGTGAGTCAAACTGACAGCTAAATGGAGGATTTTTGCTAATTTTTTTTTACATTAAATTGTCTTCTTTCAGTGGATTTTCTTTTTGTGAACAGATAGGTTATCATTTAGCTCAAATTGATCAATGAGCTTCACATATCCATATTCAATAGATTTCTGAAAATCTAGAATGATCCCTTCACATTAGTTATTTTTATTATTATTATTATTATAGTTATTATTATTGGTACTATCACTCTTGTTGTCGTTCGTTCGTTCGTTCACCTGTTTGTTTGCATGTGGTGTTACTGTTGTTTCTCTTTTCTCCTGGGACCTCGGCTCACTGTAGCTGTTCAGGACGCAGTGCCCCAGTGGCTTAACTAGAACCCTGTGGGCGATGGGGGCAGCCGCAGGGGGTTAGGGTACTCAGCCTTACCCCTGGAACTGGAGATTTCCAAAATCCCACAGGAATTACCTGTCATTGCGCCAGCTTGTTTTGGCCCAGAGTATGTAAGCGATATACGCATACGTCCACAAAGAGTGCTGGGCAATCATGCGTTGGCAGAGGCCATCTTGGTTATCATTTACGACCCATTAAGGGCTTCTTTGGGGGAGCTGTGCATTCAGGTTTCTTGTCACTTCTTGACTTGACAGGGATGCACCTTTTCTTGTTTTTCTTGGTATAACGCAAAATAATTTAAGGACTTTCCGGAGGAATCTGCAAATTTACCCTGACTCGCATGTCCTCTGTTCCTCTCGCGTAGCTCAGCTGTCAGTCAGTAGGACGTGGTGAAGTTGCCAAATGACCTTGCAGGGCTCTCGCTTATATCCAGCAGCACCTGCATCTCATGACTCTTCTCAGCTGTTCCTCCAGATGGTTCTCCAGCATCGACTTCAGTATGCATAGCGAGACTCTGCATCCCATGCTGGCGAGATTCTTGATGACGCGTCGCCGGCTTGTTTGGCACGCACTGCCTGAAGGAACGGCATCTCTTCAACGGAACAAGGAATTCATCCACTGAAATATGAGGGCCGGAATTGTACACGAGTTACACCATCCCATGTTCCCGGTATACCTTTGATTGCATGCAGCTTTGCTCTTGCACATCAAGCGCGCGTGACGTCATGGTTATCAAAACAATTCTCCAGGACACACCACCTCTATAATCTTCTCTATTGGCTCAGTTCAGATGCTGGTTATGTATCAGAGATACGAGTACGATCTTGTAGGCCCTGGTACCATTTTGATTACATGGGATGCTGAAGGTCTGCCTTGGGCTTTGTTGTTCTGATGCGGATCTTCCTGCATTTGCATCTTGAGGTTTCCCGTATCCCTTCTTTGGAGCCTAGTTCTGCATTTCCGCCAATTTTGTTTGATGAAGGAACAGCCGTGGCAGAATTGTGCTCCAAATAATCTTTAATCAGTCTTTGAAATGTCCTCCTCTGAAATGTCCCCCGCCTCTGAAATGTCCTTCTCCTCTGAAATGTCCTCCTCCTCTGAAATGTCCCCTGTCTCTGAAATGTCCTCCTCCTCTGAAATGTCCCCTGTCTCTGAAATGTCCCCTGCCTCTGAAATGTCCTCCTCCTCTGAAATGTCCTCCTCCTCGGAAATGTCCCCCGCCTCTAAAATGTCCCCCGCCTCTGAAATGTCCTCCTCCTCTGAGATGTCCCCCGCCTCTGAAATGTCCTCCTCCTCTGAGATGTCCCCCGCCTCTGAAATGTCCCCTGCCTCTGAGAGTGCTTTCTTTATGTGACTATTACCATTCAGAAACTGGCCTAATTTCTCATCCACATTCTGGAGTATGTCTGTCAGTAATATTCCAAAAAGGAGAACTCAGATTACTCAGAGAACTCGGAAGGTATGGTTATAACCACTCAAAGTAAAACAAATACTGTAACTAGAGAGATTCTTTGCAAATTTCCACATACATAACCCATAAAATTATCTTCCAGTACAACGTGTAAACAGACCTTCCAGAACACACTACAACATCATAATACTCATCAGCCCCAGTGAAGTAATTAAGATTAACAAGAACCTAATAGATATACCAGTTCCGCTGTCAAACAGACTGAAATGTCTCAAATTCACCGGCAGCTTAATAGGAGAGTTAAACAATGCATAAAACAAATCACTCTGTAAGACTTTAATGGATCTGAGGCTGAGGTAATTACGACTTAAAAATGACACTCTCACTACACTCTCAGCCATTGTCATGATGGGACTGGCCTCATCAGCCCTGAGTGTTATTATTTTCATTCTCATTGATTTGTTCACCACGGCCTCCACGGTACCGTGTCATCGTTCTGGTCAACCCATTTTATATTCTGGCATCCATTTTTGTGCAATTTTCAGATTTTTTTTTCACATTTTCTTGTTATAATTGTTGACATCTGCAGTGATAACAGATAACATAATTATGAATTAATTCAACTCCGAGATCAGAGATGAAGAAGAACATTGTACTCTAATTTCTGGGTTTTCCGTTCCATTTGTCCTGGATGGAAAACAAGATCCTCTGCAGGGCGGGCAAGACACTTTCATTTCTTGCTTTGACTCATATTGTTCTTGCGAGGAATCACTGAAAATCTCATAGGTGGGTGTCAGGATCTAAAAGATGCATGTCTGCAGGGACTCGGATGAATGTCACATTATCTTCGTGATCTCTATCTTCCGAAATGGCATTACTATAAGATCTAAATTAAATTTCTCCTTTTCCCCTTTGTTTCTGTCATAGAACAGAACAGATTTTTGAAAATAACTCAGAGAGTTTTATCAATTAGAGGATTAAACAAGTGGGAGATACCTTAACAAAAGTAGATGGTGATCATGCATTTTAATGTTATCCTTGCCTGTAAATGGCCTTCTCAATTTCCCTGAATCCTGGCACCTCCATGCTGAAGATTATGAGGCGCCTCTGTAAGAGATCCTGGTTAATTAACACCCTCCGACAGATGAATGGGTCTTATGCTTCCCAGGAGATGAGATTTATAGCTACAGCCACACTATGAACGAACATGCAACTTGTGTGTCATGGGGTGCACAGGTGAAACCACTTCTTAGTCTCTGACATCAAGTAACATGCCAGTGATTATATGTGCACACAAAACACCAAGGATATCCCTCGAGAGCCGTTTTGGTCACAAAGTATGAGGCCACGAAGTGAGAGCTCTCGACCGCAACTTTCACCAGCCTCGTGTTTGATCCGATTTTCCTTTTGAAAGCTAGTCCTTGTATTTGCACATGACAGAAAACTAAAGGCCTTTTATACTAAATCTTATGCCTCAGAAAGTGCTTTGACCTTTTGATTGGTGCTGGGTGCTTTTCGAAGACAAAAGAAAAATCCTTGTTTTTTTGTTTTATTTATTTAGTTGATGCTGTTATGATGAGTGACTTAAATGCTTATTATGGTAAGATAAACCCACGCTGAGAGTAAGACAGGGTGAGGGGGGTGATCCTACTGCAATTATGCTTGCTGGATGTTGATTATTATTATTATTACTATTATTGTTGTTGTTGTTGGTAAATAAAGGAATCAAGAATCCCTTGTTCAGACTCAAACTATCCATTAATTTTCCAACAGGACCATCTTAGATATGGTTATGGAGGGCGGGGCTTGGAGCCTGTCCCAGACCGCATAGGGCCCAAGACTGGGGGATGTCTGATGTATATATTTAGCCAACACGAGTTCTTCTCCAAGGGCTCATTCTGTTACACAGCACTGACTCTGCCTTTAATGAATTCAGTCTCTTCTGCATACGGATTTATCCAGCGCAGGGTGACGCTCAGGTTAAGGCTGATGCCAGGAAGTCGGTCCATCGCAGTGCAGATACTCACTAATATGCAGAGGCTCACTGCGGCCACTGGGGAGCGACACCGAAGCACCTGACTGCTCACCTTTTGGATGCAGGGTGGAACTCTGCGTGTGCGCACACACACACACACACACACACATACACACACACACAGACGCGCACACACAGAGACACAAACACACACACACAAGCGCACACACACACACAGACGCACATACAGAGACACAGACACAGAGACACACAGACACACACACACAGACGCACACACAGAGACACAGACACAGAGACACAGAGACACACACACACAGACGCACACACACACACACGCACACAGACAGACACACAGACACACACACACAGACCTGTACTCATATCTTTGTGGGGACTCATTTCTATGGGCAAAACTCTAGTCCCAACCTGACAAGCTGAACATAAGTAACCAAACAAAACACACGACTTTTGCCATTTTTAGTTTTGCAACTGCAGTCACAGAGCTTTACCCCCAGGGTCAAAATAACAGGTTTTTATCCATAAGTGGAGTATGGGGGGGGGAGCAGTGCCTCCATAGTCACCTGACTTCCATTCACACTGGAACCAGTGAAAACGTGTATTATGTAGGTATTAGCCTACATTGTGAATGCGCGCATAAACACAGTTGATTGGTAATTTTTTTTATTTTTGCTTATTTTTCTTCCAATATGCTGCAGTCACACTGTGTACCAAGCTGTATTTAGCCTCATACAGATCAGCAAGAAGGAAAGCGCCACAGAAAGCACCTCCTTCGTATCCACCATGCTGGAAAACTGTTTACTTCCGATGAGAGGGTGGGATTAAATCAGGGATCGGTCACATGGGGAGTAGGAACCAATCAGAGCGCTTTTCATCGCTCTTAGAGCGTTGTCAGAAGTCTCCGTTTTTGCCGGTTGTAAACTCCAGGGTGTGTGGATGAAAGGTGAAAACGGAGGCTCATGTCTTTGTTTTTAAACGAAAATGCAGCAGTCAGAAAAAGAGGCGACTTCCCCTGAATTTAGTGAATGACGTTTTCAGTGGTTCACCTGGATATCTAACAGAAGGTCATCATCCACGAATGTTGTTTGAAGGCAGTCTGCCATCAAGGCTCAGTAAATCGATAATGGTGTGAGGCTATAACTGTATTCTGTCATGGCACTTTGCACCTATGCATAAGAGGGTTGGTTGTACCCTGTAGGCAGGCAAAGACTAGGTTATGTACGCATCACACATGTGCCTTAACATGTACGGTAAGCAAGATGCATGTTTTTTTTTTGTCCCCAAACCCCCCACCCCAAGCACAAACATGACATTTTGCCTATGTTTTTATCACACTGTGGGGACAGTTGGTCCCCAGAAAGTCATACATACATGCCCACACACACGAAGCTGAGACTGAAGTCACATGACCCTGGAGGATGAAGGTCACAGGGCTTAATTATTTAAATCTATTTATTTTTCCTAAATGACATTTTTAATAAAAAGAACATAAGTCACTCAAACATAGTAAATGCCTGTCCTTACATAGCAGCAGGCCATGTAGTGGTGAAGGACATGAACTTCTGATCAATGAGTACGTCTGGGCCATTGACATTGACTGTAATGAACGTATCTATGCCATTTCTGCCACAGCTGGCCAGCTGAAGGTCTGATTCACGGTCAGATGCCCAACGGGCCGATAAAAGAGTGCAGGCGGGATTAGAACGGCACGATGACAACCCGCCATTTGATTTATCGACGACTAGCTGAAGCACCAAAAACGCTCACTGAAGGTCCCTGTAGAACAATGTGGCCTAACCATGAGGAGTTATGGTGTCCTTACTGGTTAATGCCAGTTAATTCATGTTTATTGTTATCCTCAGTTAGCTGGAGATCTCTCTTCTCATGGTTGCTCACTCTTGACTTCTCCTGCTCCTCATCTCTCGTGGCGTAATCTATCTTCTCCTCTTTCCCACCCCTCTCGCTTTCTCCCATCATTCCCCCAGCAGGGGAGTTCATATGTTTCCGCTAGCTTATAAGTTTCTCGTGGCCGTCTTATCTCTGCCATGTCCGTAACTCATCAGTCATTTGAGTAGCTTCGGTTTGGTTGTATTGTTGGCTGGTACACCTCCTCCGTTAAGTCATTCATCGTTTTGCCTGACGTTTTTACCCAGTGGAATCAGATTAAATAAGGTCAATGCCATCTTCATTTCCAAGGCTATTATCTCCAACAGAACTTTCTTGCATTGTGTGAAAATACCATCTGGAAGGGTTTACTTTTAAGATAAAAATACAACCGTGTAAAGAGGTGAAACGTGGTTCTGAATAGACTGTTAAGGAGGCAAATGAAACTTGGAGGAAATACCAGGATGTTTGATGTTTCCATTTCTCAACCTTCACAGGCTGCTGTGTGGTTCTACTTGCAGTTTGTTCTGTTGCTTAGGAACCTCTGTGCATTTGGGTACTGGAAAGGTAGTAAAACGGGCTAGCCTGAGACTTTTGGGTGTTCAGGAATGTAACCTGAAGGCTCATTTATTAAACAAAACAAGCATAAAGACTGAGCTGAAGACAACACAGCAGACCTTCTATCTATGAGAAGGCCTGTGGATCTCATTTCAGCCCAGCTGTATTGTGTACGGTTTGCTCCCAAGGATCTTTAATGTCATTCCAGCTGGGTGTCATTAGTTTGTGGATGATGATGTGGCTGTCAGTCATTCTTCATTGCAATTAAATATGAAAAATAAATTAAGGCCTCAGATGGCTTGACCATTCTGCATCACTCCACAGACCCACTTTCAGAGAGGCTCCCGTGAGAACATTAATGTTGTTCCATAATAACGATAACACTAGGAATGAATATATACACACAAATTTATAATTGCACTTATTTGTACTAGGCATGCATGTAACACTGATTCACTAATATTAACAATTTTGGCAACTGGCAAAACTCCACTGGATCACGCTGAACTCCTCAACGCACATGTTCTGTTCACTCCGGAACTGTTGGCCAACAAGCATATTTGAATCTATGAATTCTGTGTATGTGTGAAAACATATCCAGTTATTTTAAAAACGGTGTCAGCAGGAAGTGTGATGGTCGAGCTTACTGACCTTCGGAGAAGTGCTTACCTTGTAAATCCTATAAAAATGTCAGCTAAGAAACATATGTAATATATAATAATAACATCAACCGTATCACTCACCTGTATAAGCAGTTTGGAGCCTGGATGACTAATAATGTCAGTGTGAAACTTGGATAAACATTATGTCAACGTGCCAGAAACTGTGTAGACTACAAATTTTGTAGTATCTGACCTTTTTTTCTTAGACGTACATAAAAACTTGCTGGGTTGGGTTGTGAATTAATGTTTTTTTTTTTTTTATTAATCTTTCAGAAGCGGCCCGGAAGGAATGGAGGAAATCACACTTGTCCTTGCTCTGTTCTAAGCTTCTTTCTGAACGTCGGAGGAGTTACAGCTGGTGGCTAGTCTGTGACATCTGAGGACAAGGCCAACCCTGGAATGATGTGTTTGCTTCTCCACCAACTGCACGTCAGCTGGCCAAGGCAAACCATGGGTTTCTTCTGAGGACCAGATCGGCGACAGCGATAGACTGAAACCTACCGGGATTCGTTAGCTTCTCGCTAAACTCGGATGAGCGATAAATTACGGATTTTTAAGGAAGGAAAATAAAAAACAGCCGGACTCATCTTCCAGCCTTTTTCATTTTTACATCGGTCGGCACCCTCAAATGGAGAGGTTAAGGAGAGAATCAGGGTAGAACGATAAAGACAGAGAAGGCTGCTTAGTGCACAGGTAGTTTAATTGGATTTTGTGAGGTTAGTCCCCAAGCGTTATTCCAACCGAGCTCATACTTATGAGGTCAGACTTCAGAGCCAGCTAGTCGGAAAACGAGTCTGCTTCTATCGCTGCTACTGGATTAAAAGTTAAAGGACAGAGTGGGAATAAGTCAGGATTGGAAGATGAGCAGAAAAAGTCATTGCGGAGGCCGGCCACTGCTTACCTTTTTGCTGGTTGGGCTATTGGCGTCAGTAATGGCTCTGGAGTTTGGCGGGGCGCCAGGTCAGTGGGCTCGGTACGGGCGATGGGAAGCCGGGTCGGGGGGTGAGCTCAGCTTCAGCCTGAAGACGAATGTCAGCAGGGCGCTGGTGCTCTACCTGGACGACGGCGGAAACTGTGACTTCCTGGAGCTCCTGATCGTCGACGGGAGGCTTCAGCTTCGCTTCACCATCCACTGCGCTGAGCCGGCAATCCTCCACACGGAGACGCCGGTGAGCGATGAGCGCTGGCACATGGTGCTGCTCACGCGCAACTACCGCGAGACCATGCTGGTGGTGGACAGCGAGGCCAAGGTGGCCGAGGTCAAGTCCAAGCGCCGCGAGATGGCCGTGGTCAGTGACCTCTTCGTGGGCGGCATTCCCCCCGACGTACGCCTCTCCGCCCTTACCTCCAGCACCGTCAAGTACGAACCCCCATTCCAGGGCCTGATCGCCAACCTGAAGCTGGGTGAGACCCCGCCCACCCTCCTCAACAGCCAGGGCATTCAGAGCGATCTGGAGTATCTGTGCACCAAGCAGAACCCGTGTCTGAATGGGGGCCTGTGCTCAATCCAGCAAGGAGAAGTGCACTGCGACTGCACGCTCACCCACTACAAGGGGAAGTACTGCAGCGAAGGTAAGAGCCACGCCAACGCCCTCATGTAAAGTAGACAGCCAGATAAATCGTTAAATGCCGGCCTTTCAAGGGAATCTGAGTGATCAGAGTTTGAGGTTCCACAACCGGTCCAACTAGTGCGTCTTAATAATGCATACGAGAGGCTGTTTTATCAGGGTCTTCTCTTGTAGCTTTTTTTTTGGGGGGGGGGATCGGAAGGCAGCACGCAGACTGAATGGGATCCCGCAGCTCAGTTCGCCTGGATTATCGAGGCACAACGGGGGGGAACAGCTGAAGGGGAAATTTTGTAGGCTGTCATCTGAAATTGTGCTCCGGCAGATAAACCTTTTCCGTTCCGACGAATCAAACACTGGGCGAAGGTGGTGAAAATGAAATACGCTTAAGCTAGCAGCCACTGCAAAATAAAAAGAAGGGCGGGTATCTTCTGTGGTCCGGGCAGCCAGCAGCGTAAATGTAGCCGCCATATTGCTGTGAGCTATCTAATCTAATTCTGTTGTCACCTTAATTATAATTGCTTGCAAAAATGTGACTTGGCTTATGTGACTTTAAATTTTCAAGAAGCAGGTTTCACTTAAAAGGCATTTTACATTTATTTGTTGCTTTTATCCAAAGCAGTGTACAGTTGAGCAAGCGGGGTCACCCAGTGCCAGAAGCATTTGAATAGTAAGGGTCTTGCTTATGGACCCAGCAGTGAAATAACTCCCACGGGATTTGAACCAACAACCTTCACAGATCACAGCCATGAGGACCTGCTTTATTATGGTTTAAACCACCTTAATAAATCCTAAAAATTATGCATCGCAGTCGAACTCCTTGTTCTGATTTTTCCCTTCCTGCTGTCAGAGCTACAAACCGCAGTGTATTTCCTTACTGAAGTGACAGTGTGTGGCATAGCCAGAGTTTGGGTTAGTCTGTGAGCTGATGTGTTAAAGATGGGGCTTCTTCTCAGCTTAAACATAGTGGGGGGGCACTCTCATGCATGAAAGCCTTTTTCAAAGAGTGATTATGTTTCATCCTTAATTGCATCTGATGTCTCCAGTGTTTAGTGTCTGTAGCACTTAGAGGGCGGTTAGAAAGACCAGGTCTTTACCGAGGCTCCTGTCGTACCACAGTTTGGCCTGGAGTTGCTTTATGAACCCGAGCTTGGCATAATGTATGTGCATAACATGCTGAACATCAATCTTTACGATTCCCTGGGACACAAAGTGACAGTAAAACCCTCAGGAATTTTTGGTTTGGTGTTATCAAGAAATATATTGCACCCCCTTTGTTTGCTTTGTATGAATGTGAACATATATCCAGTGTTGGGAAGGTCACTGGTTACCTTCTTAAAAATTTAGTAAGTAATGTAACTATGTTGGTCACTTTATTAACGCATTAACAATGTTACGTTTGATGACTTCTTGATTACTTACAAATGTTTTAAACTGGGCAATACAACTAAAAAGTCCCAACGCCTTGGCCGACCCTCGTTATCTGGAAATATGCCAAAAAGAGGGATTTTTAAATGGTGAAAAGATGCAAAGCAAAAGAAATGAATGTATAAGCTTTTTACGAAAAAGGATCTATTTGGATATAACCCTATGTAATCACCAACATTTTGATTAGTGGCTGTAATATAATTACGTATTTTCTCAGTAATTGTAACAGATTACAGTTAAATTTATTTTGGAAAACCGTTACATGTAACTAATTACTCCCCAACACTGCATATATACTTGAAGACCTGCTAGAAGCAGGATTGAAACAATGTTCTATCCATAAGTTACAGGCATCATTAACATCATCTATGCACCAATTTGACATAATCAACAGGAATTGATTCACCAACTTAGCTTGAAAACAGCTTAGCAAATTACAGGAATGTGATGTGGCTCTGTAACCTATAATCTGTAAACTGATTAATAATTAAGTCATTTTTGAAGTGTTTACTTCCGTTTTTCCTCCCTGCTTCATTCGCTGTTTATTCAGATTAGTGAGGGGCATTGAAACACTGTTAGACACTGTTATGAAGTTAGATCAGCACAATGTAAACAATATTACCCATAAACTGTAGAAAGGCCTTATTAAAATTAATATAAAAGGCGTCTTAAGCGATGTCTACTCTTTCAGCATTAAATCAATGTTATGGTTGCATGGTCTGTGTAGGTTAATATAAGCTTAATTCCATTAACATTTTACATATTTAACAGACGCTTTTGTTGAAAGCAAAGTACAAAGGAGGCAAATAGCATGTTACAAACATACGGCTGTCAAAGAGTCGACTGGGCGTAAGTGCAGTGAGCTTCCAGCGAACGCCCAGGTACAGGCAAACATACGGCTGTCAAAGAGTCGACTGGGCGTAAGTGCAGTGAGCTTCCAGTGAACGCCCAGGTACAGGTGCAAGCAGGATTGGAGCAGGAGCGACACAGTGACTGCCAAACAGCAGAAAGTAGTTAATAAGATCTGGGAGGTGTTCCACAAAGCAGGATTTCTCAGTTAGCTGGGTTTACTTAATCTAGAAGTCATGGTCGTCCAATAAGAGTTTAGGTATGGAGCATTCCTATTGGACAGTCATGACTTCTAGTAGTGATGCACCAATAAGGAAATTTCAGGCCTATACCGATAGCTGATTAATTCGAAAACTGATACCAGTACCGATTGTTTGAAAGCTTCTGCTTAAGTTTAAAATGACACTCCGGCCAAATAAATTAATACAATAACATTTATAACAGAGAAGGACTGATTATCAAGCACGATGAACACCGTGATCTTCCGAGTAACATATCACAATGTCTGAACTGAATTTTCTTTTGTTATCAAACGCTCGTGTTACTGACGGAGAAGCATTATTCGGCAGTACTGCAGCCTTCCTTACTGGAAAAGACTTGTTTCTCAGAAACTCTTCATACCCTTTACTGTTTCACCTTAAGGTGAGCAATCAAATTTGTTTTTTTGTTTGTGAAATTTTAGCAGAGTAATGTTTGCAAAATGCATTTCTAACATCATATTTGCTAACGTTAAAATGATTCCACACAGCAGACATTTTTCTAACTGTTTAGTACACGGGTGTGATAAGCAGTAGGTCACCATTTTAAAGAGTTAAATATTAGCTCATTTTTAACCATCAGCCAATACTCATAGTTGGCCGATACAGTCAGTGTGTCTCTTATTTCTAGTTTAAGTTTGCCCAGCTAATTGAGTAATACTCCTTTGGGGAACACACCCCCTGCTTTGTGGAACATGCCCCGGTATTGCAACATATTCAGTGACCAGAAACATTAAGACATTCAGGGACAGGCCTGATCACCAGGCTGATAGAGGAATTCATTATTTCAGTCATGTTTTGCTTTATATCTAATGATATATTGCTTTATCGCTTATCCATCCGTTTCCCATAAGACACCGGTTCACCAAACCGTGTTTTTGGACGACAAGAGAGAACCTGCACACGAGAGAGTGAGCTTGCAGAGTCCCCAAAAACGGAGCCCGGCCTGGGAATGGTGCCCACGCCCCCGCGGGCGTCAGGCCACAGTGACGCCCACAGAGCCTACTCACCTCCAACATGCCATGATTCTCATCCGGCCGTGTTACCTGTAGGCGCCTCACATTCCCACATTTTCTTTGTTAATCGTGAACGCAGGTGTTGCACATGTTGTAGTGCATGTTTATCGACACCATTGCCTTATTTTGCTAAATCCCCATGGCTCTTATATGCAACCCGCCCTCTGCCTTCTGCTTGGGGATTCGCGTCCCCTGCAGGTATAAGGCCTTGACTTCACAGCGCACGCACTTCTGAACCTCCACAAGTCGTTTGCGGCCGGAGCACTGGTAGCCATTTCCAGCGGGCAAAGGAGCACCCCCCACCAAGTGGTGATTTTGTTGTTTCAAATCGCTGGCCTCGGCTTTGGTCTCTCTTCAGGTTGGGGGTGCATTTGTTCCAGGACAGAAATTATCCCTGTTTGCCAACACCCCCACGACACCCTGTAATGCATGCAAACCCGTCTCTGCTTCCAGTTACAGCTTGGCAGGGTGATATTTATGAAAAGGGGGGCCTGTACT
>JAODKC010000051.1:1647856-1660157 GCA_026777985.1 Mormyrops attenuatus | reverse complement strand
AGATAAGATTTTAACAACTCTGAGCTATTAGTTAGGTTCTCCCCAAACGAGCCTGATGGGCCGAATGGCCTCCTCTCCTTTGTAAATTTCTTATGTTCTTATGTTCTTAATGTTAAGTGAGTAACATGCAAATGTAGAAAATCTCAGTGTGTACAAAAAGATCTGACAGGTGGCGTGTGTATCTCTGCTCTCCCTTTAACAATCCTAAAATGGTCTTGTCAATAATCTGGGAAGGTATTTTCCTGATGAGACAATGCTGATGGTGGCTTTCATATACAGGTGCTCAGAGATGTTTTGGCATCTGTGTTCCCACCTGATAGCCCTTAAATGTCTGCCAGCATGTCATCTGTTAACTTTTGACAGGCAAAACCCTCACCTCTGATGCCGTCCTCACCTGGAACACTCATTCCCCAAAGAGTCAAGGTGTCTGCTCAGAGGTCACCATGAAAAAAACTTGTTCTTTTTTGTTTAAAGAACGTTTCTCTGCAGTTACCGTTTGATGGGTGATTGACAGCCTCGCCTCTCATGATTTACAGCATTTCAAAGCCCATTGAATGTTGAACGTCCACTTTTTTATGTTACGCGGTAGAAAAGATAGAGATTAAGGTAATATCTTAACCTGCTTAATGAAGCCATTTTAGAGGGATTACACTGTGGAGAGCATTGACTGATGTTTATGTATTCAGCTGGGGAATTTAGCGATGGAGTAATTTACTGTGACTTAAGGGGTCACAGATTTCCTTTCATGCAGAATTCTAACTATATTGGATCAAGCCTGTAGTATTTCACTGGGGAGAGGGCCCTGTTCCCTCAAGAGATCCTCATAAAATCAGTGCATGCTCTTAGGCGCAGAAAAAAATGGAAAGATGTACAAAACAGATGCCAGTCTAAGGGGTTTAATTGTTAGGAATAAATTAGGGCCAAATTAGCCTTTTTATTACCCGTTTATTGACCTCCGGTGAATTGGATCTGCTTTGCCTTAACTTTATATGTTTGTTTATTCAAACGTCTATCTGGCCCCCTGCAGTATTTTATGGGGAAATTAAGTAGCTTCAAATCACAGAGGAATGTATTTCGATCGCTTGTCTTCCGGCACCACAAATGTCTGCAGGTTATGTGCTATATTTTGAAATAGAAAACAATCTGAATTAAAAGGCAGATTATGGAGTAAGATATTACTTCAACAGAGCCGATGCCTCGCCTTTTGAAGTCGTCGATTTTATCGGGGGCGAAATTTTTTAATTGAAGTTTTCTCCTTTCTGTATTTTCAATACGAATCAGCATGTTCTCGGATTCTGGTGATAAAAATAGTTTAGACACAGCATGGTTGGGTTTATTTCGCTGCCATCACAAGGTGTTAAAGCACTGATATGACGAAACGTAAATGTAGCTTTCTTGCTTAATTAAATTCGGCGCATAACATGTGCCAGGATATTTCCTTATACCTCTTAGCGACAATGCGTACCGCGAAGCGAAATTGTGACACTGAATTAACTGCAGCTGTCTCTAATTAAACAGGATGTTGGCGTTTTTGTTCAGTTTTGATCACTTGAAAACTGCATTAGTACAATCCCTCTTACTTTCACACCAACGATCTGTTCATTAGCTGCTTGCTTTGCATCCCTTTGACACGTGCATTTTTCTAGCACGCGGTTCTCCCACGTGCTGGGGAAACCTGAATTTGAGACGTGCATGAAATGGACCAGCAGCAGAAGAAACAGTAATGAAGTTTAACATATAGATTTGGCTGGAATTCTCCACTATGCAGAAATGCATGCATCAGGGAATGAGAGATCCGGGGAAACTTCCGGAGTGTTTCATATAGCAGCCGAGGCAGTGCCGGGAGGCTCCGTGGATGCGCGGGCCGTCAGTCAGCAGGTTCTGAAAGGCGCTGCAGTCAGGTCACCGCCTGTTGGCAGGTGCATTGTCAGACCCAGCACCAGTTCCTACAGCAGCACAGCAAATATAATTGTGACCAGCAGGTTACTCTGCATCCCCCCCTGTTGGCCCGGGCAGTATCCCGGCTATTATGCGCGCCTGGCAGGGTCCGGGCTGATCGCGGGGCAGACGGACCTCCGGGATCTGTCCACAGTGCTGAGCGGCTCAGCTGCAGCCCCGCCTCTGGTCCCAGGTGGGTTGAAACTGCAGGTTCTGCTTGTGCCCGTGTGTGTGTGTGTGTGTGTGTGCGCACTGGCTGGTCTCTGCTGCCCGCAGTGTTTACCATGTTCTGCAGCTCCCAGCCTAGAGAAGGACGCGCATTATTACTGCCAGAGATCACTATGCTGGTATTAAATTGTTCAACGCCGTCATTTCAAACTCAGATGGGGGATTGCTTAAACTCTGCCATCATTAACCAGAATCAAGTTAATTTTCAAATGCAGTTATTGCAAATGTAATGTGTTTAGGAAGTAATTATATTTACATGATTTAGTGTTCAAAACATCCCACCCTGAGGTTATGATGTCATCAGTGGGCCGATCTTGGGAATCGCCATTCTCAGTGTTTCCACTGGCCGTCTGTATGAGAGACACTCCTCCTATAGTAAAGTCTACGCCATGTGATTCCATCTCCGGCAAGGGCTTCGAAGGCCCTAATTATTCCTTCGGTTTGCACTGAATGATTGCATGATATTCTTCTACTCATTTAAGAAAAGAAATCGTTATCATCTTATTCAAAGCTCATTAGTTGTGTTTTGGTGTGGATTTCTCAATTAAGCCTGAATTGCATGTAAAAATATAGGAGTGAAACACTTTAAATAAATAAAATTGGCTTTCGGTAAGAAAACTGGACGGCATCCAGCAGTGCTTGCTGTAACTCTCTGCACGCAGGAAGGGATGTAATGTACCCTACAGTGCTTGTTAGTGGGAATGGGCAATTGGCCATCTGAACATACATTAAAGCGAGGTGGCGCTCAATAAGGAAAAGCTGAGAGGCATGCGGGATGCGGCATGCGGGATGCGGGATGCGGCATGTGGGATGCGGCAGAGAAGGCGCCGTTTGATCAAACAGCAGCTCAGCGGTGACACACTGCTTCACAGAGACACACTTTCAACTTTGAGACATTTCATGATGGGAAGCTAGAAGGTTTACAGTAAGTTTGTAGGGTTAAATCCTGCATGGATGGATGTATGCAGTGTGCGAAATACCCGTCAATATTCGGGGGGGGGGGGGGTCCATATCTCCCTATTGTTGTGCAATACCGACCTTGAGACCCCCTTAAAATTGTGCTTTTGAGGCTTTCGGGGGTGTCATGGGTTAATCGGGGGTGCCGGACCCCCCCGTATTTCACACACTGGATGTATGGATGGATGGATGGATGGATGGATTGATAATTGACAGTTGGGTGGATCTAAAATGCTGACTTCATTGTTGAAGAGAGTTGGAAGGAGGTACAGACAGACAGACAGATAGATAGATATATTCGATTGATTGATTGATTGATTGATTTAGTGTATTACATTCAGACAGGCACCTAGTCTCTCCCCAAATTAAAAAGATCACAGCACACAAATCCTGTCCTGCATTACTGTGTGTTTTGTGTTTTTAGTTGAATGACATGTTTCTCCTTGGTAACCAGAAATGCATGTTTATGTCGTTGACACATGGATTGTCGGCCTTGTTGTCTTATTGAAATTTTAAATTGAATTTGCTATTGATTTGAAAAAAATGAAGCGGAGAAGCACAAGGCGCTCTGGCATCTGCCGCAGATCAGATTAATTTGTTTGACTGAATATTGTATAGATGCCGTGCGCAGCCTTATAATGTTAATTGTTGTTTATTCTCATTTTTTATTGTTGTTTGAAACTCTTCGTGATTTATAAAGTAACAAAGAACCCATTCATTTATGCAACTCTATAGGTTGTTGTATAGAATTCAGTCTTATTTTCCTTCAAGCAATTATATTTTAGGATTAACTTCAAACATATTATAAAACATGTAGAATGTGTCTGTTATTTATTGGTAAAGAGTGATATAAGAAAAGGATCTGAGATTCTTAATTATTTCACATCCCTTTATGTTTCGAATTAGTATAGTATAGTATAGACTAGTATTGTGGGCTTAGCGGGCTAGAACTAACCTGTGGTCAGAAGGTTGCCAGTTCATATCCCTGGGGCCAGCAGACTGACGCTGCTATTGGGCCCCTGAGCGAGGCCCTGCACGCTGGCTGTCCCTGTGCTGTGACCCCCCAAGCTTGCTGTCCCCTGTCTGTATGCCTCATGGACAGGTGAAAAGACAATTTCCCCATGAGGGTGAATAAACTGTCGCTGTGTTATTAAATTTAGAAACATGCTATTTCTACATGATTATTTCTGTGTGCACAGCTTGGTACCGAGAAACGGGTCTCTTAGGACAAGGGCATCAAGTCTACATACATTATCAGCAGGTTAGGGGCCCCTTAAAAGGCTTCTAGGCTAATATAGTTTTAGAAGCATAAAACATGAAGAGTAAATGGTTGCTAGATGGAGCAGGAAGAATAGCCTTTGCTTTTCAACATGAAAAGAGCAGTTTGCAGCTGAAATTGCTCAAATAATGTGTTTTTTCTGATGTAGTGAGAATTTCTCTGCGCTTCATGTAGAGACAGAATTTGGGTTCTTGGTAATTACTGAGAAGTACATGATTCTTCTGGGCGATGAGCTCATCGCTGCTAGACTGACCTGTGGGCTGAGCGATATAAAGCGCGTTTAAGAGCCACACGGGGCGTCTGTGCAGCGATACGGCGGTACTGTCAGGTGTGCCGCAGCTTCAGAGTCAAGCCGCCGTCCTTGAGGCGTATCCAAGGGTAATGCAGGCGCTGTAGCTCAGGGTTATGCTGCTGCAGGGTCATTAAATAGCATAACCGTCTGCCACCCGTGTGTCGACTTGATTTTCTTTTTAAAAAGGGTTAGGAAAAATAAAAGAAAAATAAAAATGCTTTAACTTTAATACTGATAAAAAAAATATCATACACGGATTGTCAGGACTGCTATCAAAACACAATAAAATGTGTAACTGCCCGCAGTCACCTTAAGAGAAGCCTCTAGCTTTAGCAGGTGCGGACAGATTGTGTTGAACTGGAATTTATTTAGTAGCCAAATATCCAGTATCACCCGATCTATCACGAAATGTCAAAACATACTCCAGGGTGATACCCGAGGCTTCACTGGAGAAGACTCCTTAAATTACGCTCCAGTTTGATATTTTATTAATGTAAATGGAACACTTTATGGTACCGAGTCAACTTAAATGACCTAGCGAAAGTGTTTTATATTTACCTTGCGGGTTTTGTTTCTGTCTTTGGACGGGACATTTCAAGGTGGAGTGCATTGGAGGCAGCTTCTCTGCCGGCGATCTTTCGGGTGTTTTCCCTTCCGCAGGCACTGGGGCAGTGGCCTTTTGCAGTCGGTGCCTTGGAAGCTTCTGGGAACGAGATACGCTACAACTCAGTCCAGCAGCTAGCTTAATTCTGCAGATTGTGAAAATAAACGAATAAATACATTTCTCTTAATTAAGCATCAAAGCATCTGACTGCGGTCAATTAGAGGTAAACCGACATATAAGCGTGGAGCTGAAATCTTTAAAATTTGAGATCCTTGTGAAGGGAAGCTCCTGTTCACATCGTGCGGATCCGGATCCGAAGGGTTAGTTAGCATGTGTGCTAGGCGCTAACTGGGAACAGTCTCGTGCAGTTACTGTAAGTGTTGACACTTTTTCATTCAGTACTGAGGAAATATCATCATCATTAAAAAAAACAACAGCACTGCTCACTGATAAATATCCTTTATGTCAAAAGAAATACTGTTTTCTGTCAGAGGAAAAACCTGTGAATAAACGTCTTTGGTCTGAACCGGTTCTGCTCGAGCCTCACCAGAACTTGCACTGACGTCTAAAAGAATCCCATCTTCCCACTGCTTGTGTCACATTTCGACAGCAGCTTTGTGTGTACAGAACAAAGCTCCTTCCCCAGAAGACACGTCCTCCCCCATTAGCGTAGTGCGATGCACCGACCCGAGCGGGATCTCTCCGTAGCCCGCTCTCGTGGCAGCCAGCTCTCCCCCCCCGCCCTCCCGACATCCGCTTCACGCTCTTTCTCGTGACATTACCGGACGAGAGCCCCCCTGACCTATGTCAGCTGACTGGGGTGGCCCACACCTATCAAACCGATGATGTCTGAGCCTGTGGAAGAGAGATGGATGGCCGTAAGCGCGGGAAAACCGCTGACGAGAATCAACGGATGCCACGTGGCGGGACGTAAGCCCATGTGCCAGCGAGGCGAGCCCGCGAGCTCGCGCTTTGTTTTTGACACTTTCAGCTCCAGCGCGCAAGAAAAAGACGAGCGGTGCGTCGCCTGGCCCATCTGGCGGAACGTCGAGATGCCGGTGAAGGTGGAATTAAACAATATTAATACATTAAAAGGTCACGCCAAGTCATTTCAATAAAAGTTCATTAGATTTTATTTGCCAAAGTCCTATCTCAGTAATTAGAATAACAAAGAGCAGGTAATGAAATGACTATAAACATTGTTGGGGGCGTACCATGCTGGAGATCCGCTCCCGTCCTTCAGTGCTAACACGTTATTGGCAGAGGGCTTCTGAAGGATGACACAAGGGTGAGGGTGTGTGTCCGTGTGTGTCTGTGTGTGTCTGTTCGCCTCACATACCAGATGGAGTATAAAAGCAATTAGCTACTAATAGTGGGACCTTTAATAAAACTTCTTCAAAGTGTTACTGCATATTTATATCGTAATCTTCATATAAATTACTGTTGTAGGCCCCAAAATATAGAATTATCTTTCTATAATTTATTTGTAGAAAATTTGTTTTTGATTTACATAATCAAAAGTACCATTTTAAAAAATAAGGCCGTAGCGATATTTACTTTTTGAATGTAATGTTACTGTCAGCTCGCAGTGTCGTCAGTGAGACCGTATTCCTCTGTGTATGTGCTGAATAGCGTCTCTCTGAGGAACCTACAGATACATGCAGGTGTGAGTGCACCTGTACACAAATGTCTGGGGGGGGGGCATTATTTGTTTGTGACGTGGTGAGGTATTTGCAGGAAGTGTCCAAAGCTGAGGGCTGCCTGTTTCTCATCCTGTGGGTCAGGATGATATTTATTCAGCGGCCTTTCACACATTGCTATTGCAGCTCACAGACCATCAGCACTTTCTGGGGCCGAGTGTGTGCTGTTGTAATCATCAGTCCGCTGTAACATTGTGCTTACGTCAGACCATCTACTGCACTTTGCATGTACATACATTTGTTGCTGGTAAATTCTGGGTCACGTGGTTTTGCCTTGTCATTAGACTCTCTAGGGTCTGTGCTTTTGCAATATGTAACATGGTGATGAATCTAAGAAAATCTGCTTGAAGTATGCATAGATTTCAATTACAGACAAGCTCTCGCACTCAAAGGAAATTGTCTTTTCATTCTGCTTTTAAATGGACTTAACATACCCGGGAAAATTCAAGGTCCTGATAGTTCGATGTCATTGATGGTATTCTGCTGTTTGCTAATCTTTAATGTTTTCTTAAATCACTGAGGCATTTTGAAAATATTATGAATAATGAATGAATGAATAGAGGATCGTGTACCAAATCATGGTCTTACAAATTACTTTATGGAGAAACCTCCTTATTGTTTGAGCACTTAGTGTTTCCAAAATTGCATAGTTACTCAGTAGGTAGTCAGAAGCCTACTACTTTACCATTAATGCAGTACATACTGTATATATGTATGAGAACAGTATTCATGTACTCAGACACAATGTGCTTCCTGTCTTGCATATTACTTGACCTGGACGTTTTTCCAATGACGTAGGGATCAACGGAAAAATATGTTTTCGAGTAAACTAATGCAACCAGGCTTTATTTTCTACTTAAATTTGTACAGAGCTGGCCTTTCCTCCACTTTATTGACAAAAATGCCTGAGAGGGTGATGTGCTGCTCCAGTGCTCTTGTGGGATACCGTAGCAGTTATCAGTTGCACACTTCGAAATTTTGCTGAATGTAGTATGTCTTCTGGGTACCGTTCACATTTCGGCTACTACATACAGGATTGTCAACTTTGGTCAGCTGGCTGGTGTGAGATTTTCAATTTGAGTCTGTACACTGATTTACATGTATGTAACAATTTTATTACCTTGTGAATAGTCTGTCGAGTTTGCAAACTACCCTAAAGCTTTTGATGTAGCTAATTTTAGGTTTATAATGGAATAATATAGATTCGCTGTAAGATTTCTTGCGTGAGTGTGAGAGTCTGAAAGCATGAGTGTCACACCAGATGCGTGACAGTTGGCAACCCTGCATATAGCAAACAAGTACGTGATTTTGGACACACCCATTATATCTAGTCAGTCAACCATGTCTTGGTTGATTTTAATGTATATTTTGCTATTACACTTCTGCTAGAAGGTCCAATTGTAGGTAAATGGTAGGTCCTAGCAGAGCTATCCATAACTCCTTAGGTTCATGATCCCATCTATCTCACCAGGAGCCCCAGGACCAAAACAACACAAGCCTGCCATCGTATTTCACAGTGGGCGTGAGCTTCTCTCCGGCGTGACCTGAAACCTTCAGGCGCGGTGTGACATGCAGGCATGACTGTCCAAATAGCTCAATTTCGTCTCATCAGCTCATAACAGAGGATGGCAGTGATAAAAACAATGCATTTTATGGAGTTTCACTGCTTCCCTCGGATCAGCCTTTTTCAGGAGCCTTTCTGTAGCGATGGTGGTGATCAAAGGTGATTTTTTTTTCTTCAAAACGCTGTCATGATACTACAGGCTATTGCTTTGGCGATTTTCCAGCCGGCCATGGATTTTCTCCGTCTCTGTCAACGTATTTTGGATGTCATTAGGATGTCGTCCCCGTGGGAGAAAGTGTATGATTTCAGTGGCCTTAAATGTTCCGGTAATTTCCACAGTGGGCCGAAGATGCGTATGTGCCTTTTTAAATTTTCCGGTCTGATGACCTGTTGAGTTTAGTAGCACATCCTTCCCTGCCTTCCGCCTTGCCTGCTTGTCATCGCGCTGATGACCGTCAATGGGTCTAAAGTGCGTGTGTCTTTGTGATTGCTCTCAGGTACCTGTCTGCCGTGGCGTGAGGAGAGATGTGAAATAGAAAATGACCGGTACAAAATCACACAAGGTTAGAAAACAAAACAAGAAGGAGAGAAAAATGGTACTAGGGTTTTTTTTAACTGTTCTTGCAATAAAAATGAAAGAAAAAAAAACATTTTCGGGTTAAATAAATAAATTTGTAGGGTTACGCAATTAGGGTTTATTTGTAATTTACTGGGATTTGGTTGTCTTCTATTAATGAAAAGTCATCCTGAGGGTCATGTGACCTCAGTGGTTCCTTGCGACCTGTATGCTGAGGGGTGGCGGGCAGTGGCAGAATCTGCTGAGAGTCTGTTCCTGATATTCCTGTAATTACGGTACTATGGGGTTTCTTCGCGTCTGGAGAGAGTTTATTTCATTTCATCTGCTAATTGGGAAAACTTATAATTGCGCAGTGTTAAATTAGAGCCAAGTGGAGGATTTTAAGTATAAAAATATCTGCTGGGAAAACAATGCTCTAGTGTCCTTTTATGTTGTTTATAACCGTTGTTTTTGCTGTTTTAAGTCTTGTTTGCAGAAACACTCAGCTCAGGGTTGTTTAAGTTTATTGGTTCTGCTGGAATCACTGTTAAGTGGTGAAATAAACCTGTATTCAGTTTCATTTCTTCTTAAAGAGATACGTCTCTGAATTCCCTGCTTATTCGGTAAGATACAGAAATCTGCGATTTGGGGCACATGATTGTGCTCCATTGACTTTATTCACGCAGAGCTTACAACCCCGCCTCCACATTAGATACCATTTGTGCAATTTTTCACTACAAGGAAGTAATTGGTAATGGATTGCCATAGACACATACGTGTAGTAAGGGATACCTTTGTAAAACGTGAAACGGTGAGTGTCAGGCACATTTATGTCAATAAAAATAAAAAATTTGACATAAATGACCTGGTTATTAATTTTATTTTATTTTTATTCAGCGTAATTTGCAAATCTACCACAGTGGGCTGTGCTTGGTTTGGCCAAATTCCTGTCTGAGGGAAGCCCATCTACAGCTCAGTGAAACTTAGAGGAACAATGCGTACATCTCGCCATTGTTGCATCCCCGAGCGTCCAGTTACAGAAACATGGTTTACTGTTTAATTGCCATTGGCTTTATAAAGAGCGCTCACCCACCGTAACCAGAGACACCAGTCAGCCTTCCCACTACACGGTTCCCATTACACGATTCTATTGACACACGAGCTAATTAAAAATAAGCGAGTGTGAATCGGACAAGCGGGTAAGATGGAAAGGTACAACGGCGCCATCTTGATGAGCCAGCTTGAACGCTTGCTGGCGAATGGCGAAGGCCAGCTGCTCCACTTCGATTATCGTGTTTATATTCAGTTTGTGAGAACGGTAGAGGTAAACAGAATTTCATTTTCTTCTCAGAAGTAATCCTTCACTATAACAATTGATGTTTATCTCCCGTGATCCCGTTTTAATGAAACTCCGCGTGTTTAAAAGCGCCTTTAAATGGCAGGTTAGATACGTGCGGCAGGCATATTCATTTTTCTTCTCGGAAACTGCTAGAAACCCCAGACATGAGCATGGCAGATGAGGTAAATACAGACAGCGGCCCCTGCCAGCGCAGGATCCCAGCCAGCCGGTGGTTAGCTATCGCGCAGACTCTTATGGAGGGCTGCGCAGATTAAACGCCTGCCTGGCTCAGGCCTTCAGGTGAGACTGTTCTCACATCCAACCCCTTTTTTTAGATAAGCAGTATCTTTTCATGACCTTTGAATCGCTCCTTATATGAAGATCTTTGTAATAATGCTCTTGACTGCACTGAAGAATGCAGCAGAAAACAGGCAGTTGAAGATTTTTAAAGAAGTACAGACGCTCCTCTACTTACGAACGTTCAACTTACAAACTTTCAGACATACGAACGAAGAGGACTGTAAGTCCAAATTGTGTTCACTGGGCTCCCGTTTCCTGTCCGCAGCATCAATTTTTTTTTTCTGTGCTCCAATTCCGCCTAGTACGACTTCTGGCCGCTACTCCCACCGCGTCAGCAGCGGAGCGTGTGTACTCACAGCATCCTAGTTCTTTGTACTTGCCTATACCCTTAAAATGATGTTGAATAACGACTTACGAACGTTTCAAGTTACGAACGGCTGTTTGGAACATATCCTGTTCGTGAGTAGAGGAGCGTCTGTATTTGGCTAAAAGTAATTAAGGAGATGTGTGTGTATATATATATAAACTTGTGAAAATGTGTAACCTTTTTTGCTACAAAAAAATCTGAATCTCTCCTAATTGTGATGATTCGGAGCTACAGAGCCAACAATGACGCACTATGCAGATGGAGACACAACACAATCCAAACACCAGGCATAACTCTTTCTGTGCTTGTTTATATATTTATTAAATGTCCAAACCGCAAAAAACACCCACTAAATATATGTATTCTTCCCTAGACATCTCTGTCTGATGAATTGTTTTTCCATAGATTCTATTCAGAAGAAAGAGGCTCATTTCCGAGTTGTTTCTGAACAGTGGCATTAACAAATTATCAACTCCTGGGAAGAAAATATTATAATATTTTGCTGTATTATAGCATAAATATCCACAGTGACTCATACACCTTTAAAGGAATTCAGGTTCTTTAGGGAGCTCAAACAGTCGCATGAATACTTACGCTGCCTGACTTGGTGACACCGCATCCCTTCTCAGCTTTTCATCTCTGTGTACTTTGTCACGAATATCGCTCCCTTACCACTGTGTGACTTTTGGGAGGATCCGGATTGAATATCTTCCGGAGCATTAGCTCCAAAAAACGTGTCTTTGGAAATTTGGTTCATGTGCAATGTGCATCATTAATATTCATACTGGCTTTTGCATTTTACTACCGAATGTTCTGACCTGGTTTTCTTTTGGTCCCTGAGGGTCACCTGTGGTAGCTTGTAATTGCATGGGCATGATGTACTCAATAATGCCTAGCAGGACAAGTGGATACGCAGATTTAAGATGAGCCTTGATAACCGTGGTCTGTTGTCTGCAATTCTTTTGCAATTTTATTTTAACAAAAAAATAAACTTTTACATTGAATTGAATTTAAAATTCAAATGTGTTATAAATCAGTTGTTCTCTGTAACTGCTTATCATGGGCAGGGTCTGGCTGGTCCTGGTTCCGGTAGCTCAGGAACTGCGACACGCGGGACCGGGCGCCAGTCCGTCACAGGGAACTCTGGGTCCTGGTTCCGGTCGCTCAGGAACTGTGA
>JAODKC010000051.1:1628973-1639142 GCA_026777985.1 Mormyrops attenuatus | reverse complement strand
TCAAACAGGGCCCCCTATTTTTTTGTGTCATTTAGAAGTTTTGATTATGAATTATTATGTGTCTTATTTGGGTGATGTTAGTTAACTTGCACCCCCCCCCCCCCCCCGACACATCATAACATTCATTTGGAAAAATATTCCCTTTAACGGCAGCAGCAGCAGGAGGTGTAAAGAGGAAGACAGCCCCCAAAACACTGCAAGTGACTCGTTTTGTTTATTCCATGCAAAACAAAGCAAGAAAAGCAAACAAAACCTCTGTATAAGACAAATGAAACACATTTGTTGTCTCTTTTATTATTTAATGGACACATACTATCGATTTCCTGAATTTTTGCAAAACTTTGGGTGCCCAATCAGTCAGTCTATAGTAACACCCCGTTTGGCAGCTTTTTTCACCAAATGACTAATAATAGCTAACAGATTGGAGACCTTTAAAAAGTAATATTTCCTTTTTTCAAAGAGCTCTATATCAAAAGCACTGCGAGACAGAAGGTGCTTACTTTACCAGCGTGCTTAGTAAAACTGGAAAATGACGTGCCTGTTATCAGTTAAAAAGAAGTTAATCCCTAAAACAGAAAAAATATTTTAAACCTCATGTTCCTGCTTCATATCTGCAAAAAAATCAGTCGCTCCTGGCCCATATAATCTGTTATTTTATTGTTATACGCCAGCGGCAGAAGATCTGTTTCTAAAAGCTACCAAACAGGGTTTATTTTTTTGGAATTTTAAAATGGTATTTTCCCGTTGCACGGCACATGAACACAACAGGCAAATCTGTTGAATTTGCAAAGTCTTTGCACTGCACTGATTACTGGTCACTGCCACGGCGGTCTTCGAGGTCCTGCAGTGAGAAACAGTCGTATGAAGATCATCGGTTAAAGACCGACGGTTGGTTCAGTTTACCTGTGCTAGACACTGTCGTTTTCTTACACACCGTACTGCATGGAAATGGCACGAGGATGCAGTGTTTTCAGGATGTTATGTTTTTGTCCTGTGTACTTTTTAAACACATTTGCACTGCGTTTACTTGTCTATACGTGTTCTGTTTCGCACTTTCTCTTGATTTGCACTGTAAGATCGTTTGCACTTTGTGTACCTGCTGCCTGCATCAGAATTTCCCCCTGGGTCAATAAAATCGATCCTATCTTATTGCTAAGCCTGTGAGAGTTTGCATTCTGTTCCACACTGTAATTCTCGCACAAACTGTACTGCATGAAAATAGTAGCAGGGTGAGGCCCGGTCCGTTGTAAAGCTTAGCCGAGTGGTAGGTGTACCTCTTGGCCTGCTCTGTGTTTGATGACATCTTGTATACGTATGCAGTAATATAACCCAGGATGCTTTGCTGCTAGAAATTCAGCTAGCCCGGGTGTCTGATTTATGATTATTTCCCATTGAGTGGGAGGAAACGCTCCAGAAGGAGCTTCTGTCTTGTACAGACTGTAGGACTGTCTGTGTCCAGACGGAGTCGGCCTCAGCTATAGGCTCAGATATGCGTGTTGTGAACAACAGCGTCCTGGAGTTCAGGAGCGATTCCATTCGGCGGAAGTGAGTACCGTCAATGGGCAGCATCATGCGTACCGCGGCAGTGATATCGCGGGCGAATCCCCATCGGTCTTGCCTGGAAAATACTGGCACTTTCCTCCTGCTTTCGCCCAACAAGCGATCAGGACGTGTCAAGCTGAGGTGTCACATTCTAGCTCAAGCTCTGACCTTCGGTAATAAATGATTCTGGTCTGAAATGCTTCACATTATCCGCTTCGATGTGAGAGTAGTTATCTGCTCTTTCTGTCTTCGATTGGCTATTTCGGATGGGGGGGAGGACGAAGCTACAGCCACATTCGCTGCTACCAGATCCAGACATTTTTCTTCAGGAAACATCGAACCAATTCACATTCAGCAATCACTTCTGTGCCGTCATTACTGCATATTTGTGACTGGGGGTGGGGGGGGCCCTTTCTCTTCTACCGCACAAATGTTACAAAAAAAGCTGCTCATAGAATCATATATATATATAAAAACGATTCTGTCTTAAACAAATTATGAGATATTATTTTCTTTGTCTTCTGTACACATACTGGTATAATGCATTTGCTTATCTGACCGAGAATTTAAGGACTTGCAGTACTGCTAAAGATTTACAGAATAACGTAGGCCTTAAAATATTGATGGTTTTCCTGATTATTCAAGGCATTTGTTCAGTGGCACTGTCACGGACGGGCAGGCCCTAGATTGTGGAACTCTGTAGATGGTCTTCATAGCTTCTTTATAGAGACATACGGACTTCAGGACTGATTTAACTTCCTCATTTGGTTCCTTTCTTTACTGTAACAATTATCCAGGATACTGTCATTACTCAGCTACAGTCAATTAAAGGGGCCTAAAGTATTAACCACACAAAACCCGAATTTGGATTGACTTTAAGTTTAACCTGTTTGGATCCAGGTTTGGCTGTAGAACTTCAGAATCAAGATACCGCCACTAAGGTGCTCTCTAAGATGAAATATGGCCGCACATTAGGGATGGGGAGGGAGGAAGCTCTTGCTTCTTGGGGAGTGGTGGATTCTTCCTGGCAGTTTTTTTAAATGATTTGGGCTCAAGCATATTTGTTTGCGCAACACGTTGGTTTTGGAGGGAAATGGCAGCAGAAATTCTTGGGTGATAATTGAAAAAGGTCTGTTGGGTGTAATGATGTGACATCTCGCAAATGCAGAACCGAGTCGAAAATAACTAGTGGAAATGAATTGTTTATCAGGAGAGTGTTAAATGGGAGGTTGTTTCAACCAATAGGGTGCAGCGGAGATCGGGAGAAACCAGATTGGCAAGGGGCGGGGGGTGCGCCATGCCTGACACAGCGCCCTCCTGTGACAGGGCAGAGTTGGGCCCAGATGCTTTACTCTTTTTATGGGTCAAGTGAAAAATTGCCAAATTTGCGAAACAGGCAGCTGAAAAACAGCAAAACGTTTTCTTAGTAGCTCCATTCATAGTATATTTTATATATCATTTATTTTTAAGACAATAAATAAAGCTTGGACACTGTATGTCTGTTCTGGAAGCTTCTCATCAGTGTCCATTTCATTCTGAATGTAACGTTTCACCAGTCTGTGTCTGTCTGTCTGTCTGTGTCAGTCTGCGTTTGTCTGTCTGTGTCTGTCTGTGTTTGTCTGTCTATGTCTGTCTGTCATTTATTTCTGAAAGTTTCTTTCACATTATTTTTTGCTTCGGTTTACCTTCACATTTCCTGGCACTCCAATGGCTTCTGGGTAATGTAGTTAACTATAAGGATACTACACTGATTTTCTTGAAAAGCTGTTAACTCTGCCTGGTGTCTGTCAGACTGAACGGAGCGTGTAAGCTTATACATTTAAGAAGTCGAAATAATTCCCAGTAATGGGGTCTCCGCTGAACAGATGACAGCATCATCAGCTGAAAGCAGACAGAGCTCTTCCGTGAAAATAGTGCATTCTTCGCACAATGGCCGGCAGTGTTCCTTTACCAAACCTGCTTCTGCTTGTAAACCTGCCTTATGTTTGACTCCAGACAAACTGTTTCAGGCTTCGCTTTATAAAGAACACTTCACCTCCCTGTGCTCATTAGGATAGAGTTAAACTTGCCAGCTGTAAAACGTATTCATCATAGCCTCGCTTATTGGATTCCTCTGAGAATTAAGTTGGTAAGGAAAACGAGGGATGTGGACGGTCATGTGCTTTATCTGGGATTCCGAAGGGCTTTCTGCAAAATTTCCCATTTTAGAACGTGATCCTGATTTCATCCGAGTCTGATCAGAGTTTGACGGCTGATCCCTAAAATACATTCAGCTGGTATCCACAGCAGATCCCTTTTAAGGAGAACAAACTCCATCTAAGCTTCTGTAATCAGCCATTGAGTCACACCATTTTGTTTCATTGTAGACTTTGTACTGGGATTTTTTTAGTGAACTAAAATGCTGCGATTTTTTTGCGTTTTTTTTTCATTCTCAAAAAGATGGAGCAGAATGGATGACTTTTCATTTTAAATCATGTTTATTGGGTTGATTCTCTGAATGCTCTGCATGAAGCCGAATATTGAAATCTTACTGAAGCCGGTAATAACTTTAATGTAGAAAAATAATAAATATTTTTCTGTGATTGTTTCTAATAACGATAATAGCTTTTGTAATGGGGGTATGTGTCTTTTCTTATGCTGTGGAGTGATAGTAGTGAGCATCTAACAAATACTGATAGGAGATGGCTGGATGGACGATGATGGGTGGGTGTGTGGAAGATGGATGGATGGATGGATGGATGGATGGATGGATGGGCCCCCCGATCTCTCTGGAGCTACAGACCTGCTCCACCTGCAGTGATCGGCTGCCCGCCGCAGGTCAGAGATCAGGAGGATGCTCCATCGGGGTGGGCTGGCGCCGCAGAAAGCGCAGGCGCTCTCTCGTGGGGAAGAGACACCAGAGGAGCCCGTCTGACACGTCCACGGCCCAGGCATGCAAAGGAGCAGACTGAGGAGAAAAAGGATGGAGAGAGAAAGAGAGAGAGGGAGAGGTGGGGGAGAGAGAGAGGGGGAGAGAAAGAGAGGGAACGAGAGAGAGAGGGGGGAGAGATAGAGAGGGAGAGAGAGGAAGAGAAAGAGAGAGAGGGGGAGAGGGAGAGAGAAAGAAAGAGAGGGGGAGAGTGAAAGAGAGAGAGAAAGAGAGAGGGGGAGAGGAAATATAGCCATGTCATTGGAGAGTAATGCCAATCAGCAGGCTATAGCCTTCACGTGTCCTTTAAAAAGGGAAAGTGAGGAGATTCCTTGGAGAGAGGCTCTCCCCCAGCCCTGGAGAAACATGGCCGATGACCATGCAGAGGGTCACCTGACCCCGTCCCTGCAGCTGCACATGGAGGACACGCGGAGGGCCGGGGTGTCGGTGATGCGTCTCCTGCCAATGCCCGCCTCCATCATGAAAAGTTTACATTAAAAGCCGCGGAAAGGCTCGCCCCATATCTGCTTCTTGGGCAGTGGCATTTCCTAATATGCATTAGGACAGTGCTTGCCAATCTGGTCCATGTTTTTGCTCCCTCCCAGCTCCCCGCCAGACAGTCCATGTTTTTGCTCCCTCCCAGCTCCCCGCCAGACAGTCCATGTTTTTGCTCCCTCCCAGCTCTCGCCCAGACAGTCCATGTTTTTGCTCCTTCCCAGCTCCCCGGCAGACAGTCCATGTCTGTGCTCCCTCCCAGCTCTCGCCCAGACAGTCCATGTTTTTGCTCCCTCCCAGCTCCCGGTCGGAGCAAAAATATGGACCATTTGTGGGTCCCCAAGGGCCGGCTTGGGAAACACTGCATTAGGGTGTAAATGAGCTTACTGTACTGTGATTTCCTATTCATTTTTCGTTCTCTAAATTGGCAACTTGCTTTTACATACAGCATTAATGGTCAGCTATGAATAATGTAGGAGACGGCCATGATGCCCCTGATTATGCTGCCTGTTCGTTAGTGGCCTGTACTGCCTTAATCTTACGCCCGCATTTTTGACTGCTAAATTTCTAGTTATTTCATCAGTAATTTATGCTAAAAGAAATTCCTTAATGAGAAAAACACACAAACTGAAAACGGAGCAGGAAAGATAACAGAGAAATCCTTAAGTAAAGTGATTATTGAAGCGGAATATGAATTAACAATTATTAAAAAGTCATAAGTGGGTAGGATCAAGAAACAAGTAAAGTCTGGTCATGTGGTCACCCCAACAGCTCACTCCTCTGGCGGCTTTGGACCACTTAGTGCACTAGTTAGTCTTTAATACTAATCGCTGCTTTCAGATGTAGTATTTATTAGGTATGGTGTCCAAAAATTTGTGGACATCATGTGTCAAAAAGAGAATTTAAAATATAATACCAAAAAAGAAACATCCTTTGGACTAATGGAATAGTCAAGAAAGGAAGTCGGGGCAAGACTGCAGCTACTTTTAAAAGATAGGCTTTGTCCCATTTGCCCCACCAAGTACACACCTAGACACAACCACACTTAGTGGGCACATTCACACACTTAGCCTAAGTATCCAAGGGTGCCCCATTTGCCCCAACAAGTGCACACCTACACACTACCACACTTAGTGGGCACATTCACACAATTAGCCAAAGTATCCAAGGGTGTCCTGTTCCTCAAATAAGTCAAGTGTAGCACACTTAATATGCATTTTATCCACACTTTGGCAAATACCCCATGGAAGCAGTTTTCAGCTAAGTGTATAGACTACATTGCACCGCATCAGTAATGACCGATGTTTACATACGTCACCAAAGCGTGTAGTGTCTTAGTGCGCTTGCACTTAAGTGGGCAAAATGGGATGAAGCCAGAGTCTTGCAAAAGTATGGGTCGATATGAATTGTGGGAAATTGAGAAAGCATGTTAAACGTGTGAATGCCTCTGTTCTAATTTGGAGCTGTTGTGCATGTTGCCTGGATGAGCAGTGTCTGACTCTCTTCTCCTCTTCTCTCCTCTCCCCGCCTCCCTCCATCCGCAGCCGAGGAGTACGCCGTGGAAGGTAGGGGGCCTGTTTCGCTCGCCTGATGTTGGCTGTCCGTGCCGTGTGTCGGATCGGCCGGTGGCAGAGGCCTTTGGGCCTCACGCGGCATATGTGGCCCCTTCTGTGGAGGCTCTCTCTCAGGGTTTGGACTGCGGTTCTGATGACAGCGGGGCTGAAAATAACGACTGAACGATAACCAAATCCACATTAATTTACACATACTCCTGCCTGTATCACTTAGTACTTCCGACTTAGAAGGTGTCGTTTCTGCAAAGTTTTTTTAAGATGTTTTGCTTATTTTAATTCCTCGTTAGGAATACAGCATGACTATCATAAGGAGTCAGATCATATGTTATTAATAAATAATTGCATTCTATTCAGATATATTTGGCCTGTAATACAGTAAGAGGTATGCAGGTGAGGAATCCTGTGTGTTGGCATTACCGTTGATATATTCTGGCATGTTGGGCTGTCGTGGTGCAGGCGAGGAATCCTGTGTGTTGGCGTTACCATTGATATGTTCGGGCATGTTGGGCTGTCGTGGTGCTGGCGAGGAATCCTGTGTGTTGGCGTTACCGTTGATATGTTCGGACATGTTGGGCTGTCGTGGTGCAGGTGAGGAATCCTGTGTGTTGGTGTTACCGTTGATATGTTCAGGCATGTTGGGCTGTCGTGGTGCAGGTGAGGAATCCTGTGTGTTGGTGTTACTGTTGATATGTTCAGGCATGTTGGGCTGTTGTGGTAGGGTCATTAAGATCCACAATGGAGTGATTCTTACTAAGGCTGCATCTGGCTGTCTGGGACATGGACGCCGTGTGCCGTGGCGTTTGATCCGCTCTGTTTATGATGAATGTTGTTGCCGCCACTGCAAGGAAGTGGATCTCATAATAGAGAGGGATGGAGGAGTGCCCAGTACAGGAGGCAGCGGTCCTGTCACGCCGGTAAAGATGAATTAGCCCTGACTGGTTTCAGCGGTGCGGTGCTTTCTGAGATAATCCCCGGTGACGTTTGGCGGGTTTGCGGAGTTGACACTGTGCATCCCGAGATGGTGTGAACTCATTTTCAGGCAATTTCGTCAAACTTCAAAGTTATGCAGAACTACGGGTTGCGTAAATTTATTCCTGGTCTTTATTTGGCACGCCGTGTTTTCATAAGATTTCGAAAAAAATGTGTTTGTAATCACGTATCACCCGATCAGAGATCAGACATAATCTCCAGCAGTTTCATGGCTTCTGACTGTGTACACTGTGAATAGCTCTACATACTTTTTGAAGACCTGTGTCATTGTCAAAAGACAGAGGATGCAGTTATGAGGTTTCTCTATAGCGAAAACCAGACGACTGAAAGTTACCTATAAACATGCTGTATGCAGTGCTTTTTGCGTTGGTACAGAATCCATTTTCGTTTGATTTGCACTATGGATTTACTAGGAGCTACTACTACTACTTTAATACTGGAGCTACTACATACGGTTTGTTGATTAATTCTCGTTAGCATAGTTGATGGTTCATTTGCCTTTTGTGCAACATTTTTTTCAAAGCTTCAGTTATCTATTTATAGATAATCAATTGATGTGTTTGTGGTCAATTTTGTGTTGCTCTCAGTTGAAAAGGAAGCTGTCAGCGATATAGATAAATGAGGGTTTTCTCCCTCGTTTGCTGGATGACAGTAATGCACCTTTATGTCTCCCGATATTGAGAGCAGGCACACAAAAGCTTCCCCGTCGGTGACCGGAGCGATCCCCAGCTGCTAATGGATTTCCCCCGGCCACATATGGAGCTGAGGTTTTCCTCCTAACATATGGCATTTTTTGTAAAGGTCTTCCTAGCACATGCGGAAAACACGAGCGAAATGAGGCGGCCAAATGGAAAAGACGGTCCGAATACGCTCGCCTGCTGCGGCTCAGAGCCATTGCCGGGCCTGAAAAGTGGCCGCCCGACCTTTCCAGGCGGCAGCGCGGGGGCCGCCCAGGCTGGACTCTCCGGCTCGCTAGCACAGGTGTCTAAAGAGCGGGGGGGGGAGGGGGGCGGCGAGCTGGGCCCGACAGCTGACCTTTTGGGCGGCGGCCTACGTGTCACGCCTCCACAGAGCAGCACTTTTGATTGGATAAGTGGGAAACTCCTTATTTGGGCCTTGTGCGCATGCTTGCAGTACAGCTGGAGAATGGGATTCGCTGGCCCAGAGACGAACATCAGCAATATGCTTATACTCTGCATTTATGCTGCTGAAGCTCTCCTACCCCAGCACACACACACACACACACACACACACACAAACACACACACACACACACACGCACACACACACACAAACTCATGCAGTTTGCATAAACATTGCAGTTTAATAAAGCGAAACATGAGGAGCTTTTTATTCGCTGTAAATACTTTGTCAGACACCGTCGCTGCAGATCGCATGCATATTCATAAAAAAAAAGCGCAATTGCGTTTAAAATGAGCATCACATCATCAGCTGAGTAAGCATTAGCTATTTCTGAATATTAATGTCGCGCTCCGGTCTGCACCCCGCTCCCTGGGGATTTCAGGCGAGCGCCATGCGCGCTCCACGCCCGTCACGGCATCTCCTCCGCATCCGGCCCCACTGAGCGGCGTATTTTAGGACGCTGTCTGACGCCCATCATTAACAAACGTCTATATTTAACGACCGACCAGGTGGCAGCAAGGAAATCGAGAGCTTTTGTTAGTGTGAGTACTGAGCGCCGCTGCTGCGTGATAAGTGACGGCTTTTATTGCACGGGTCCGTATTTCCTACAGTCAATATTTGTCATGGCATCGCATTGTCGGCTGGTGAAAAAAAATTAGAAAAAAAAACTGTTTGCATATTGAAAGATTATATGTTCACCCACCACTGTAAATGGCAGAGTTCAGTGTAATATTTGAGTAAACGGGGAGAGGAAAGGAAACCATTAGCTCAGTCATCACATTCGGGTCACCGTTAATCAAATATTTAAGGGCTGATGAGAAACCTCAGTGAATGAACTCCTTTAACTATTACGGCTTTTAAAAATAAGGTCAGGTTGGGTGGTCCAAGGTCGGGTCAGTGTAACCAAAGAGGGGACACGCAAACGAGTGACCCGGAACCCTAGGCATCGGACAGTGACAGGGAATAACACAGCTAAAATACAGCAAAGTAAAAGCAACTTTTTCAAGCCAGATTTGGACCACACTTCTAGCTAAACCAGGGTCGCAACTTTAGTCAGCTGGCTGTAGTGAGATTTTCAATTCGAGACGAGTCTGCACACACATGCACACACATTTACATGTATGTAACAGTTTTGTTACCTTGTAAATAGTCTGTAGGGTTTACAGACTACCCCAATGGTCTTGATGTAGTCCTGGGTGTACACCGGCCCCGTGATGGACTGGCATCTCGTCCAGGGTGTACACCGGCCCCATGCCCAGTGATGGACTGGCATCTCGTCCAGGGTGTACACCGGCCCCATGCCCAGTGATGGACTGGCATCCCGTCCTGGGTGTACACCGGCCCCGTGATGGTCTGGCATCTCGTCCAGGGTGTACACCGGCCCCATGCCCAGTGATGGACTGGCATCCCGTCCTGGGTGTACACCGGCCCCGTGATGGTCTGGCATCTCGTCCAGGGTGTACACCGGCCCCATGCCCAGTGATGGACTGGCATCCCGTCCTGGGTGTACACCGGCC
>JAODKC010000051.1:1598296-1616517 GCA_026777985.1 Mormyrops attenuatus | reverse complement strand
CCCCCCCCCCCCCCCCCCCCCCCCCCCCCCCCCCCCCCCCCCCCGCCGCGCGGCCCGCCCCCCCCCCCCCCCCCCCCCCCCCCCCCCCCCCCCCCCCAAGTTAAGAGGCGGGGAGGAGGCAGCGGCCCCCGTCTGCTCACGGCGATTTTCGCCCTGCCACGTTGCGTCTGGATGTGAGTCGGTGCAGAGAGGCAACCTAACAAACCAAGTGGGGGCTCTGCATAGACCGGAGGCATGCAAGAGTGAGGAGAAGCGATTCTGAGACTGGGAAAGGAACAAAACCTTAGTGTGAAATATACTGGGAGTGACGAGTGATCAATTAGCAGTCAATAAAGGATATCTATCTATCTGTCTGTCTGTCTGGCAGCCAAAGTCTCTGACATTCCTGTACCCACCTGCAGGGTCACATTTAACCCGACACTACGATGCTGAGGTCACATTTAACCTGACACTGTAATGCTGAGGTCACATTTAACCCGACATTATGATGCTGAGATCACATTTAACCCGACACTATGATGCTGGGGTCACATGTAACCCGACATTATGATGCTGAGGTCACATTTAACCCGACACTATGATGCTGAGGTCACATTTAACCCGACACTATGATGCTGAGGTGACATTTAACCCGACACTGTGATGCTGAGGTCACATGTAACCCGACACTGTGATGCTGAGGTCACATCTAACCCGACACTGTGATTCTGAGGTGACATCTAACCCGACACTATGATGCTGAGGTCACATCTAACCCGACACTATGATGCTGAGGTCACATTTAACCCGACACTGTGATGCTGAGGTCACTTTTAACCCGACACTGTGATGCTGAGGTCACATGTAACCCGACACTGTGATGCTGAGGTCACATGTAACCCGACACTGTGATGCTGAGGTCATATGTAACCCGACACTGTGATGCTGAGGTCATATGTAACCCGACACTGTGATACTGAGGTGACATTTAACCCGACACTGTAATGCTGAGGTGACATTTAACCCGACACTGTAATGCTGAGGTGACATTTAACCCGACACTGTAATGCTGAGGTCATATGTAACCCGACACTGTAATGCTGAGGTCACATGTAACCTTTCACTAAGCTTTGCACTGCTCAGGACAGTAATGAGCCCATAGGACAATCTGTTGTTTATGTTGATTGTACTTGAGGAGATTAATTTTATTGCTTTGCTAATTGTTATTTCAGGTTTGTCTCAGTGTGTCTGTCCACTGCAGTCCTGGGTGCCCCCCTCCCCCTTCCTGGGGCACGCTCCGGGTCCCCAGTCTGGTTTAACAATTATGGAAAATGGATATAACATTTGTCACAATGTTATACACCTGGTCCATTTTTCAGCAGTACATTATTAATCTTGTAGTATAATATGCACTTCTGGGGGGGGGGGGGGATCATTGCAGTAAATAATAGCAGAGTTGCAGGTAAACTCTGCATGATAAATGATATGCACAGGTGCAGACAGAGCTGCAGAGCCAGCGAAGACACGTCGTTTGCTTAAAGAAGACAGTGTCTGCCCCTGTGCACATTCATATTCCTGGTGCAGATAAGACATTTGTCATGGAGACCGCAAGGGTTCGAAGGCGCTTAGTCTCCAACCGTGCTTCGGGCCCGAACTAATCCCTGTCCCTGTGGACCTCAGGCCGGTGCTGCTGGGCTGGGACTGAGACTCACTCCTCTCTTTAATTGAATCGAGTTCTCCATGAACAGAGATTATACCTGTATGTGGATTATTATGTTTGGTACCACTTTACAGTAAGACTCCCTTTTGCCACTTATAAATGGTAATAACTCATTCATAATAATTTAAAAAATCGTGTTGTCTTCCTTATGATTGTCTATTAATTATGTACAGTGTTACAACCTGATTATAAACCATTCATAAACCCTGTAAAACGGTAGTTTTATTGTAAATACTCATTTGTGACTTACGTAAGGGTTTGTGGAACAGATTATTGTGTCAGTTGAGACCTACCTGTATTAAGAAACCATGCTTAGATTGCTGGAGGTGATGTTCTGCTGCTGCTGGCTTTCCGTAGCTGCACTCGAGGATACCACACGCATACCGCACCGAACCGGAGTCCAGTGACAGAGCCTGGCCATAGTTGGGGGCAGGGCATACGCTACCGGAAGCAAAAGGACTATCCTGCTGGCCCTCAGCCACGACTATCCAGCCGGGCCTCAGTTAGGACTCCTGCCGGGCCTTAGCTACAACTATCCAGCCGGGCCTCAGCTAGGACTATCCTGCTGGCCCTCAGCTACCACTATCCAGCCGGGCCCCAGCTAGGACTATCCTGCTGGCCCTCAGCTACCACTATCCAGCCGGGCCTCAGCTAGGACTCTCCTGCTGGCCCTCAGCTATGACTATCCAGCCAGGACTCAGCTAGGACTCCTGCCAGGCCTTAGCTATGACTATCCAGCCGGGCCTCAGCTAGGACTATCCTGCTGGCCCTCAGCTATGACTATCCAGCCAGGACTCAGCTAGGACTCCAGCTACTTCTACATATCGTAATATCAACACAGAGCGCATCTGTGGTTTGTCCACCTTCACCCCTAATCCAGAAGCAGTTCACTTGATTTTAACCAGAGTAACACTTGTCAAACTACATTTTCAGTCAGTTGAAGCAATTCATAAGCATAACCTCTGCTTTCACCTTTGCTTACAGTTTTTTTTTTTTTTTTTGAAGTCACATCTCTTTCCATTTGATTATCAGTCGTATAAAAAGACATGAATAAAGAGGTTCTGACAGCAAAAGCAACCTGAATGCCAAGTTAATTACTGAGCGCTGGGCACATGTGTCATTACATCTTACCTTTTAATTAGCTCAAACGAATAAGGCATTTTTAAACGAGTGTCTAGACTCATCCCTTGCATTGAAGTGCATCGTGTTTAAGGTAAATTTATAAACTTTCCACATAGTTTTCTTGATGCTCTAAACAGCGAGGCAGTTTCACCATATGTCTGCCGCACTGCCGTTCATAAAAACATCTTTCTGAAAGATGCTCAGTAGGTGTTGTGTCAATCCCAAGTAGTGTTTGGTTGCAGGCAGGGGAATTCCTTATGGTACTCTGGTATTCTCACTCTTCAGCTAAGCTGTTGGAGTCAGACCAAAGGAAATATGGCACTTGAATAACAAATATTGCCATTTAAAAAATCCAGTCTGAAACAAGTGTGCTTTCATCAAGGTCATTCTGATATACTGAAGGACAAACAGGCAAGCTGGCTAACAAAGGTGTTTCCTGTCTGAACAGGGTGTACATATGTGTCTTTCACATGGCCCAGTTCTTTTCATGCCAACTTGTTTACACTGGGGTGAGACAGCCGATCATATCTGGCATGAATATATACCATCTCTAGTGAGTTTCCAAACTAATTTCTAGTTTCCTCAGATGTGTTTGAATACTGAGGAAAAAAAAAATCAATAGTGGGTCAGTGGCTGGCCGTCGAGGTTTGGAGTTTGATTAAATGGACATGAGACCATAGGTTTAAATTCGAGAACCAGAGATAATTTTGCTTCATTGACTTGTTTCATTAATTCTTTCCAGAAGTTTACTTGAACTGGGTCAGCGATCGGAACAGTCGAAGTGTCAAACTGTGAGAGGAGATAGTACAGATACCATTTGTGCCCAAAAATGATTATCTACTCACCTACCAAATTCACTGAGATATGTTGATCTAGTTGCCGACTGAGCACTTCAAAACATGAATGCAAAAAAAAGGGTTAACGTGGTTCACTGCATGGACACAATGAAATGAGATCAATCTTGGCAGGAAATAATGTCACTTTAAAACCTTTGATTCTGCACAGACCTCTGAACTGCTTCTGTTTTGAGAACTGTGACTGTGGACCACAGTGGGCTTTAGATAAACTTGGTGAGGGCTGACATTTACCTGGACCTGTAAAAATATCTCAGAGGTCAGAGTGCCTTTGGAATGACACAGAACACACTCACCACTGTGTTTGGGTGTGTGCTTGCTTCACTTCACTATAATGGTTGTACAAAAACGCAATGAGAAATCAAGTGCATGTGATATTAGGGTCACAAATAGAGATAGTAGTGCAGTTGTGTACCTGGACGTGGTCGGGGGGGCAGCAGGAGGCACGATTCTGAGGGACACCCTGGATGGGATGCCAGTCCATCACAGGACGCATACACACAATTGTTCACTATAAGCAAATCAGAGATGCTAATTTTCCTACCTGCAGACTCCACCCTCATAGAGTGGACGCAGGATTCGAACCCCTAACCTTGGAAGCAACAGCACTAGCCACAGAGCCACCAAGCTACCCCAAATATGGTGGAAGAGTCGTTGTAAGACATCAGAAGCGGACTTTCAGGTCCGGAGAGTAAAAGTCCAGACTGGGATTTTGTTCCAACCATCCAGTTGAGTCTCTGTGACTGTGACTCTTTATGCTCAACTGGTTGATTGAAACAAAATCTTGGTTTAGATTTTTACTTTCTGGGCCTGAAATGGTCACCTCTGTCAGACATTAATAACCCAAGACCTGGGCGGCATAAAGACAGTCCAACGAGCAAAGCACTCTGAGGATTCATACCCGAGAGTCAAAGCTGTTAGCAGGGTTTAGTGAGGGGATACAGGCACTTGTCTCTGACTAAATTATCCATTAGTTTGGGGGGGCAGGGGGTGGGTTTCTTTCCGGTGGGCTGTGCAGCTTCGGATCTGGCAGCGTTCCGGGCTTTTCCGTGATGGGGCGTGATTGATAAGCCAAACACAAAGCGAGCCCCGAGACTGCGTCACACTGCCAGCTTATTATGCTCCTCGATTCATCGTGTGGCCCAGAGCCCGAAGCCCTCCAAGCCTTTGGGTCCCATGGGCTCTGGGCCGCCGCCGGCTTCTTTGTCTGTCTTTTACGCTGCGTGCACTGGACCACCACAAGCACAAGCACTGTTTTTATTCCAAACTGCTTGGATGCCCTGTGCAGAGGTTCAGAGTGCTCATAAGCCATCACTGCCGCGTTCGCCCCCCCCCCCCCCCACCTTCCCACTGCAATCAAAGTGTCCCACCTACTCATTCTTCTCTCTCTCTGCCACAGAAGATGATTCTTTGCCTGCCGAGCCTGACAGACAGTCAGAGGCCTACCATAATGTTTCACTGGGTTTATCTGGCCTAATCGCCCACCCTAATTATCTCCCCACTAATGCATCGTGCGACCCTTATTTAATTACCTTATTTTCTATTCCTTTACCATTTACGCTTGGCTCGAATCCTTTCACGCTGCGTGAAGATTTTACTGTTTCCCAGACTTGTTTCGCTCCTTGATTGGTTCTGCTTTCTTCTGTTTTCCACTCTGTTCTGCCCAGAAAGCGGTTTTACGTAACGGCAAACTGGAAGGATTATTCTATTCCGTCTCCCTGTTTCGTGCACAGCGCTCCCCGCTGATTCTGAAATGTGAAACTCGTACCTAATGATGCTTGTACGAGTCGCTCTTGGGTACTTTTATCCACGTGACTTGGGGAACCATCCCAAGGCATCTAAATTCTGGAAAGTAGCTAGATTTAACCTTTTTTTAAAGTCATATGATTCAAACTCCCCTCTTGTGTATTTCTGATTTTAAACTCTTTCATGCTGTGTTGTTTCAGGGTGTGAGAGACGTATATTATCCATCGGCCTCAGAGTTGCAATGGAGACGACTGTAATGTGCTTAGAGCTGTTTCATTCTCTCTTTTCTCTTGTAAGTGGCTCCTTAATGTTTTGTATTAAATATATATGGAGCCGTCAGCAGCTCAGATTCATGTGCAGCCAAGGAAATGTGCATCCTCGCATCAGCCGCTCCAGGCAGTGTAGTGTGTAGAGTCTCCATACAGCAGGCAGGCAGGCTCAGCTCGCTTCCCATTGGTCCACGTCATTGTGCCGTCTAGATTAAGCCATCCAATCAATGACTGGGCACAGAAACCCAGCCCACCATGTTTCATCATGCTTGTTTTACCACTATTTATATGGAGTTTGAATGTGCTTCCCAGCAGAAACAATTAATGTTTGAACATATAATTATACATATTTAAGATGTATATATTTAATAATAATAAATACTTTATCGATTCCCATGGGGAAATTGTCTTTATGGCTCCACTCACCTGCTCCCTGTACAGTGGGGGCCTGGAACCGCAATGATTTAATCATTAAAGAAAAGTTTAGAAGCAAGATTAAAATCTGAAGAGCAAGACTGAGGAATCCAAACCTCAAAATCTTGTTTATTTTCAAAGTAACTTGCCTTTAAGATGTAAATCCTATCTGGATTGTAAAAAATGTTTCCTAATAATAGTAAAGATCATATCTGGTCACGTGGTGCGTCTTACTGCGTTTTCATCAAACAGCCAGGTGAGGAGAATAAACTAGGTGAGCAAGATGAAGAATGAGCTGTGGCTCCGGAATGTTCTAGAGTGAAAGTAACAAATTTGTAAAAAGCTACAACTAACAGCTAAAAAGCCAGCACGCTAAAATACTTACAATATGTTATTTTTGATGCGATTTTTTCCCCATTTTGACATTAAAGTAATTGATTTCGTACTGTGAATGTGTAAGTACTCTTGGCAAACACAGCAACAGATATGAAAATATAAAAATAAATGTATAAAAAAACGCCGTGGTTCTTTACTAAGCTGTCCACCTAAGGTTGATGACGTTCCTACAATAGAAAGCAGCCGCTGTGAACAAGCCTCGCATGCTTTTTTTTAGCTAGCTGGTTACGAATGTGGGTTTGAGTGCCCATTCTCCGATATATATCAGGAATAACCGCGGTTCGTCAGCAGTTGCTGCCAGCGGGGCGAGCAAACGCATCCCACGTCACGGCGATGGCGACGTGATGAGTGAGGCTGGCGGCGTCGCAGCCCTTCAAGGGCGGGATAATGTTTTATTTACACTGATTATTCAGTCAGTGTCGGCTAATTAAGAGGGTCCCACCCAGACCACGTCTTGTCAGTTCCACTCACGCGTCTGCATTAGCCCCACAATTTGCAATTGTGAGCAATTGCTTAAATAGCTATTAATCACAATTGGCAACACAATAATTAAGAAAAATAACCTCTCCTTTTTAGATGGTTCGCCATAGATAAACAGGAACGGTGACTGATTTGTTATGATTGAATGAGGAAAATTGTAGGAGAGTACGCTTGTGTGGAATAACCTACTTTTAAATTAATTACCAAAAGGCTCGTAGAGTTTAATTAAAGAAAGCTTGAGGTATGCTAATTCGGACGGGCGGGGGATTAATAAATAAATGACTGTACACTTTACACTTGCTTACCTTGAAATCCGGACCTTTCCACTCGCAGTTTAGCTCACGGGCTGTCTGGGCCCTCGATGCAGGCCTGTCTTCCTGGGTCGCGTGACATGTGGATATGTTTATGTTGCTGTTTGGACCTGTTCGCTCTGACACAATGCTGCTGCCAAGCTCAGGGAGGTGTCTGTCCTTGTTGCAGGTATGTTGTAAACAGGGGCCTGTCTGCCCGTTCAGCAAGCTGTCCACACTCCTTCTGTTCCTGGTTTTGGCATCGTTTTTGTTTCCCCTCCTCCATTTTACCAGGCATTTTGTATTATACCATTTATCTGTTATTTTGTAACTTTTATTCCTTACTTTGGACAATCTCAGCATTTCGTTCTGCAATTTGCAGACCTCTAATCGCGTTTCTTTAACATAGCGGACGAGACTAACCTTCAGTGCTAATCTGCAGTGGCAACGGGAGCATGGGGGCACAGTAATTTGGTACATAGAATTGCCATTATCATTTTATTGCTGTGTTATCTTTTTAATGAGGAGCATTACGGAGGACAGAACAAAGGGGGGAGGCGACGACTCGGGCACTTGCGTTGTTCCTCAGGATCCATATTAATGACCTCATGCTGCTTTGCTGACTGGTTTCCGACCAGCAGGACCAGCCCGATACCATGGCCATTTTCCCACTGCAGGAACCTTTTTCAGGAACCAGAACCTTTTTTAAGAACCATGAACTTCTGTTGGGTTCCCACCGCAGGAGCCCTTTTCAGGAACATCTGTCCCGCTTGATCAAGAAATACTGGGAGGGGCTCATAATGATAAGTTTTGCTGATTGGTTAACCACAATTGCCGGTACTAACTTGGGAGTGAGGGGAAGAGAGAGAAGTACTGTAGGGGAGCAAAAGTTGAATAGATGGAATTATTTATGTATTGCGGTTGCATTAAATGCATGCTGTTCCTACATCAGAAAATCTGATCGGTGACCGATATACTTCTGTCTAATATGTGGCGGTGAAATGTGCTGGTGCGTATTAGCGGAATAACTTCACATCATTTTTTATTCTATGGAACTAAAACTAATAACTAAAAATTGATCTTCTGGCCAATTATAAACATCTCGTGAGCCATATAACTGAATTGCCGTGTTCCATTTTGAACCAATATATTATATATTATAATCTTCAGACCAATTTAATCATCGGCCCAATAACAAAACAAATAACTAACGAGATGACTTTTTCACCCTCCATTGTTTTGGGATGGCGGTGTAGTTTCGTGTGAAATTACATGTGAGGTTTGACCTACCAGCCTTTAGCGATTTGTGCTTATTTAGCATAAAGGCCTCCGTTCCTGTTGTGCGGTGGGACAGTGACACAGGAAGGTGGCCAGGAATTACAGAAATGGGCCAGGAACTCGGAACCAGGAATTAGGTTCCTAAACTTTGCCAGGAAAGTGCCACTTTTGGCACCTGAGGCAAGTCTCACCCTCAGTAGGGGGCGCCCTAGGCAGCCGTCTATGTCGCCTAATGCAGTATGTCTCAAGCCAGTCCCCAGGGAACCCCAGGCAGTCCACATTTTTGCTTCCTGCCAGCTGTGCAAAAAACTAGCCCAGTGGGTTGACGTTTTCGCTCCTTTCACTTTTTCTTTTAAGAAGCCGCTGCATGTGAAGCGCTCCCAATGTTGTAGGAATGGCAGAGGCTGATTTATAAAGGCAATTGAACAGATGGAGAGTGTATGATAAGTGACATTATTGCCAAAGACTGTGGCAAGTCTAGAAAACCAAGAGGGGCAAACATACAGCATATACTGATGGATTGCAGTTCTCCATGGTAGCTGGAAAGTAGTATTCTCATTTAAAATAATTATTAAAGCTACATTTCTGACCCTTAGCCGCTGAAATTTTAAATCTCTAAGAAATCGCTGTCCAGCTTGGTTGTGCACGGGGCATGACTGTCATGTAGCGGTCTGTTAAAATTAGCGCTGTCTGCTTGAGTTGATGTTTTTTAGGCTTTGATGAACGTGTCAGACGTCTGTATCAAACTTCAGTCACCGTCAGGTTATGCAGACCACCTTGTAAATAACAGCATCAATCATGAAGCCAGAGCAACGTCTCTTTCAATCTGAATGCGCATTCATATAACCGTCTGACTGCCGACACATATAGTACCACCATGTAAGTGTTCCTTAAGTTCATTTTTTATTGATCGTGTGCAGGTTAATATGATTACATTTTTTTTTTTCTATGCACTGTCATTTTTTATCACATAAGCAGTGCTAACTGCTGTGTAACTGTTGGATTTATGTGTTTATAAAGACGTCTTGAGGCAAATGGTGGGTCTCTGCCCATTTGGTCTCTAAGTTCTGCATTTTTATTCAAATCCCCCGTCGAATTAATATGAGCTACTTATGCAGACAGAGTGCAGTTCGGAATTAAACTATTAAAGAACGCAGCACATTACATAACCATCCGTGGTTCAGGTTAAAGAGCCACTCTCTGCTTTCACAAGTGTCGATGGTCTAAATTAATGTACCTAACAGGTGAAAATGACCACCAGCCGACTTGCTGAAAGGTGCTCGACTGGCAGTATCTTCATTTATAACTTACTATCTGATGATTCTGACGATAGGGATGGGACATCTGTCCAGCCCTGAAATTAACCAGTGCTGACCTCCAGTATCAAGACTCTAGCATGCAAGAGTCAAGCGAGCATTGCAGTCAGTATTTCATGGGGAATTATAGCCCATAATAGCATTTCTCTTTTGTACTTTTTTGTACTGTTGCCTTGCATGAAGAAATGTAGGATTCACAAGGTAACTGCACTCCTTTTATGAGATGTCATTGGAGGGAATAACTGAGGCACTTGGCAGCTCATGAATATCTCTGAAGATCATGCAGAAATGATTCTCTTCTCTGGGTTGACATGTTCAGCATTTAGAATCTGTGCTACAGTATAATGATTTTTCAAAATGGAAAAAAAATATTGATAGACTAAGGTCCCTTGACCTTTTCTGTTCCCCATGAGTCCTATAAAAAGGAGAAGAGTAAGCAAGCTGATGGCAAAGCACTCACCAGGAATCGTGGGAAATAAACTATGGCTTGTGGTCTCCGTACTTGCAATGAAGCTCTGAGATGTTAGGTTTTATCACTATAACTACTGGTTGTTGGATTACTACTGCAGTATCACATACTCCTCCATAGATCTTGGTCCATGCTTATCCGTTTAGAGGTACCACGATAAGAAGTGCTTTTGGGGAATCATACAGTGTGAGATGCAGTAGAGTGTGTGGTGCTCAGGGCCCTTACCAACACCCAGGACACGTACAACATGTGGGGAGACCTGTAGGAAATAATCTGGAGGAGAGACTCAAGCGTGGAACTTCTGGGGTGAGTGCGCACTTAAACCACCACGGTCTTCCGTGTCAGGAAAAAAAGAAATTTTCCAAAATTAATCTTTTGGCCGTCGCCTTTATGTTTTATGTCAAAGATCCGCTCGTGCACTGATCACGTTTTCTTGTATTCTTGTCACCAGATTTTACTAATTATTACCAAGGATATCTGCTCTAGCTTGTCGGCTTTGAAGACGCATAGTGTGGATTTTCAGCCGATGTGAAGGTTATTGATGCTGTTGTTGGCGTCGGCTGGGATGCGTTGAGCTTCCGAGGCCCCTCTGCTGGCATCGGGGCTTCTGTTGGGACTGCAGTGTATTGGATTCCCCGATGCTGCTGATGGTAGCAGTGAGTGAGCCAGCTTGGCATTGGAAGCCTGTCTGTGTTGTATGTTAATTCTGGAGATCTGGCTGTAGTGTCTCTCCCGTTCACTGTGCCATCGCTCACGCTGCGAGACGTTGCGGAATCGTAACGCTGAGACACATGCCGATGGGAAATTGCATAAATTGCGACTTTAGCTAGCAGTGTGCAGTCGGTGGTCTTACTGCACTGTGTTTGCATTTTTCTTCTTGCTTCTTCAGGTGTTTGACGCACGGCGTGCAGTGGCCGTTGCCCAAACAACATGAACCTGTCGGATTGTTCCTTTCGATGGGAAAACGTACGCTTTACCGAAACGGTTTTCCCTGTCTGTGATTATTTGATGACTGTCCTGTTTATGTTACCATGCTTGATGAATATTCAAGGAAATATATCCATATATATTAATAAGAAAGTGGATGAAAAAGTTGAACTGGAAGAACTGATCTGCCAAACAGTTTCGTCTGTGTTCCATTAGGAAAAAAAGCATTTATGTGAGCAATCACCTTCGGTAGTTGCGCAAATTTAAATGCTTTTTTCTTCTGCCTCCCACACCCCACTCAAGAAGTGTTTATTCGTTTTTGGTTTCCTTCCTTTTGATTTGAACTCTGACATCCTTCTCTGCCCCAGGATGTCTGTCACAAACTGCAGTCCAACGTTGTGACAATGCTTCCTTTCTTCCCGTGCCCTTTTATGACCTCCTTTTTCCTTCCTTTCTTTTTTTTTCTGTTCTTTCCTTCAAGGTCTGGCGCACCTGATGTTAAACAACCAAGGTATGGGTCCATTTGTTTTTTATTTTTATATATATATTTTTTTTAAGTACCCTAATCCAACTCCCAATCCCTTCCAAACTTCTACCACCACTTCCTCAGTAAAATGACACACACCCACAGGTTTGTAATTATATCTTTGTGGGGACACTCCATTCATTTCTATGGGCAAACCTCTAATCATAACTTGACAACCGTAACCCCCACCCAGCCCTGACCTTAACCATAAGTAGCCAAACGAAAAACGAGACTTTTGGCATTTTTACTTTTTTGATCGCAGTCACGTATCTTTGTGGAGACCCGAAAATTGTCCCCACAATGTCAAAAATATATTACATTTGCCCCCACAATGTAATATAAACCTAATCGACACAGACAGACAGACAGACACACACACACACACACAGACGCACACTACCCGCTATATCTGCATCAGCCCCTTCCTATCCTCTTCTGGATTCCCCCTTTTCGTTCTGCTTCCTGTCATCATGTTGTGTTCTCTGTACCTCCACCCTGTTCGTCCTACCCTTGTCCTGTCCTCTGGTCCAGCTCCTGGATTCGCTTCTCAGACCTTCTCCAAATCCTCTGCTGAAGGTATGCTTTTCTGCTCTCCCTTTTGCTTTGGTTTCTGGGGCTCGCCGCTGCTGCGGAACATTGCGCTGTGTTGTCTGCGATGCGGATATAGAATGCGCAGAGTCCCCGTTCACTACTCTGCTGCCATTCTCATTGTTTGGCTTACTGTTGTTGTCAGGGTGTCAGGGGCCTGCACATGGTCTCGTAATGCACACATGAAAATTCCTCCCAATTGTGTTCAGAGCTCATGATTGTTAACCACCACACAAATCACTGCCTTTCACAAACAGTCACTACCCTAAATATTAAATGCACACGTACCTTATTTAGGGGATGCTGACGCAGCATCTTCTGCTAACCATCTAGCTACGAGCTACGATCTTGCGATTCCACTCGCTAGTTGGTGTCAACGTTACATGTAACGACATCCAAGCGGTGCCGCGGAACGAATCTAACAGGAAGTTTCCCAAAGCTGAACAATTTTCGAGCGGGGCCCCAGAAACGACAAACTGGCCCCTGTTATGAGGTAATTGATCATCACGACTCATTGGCTTGCTTAGTTATTTCAGTGGATTACATACTCGGCCACCTTCAATATTTACAGTAAAGCACCAATGTCTGGCCGGTGTCTCCATGTCTGATCTTCCCCTGGAAAGCACCTCTCATCTTAGCTGTACGTGACCGGCTGCTGTTATGCTCAGTAGACATCATGTGGAGTCAGTCTGTACAATAAGGCAGTACAAAGGCAGCTAATGTCACCCTGGTCTAAAGGCCACAGGTGTAGGGGTTCTGGGGAGTAAAGGGTTATATGCTATATGGCCAAAAATATGTGGACACTCCTATTAATTAGAGGAATCGGCTAATTACGTCCCAGCCATTATGTCTCAGGTGTATAATTAAGCACACAGTTTTGCAGACACTGTCATGCAGACATTAACAGCATATTGGGTGGTCATATAGAAGAGGTTAGTGACTTTTTACTTGGCACCATCACAGGACACCATCTTTCCAGCAAGTCTGGTTGCCCCATTGTTACCCTGCTATAGTTGCCCTGAGTGAGGAGTGAGAGTAAAGTGACTGTGAGGGTCAGAATGTCTGATAGCCAGTTCAGCTGCAAAGTGGTCGGACACACAAGCTCCCAGAAAGGGAGCTGATCACCCAGCATCAATACCCAACCTGAATGGTAGCAAGTCCGACCAGAAGGATACAGACTATTACAGCAACAAAGGTGGACCAACTTCGCCTTAATACCCTTGGTTTCATAATGAGATGTTGGACAAGATGATGTCCGCATACTTTTGGCTGTACAGTATCTGTTATATCTGGGGTCACTGTTATGGGTCAAGGAAATCAGTTAGAGAGACCAAAACAGGAGGAAAATACCTCACTTAGGCCACAGGAGAAGAGCTTCTGGTCTGCTGGAAGATGGGTGTATAATCCATAGACCTCAATTTGTATTTGAAATCAGGAGCGTTCAGCACTGAAGATGCATTGGTACTTATCTAAGAGCTGTGATTTAGTAGTGAATAGGCATAATATATTCTGCTGCTAATGCTAATTTGTTGTAGTGAAATATGAAATTGAAGAAATGAAATGTGGGGGGAAAATGAGATTAACCATTTGCATTTGAGAACTTTAACAGAGCAAAGAGGATTTATGCAGGGATCCTAGAAAAAAATATACCAGATGTGGTTTTATTTAAGTTTAATTATGGCTATTTAATAGTGATGTATATGTCACTTTTCAGTGTAATAAAGGTTTTCCTAACATTAAGGATTAAAAAACACAGTTAATACTGTAGTATTAATTTTGATTTGCAAATAAACTAATTGTTATTCATATATAAGACACCGGAGAGATAAAAGCCATAAACCCTCTTTTGCTGACAGATATACCAATTCACTCTTGTCTTCTTAAGACAGCCTTACCACACATAATTGCTGCCCATTTTTAGAGGCATCAAATGGTTTTAATATTAGCCCTTAATATTAAATATTGGGAGCTGCATTGAGCTGTGTGCATCATGCAATCTGTAATATGTGCTGTTGATATTAGTGCCTGCTGATGAGCGGACGCTCGTTCAGATTGATTCTGTGTGATTCTGATCATTATCCACCAGCCCCCCACACACACACGTACCTCTGAATTCCTTAGCGATCTGGCAGCTGCCCCTGCATCTCTTTAACCTTTAATCTGCAGCTCTTTGGCCTGCATGGGAATGCTTGAAGAGACACATGGCTGTAATGAGTATGAGTGCACAGGAGGGCAGGAAGGCCTGCGTTAAATTACAGTGAGGGCCCTACTTAGCATTCCAAGCTCATTGCGAAAAGAATCACACAGCACAGGACAATTACTAGACACTGCACACACCAAGGTTATAACTGTGGACAAAAAAATAAAACTATAAGAAAACATTGTTGTATCCTGAGATTTAAAAGAATTAAATCCTACAACAAAATTAAGCTATAAATATTGAATCGGAAAGTAACTTGGATAAAGTAAAAGCAAGCATCAAATATTTTTCTATTTAATTCTATTTAGCTAAAGTAATGGTTTGTTTATCTTTAATACTGTCAGTAATACCTGGGACATGATTTGCCAGTTTTGAGCAAATTCGTAATGTGCACTGGGTATTCCTGTACGATCCCCTAAAGATCAGACAGATAAAATAGCTCCACAGCTTTCAGTCTATCTCTGGAAAAAAAATTACTGAAATGTACACTGAAATGACAATATACGAAAACTGAATAGAAATACATTTTTAAAATAAAAACCAATTAAAAGTAATTAAACCATACTGAAAACTAACTAAAACCAAACTGAATTACAAATTAAAATGGGAAAAAATTGGAAAAACAAAGACTAATAAAAAAAATCCAAACCATAATCCAAGTCACATTGGCACACGTGAATAAACACACACAGATATATCTATCCCTCGTCTATCCACTATTCTGGTCTGGGCTCATCTGGGGGCCCTTCAGCCAGTTCCAGGCAGCACCGGGCACAAGGCCGGGATAGACACTGGACTACAGGGACACTTTAGGGATGCCAGTTAGTTAAAGTCCATGTCTTTGGACTGCAGGAGGAAGACGGTGCAACACAGGGAGAACGTGCAAACTCCACACATAGTCAGAGCACAGCTGGAATTCAAGCCAACATCCTTGGAGGTGTGAGGGAGCCTGTCATAGCATAGTGACATGTCCCATTCTCCTTATATCCCTAACCCTAATGGCTGAGGGGTCTCTCACATTAATTCAGTAGACTCACGTGTCCCATTCTCCTTATACCCCTAACCCTAATGGCTGAGGGGTCTCCCACATTAATTCAGTATACTTGTAATGGAGCGTCTGTGCACCGAATAGGTATATTCAAATCGCTGTGGGGAGTCCGGTTAGAACTCTGGTATAACTGCAACAGAATCTGGATGACTCGAACTTCTTTCAATGAAGTCTCCTTTATTTGGGAGTATGCTGCAGCTGTTATAACTTATTACGTGGAATGTACTGTGTGGTCTGTAAACATAAATAAATAACACAATGCCATATAGACTTAACATTATAAATACAGGTTACAGATTACACTGCAAAGTATTCTAGCTCGTCTCTGAATTATAAACCTAAATGATATCTACCCAGGATCGCTACTTTAACTAACCAGCAATATTATACACTGCTTACTAAGTACACACAGTTAACATGGCTAAGCCTTGCGTAGGGCACATAAACGGTAGCATGCGTGTTCCAATAAACAAGGAAAGACAAACGAATAAACATTACACACACCGCTCCAATGCCGTAAACAAACCTTAATCCGTATATACACAGATCCAACACAAAGGCATTCAAACAAGGAGTATAAATTAATTATAGAATAGTACACGCGGTCTTACGATTAGCGTCTCCACCGTACAAACTAACATGTAAACTTAGCATTATTCACAAAGGAAAGAGAAACTTACGGTTTTCATGGACGCATACATCCCACGGTAATAAATGCCAGGTTACAAACTGAAAGTATTAAACTTAACTTTACCACGGCCTTAAACTGACTACATAACTATAGCGGGCCTTGCAAAGAACTCGCGCGCAGTTTCCAAACGTCCCTCTTCTTTCCGTGACGCGAGACGCACACGCGCCGCTGGGCGGTAAGATTTAAAGGTACAGACGGCCTTTTTAACAATACTCAAGTGTCCCGTTCCCCTTATATCCCTAACCCTAATGGCTGAGGGGTCTCCCACATTAATTCAGTATACTCAAGTGTCCTGTTCCCCTTATAACCCTAACCATAATGGCTGAGGGGTCTCCCACATTAATTCAGTATACTCACATGTCCCATTCTCCTTATATCCCTAACCCTAATGGCTGAGGGGTCTCCCACATTAATTCAGTATGGTCACGTGTCCAGTTCCCCTTATAACCCAAACCCTAATGGCTGAGGGGTCTCCCACATTAATTCAGTATACTCACGTATCCCATTCTCCTTATATCCCTAACCCTAATGGCTGAGGGGTCTCCCACATTAATTTAGTATGCTCACGTGTCCCATTCCCCTTCTAACCCTAACCCTAATGGCTGAGGGGTCTCTCACATTAATTTAATATACTCAAGTGTCCTGTTCTCCTTGTAACGCTTTCCAGATAACTACAGAACACAGCTACAAAAAAAGAAAGAAAAAAATGAAAGAGACGTTTTCTTAGAAAAATCAAAATAGCGTAGATAAGGGGCAGGCATTCAGGTCTGAACAATGAAGGACCATGTCTGGTTTTGGTGATAAAGGGAAGGAAGAGTGATTTTAAATACATTTTATAAGGTCAAGAATCAGGAACAGAGCAGAATTGGATAGAAAATGGAGCTCCATGTGAGTGTGCAAATAAGCAGGGCTTGAAGTGATTTAAGAAGGAATTAAGGATTTGGTATATTTTCCAGCTGCCATTCCCTGTCACGTCAAGTTTAATGAAAAATTACTGCCAGCTAGTAGTTAAATATAATTCAAACATATATAGACGCAAACCATTTAATTTCTTTAAACTTTCTCCTATAATGATTTTAGCATTTAACGAGCAACAAAATGGGCTCATGTGTAAGATCTTCATGGAGCAGAATGGTGAGCAGAACCGTAAGGGTGGAAGAAGGAAAGCTTTGTTTGGGGATGGGGAAGAGGCAAGTGTAACAAAATATTGGAAGAAAAGACCGGAAAGGAAAGTGGGTATCGGATCGTGGCAGGCTTATTACTGAGTGTGAGGGTTATTACTGGGTGTGAGGGTTATTACTGGGTGTGCAGTCAAGCCTCAGAAGAGTCTAGATGTGCTTCTCCCGAGGAAAGGAAAATAAAACTCAACCCTATGTAGTGATTAGGAATAAGGAGCAGGAAAACTAATTTAGTAGCATCATCAATCAAGGACGGCACCTCCCCTTTACAGTAACACACTGTATAAAGACCACACCTCCCCTTCCAACAACACACTGTACAAGGACCACACCTCCCCTTCCAACAACACACTGTACAAGGACCACACCTCCCCTTCCAACAACACACTGTATAAGGACCACACCTCCCCTTCCAACAACACACTGTAAAAGGACTGCACCTCCCCTTACAACAACATGTTGTATAAGGACCACACCTCCCCTTACAACAACACACTGTAAAAGGACTGCACCTCCCCTTACAACAACATGCTGTATAGGGACCACACCTCCCCTTACAACAACATGCTGTATAAGGACCACACCTCCCCTTACAACAACACGCTGTATAAGGACCACACCTCCCCTTACAACAACACACTGTATAAGGACTACACCTCCCCTTACAACAACATGCTGTATAAGGACCACACCTCCCCTTACAACAACACACTGTAAAAGGACTGCACCT